>OW388294.1:36395865-36995865 GCA_936450465.1 Gibbula magus | reverse complement strand
TACTTATTCATTGTTAACTTTCCATACTCGTATACTTAACTCGCTATCTGTTGTAGGTGAAATATCTGTACATGACTCATAAAACTAATAGGGAACATCTCGCTTTCAGCATGGGTTTAATGAACCCATATTACTGCATCAGCAGACAGAGGGTTAAATTCATTAACTGGATCAATGTTCAATAAGAAAGAAGCAACCTCCAGGCCCAGATTTTTAAAGCTCTCTTAGTGTTAAGATAAGCTAATGTAAATGAATAGTACCTATGACTATCTTAGTGCTAAGAGAGCTCTGAAAATCTACTACCAGGCTCCTAATGCCACCAGTATATCTTAACCTTTGACCTACGGGTTCAAGAATATTATATCCAGGTAACCTTTCTTTAATGAGTGAAAGTCCAGCATCAGCATGTCAAGGGTTAAGGTATGTTAGCGGCAATAAAATCGTCAACCTTGGAGTAATCTTAATAAGAAAGAATAAACTTTCCAAGGCTGCTTCTTAATAATAATATGATAATAATGATAACACTTTATTGTCTTCAATACAAAGTAAATGGGAAATTCTTTTTGTACCCTTGGCATCCGGCAGCCACAGTGCAGCGCCAGTTTAAGCGTTATTCTATCCTTATAATGCTGAATGCCTAACAAGGAAGCAACAACTCCGATCTTGTAACGTCTTTTGGTATAACATATCCAGGATTTCGAACCCCAACCTTCTGGTGATGAGAGGACACTCTACCAACTGAGCTACATTCCCTGTTAATGCCACTCACATACCCTTTGCCTGTGGATTCCAGAATATCCTAAGTAGCTTTCCTTCAGCTTGTGGTAGTTGTTTAATTGTTATGATTCCTGTAAATAGACCACTCAGAATGATTTGGTGTTGATACATTAAACAGCTCAAGTGTTAACCCTTCCCCTGCCGTGCATGATTCAAGAAGGCAGAAATGTAACTGGAGTAGACATTCATGGGGGCAGAATAGCGCGGTGGTTAGCATGTTCAGCTGCAGATCAAGAGGGGTTTGAATCCCGCCAGGTCTTTGGCAACTTTGTCTGCTGTAGAGAACTGTTCTATATGCAGTAAGGTTTGGTGTAATGCCACACTGAATTTCACCGCATTCACCCATGATTGGTTAGTTCCAGCTGTGATCGCAGGTTTCACCACAATGCATAGCCACAATGGTGGTGGAGGATTTCTCCTTACAATAATACTAGCAGTCATTATACAAGTGAAATATTTTTAAAAGCGGTGTTAGACCCCAAATCACCTCACCTCATACATTGACAGCTGGATACAGAGACACGGAGTGAAGATCTCACTAACAGAGAGACTCTGAGTTGCTCCTCGCCCCTAGTGGCTGCGATACTGCTGAAGCAGAGTAAAACAGTAACTCACTCACTCCCCTCCCCCTCCATTATTCCAAGTTGCTCCCTCCCCATCCATCACTCACACATGCAAGCTAACAAACAATCCAAAACTCCTCACAAACAAGCTTGCATACAAACATGGAGTTCTCCTGTGACTACATCCACACGTAAGATGAAAAACACTCCAAGATCCCTGGTGAAGAATACACTCCATCAGGATTCACAGACAATCCCAAAACTCATCACCAAACATATACACTGAAGAAACAGGATCTTCTTTTATGACTTATTGCATTCTTGAGGAAAAAAGGACGAAAAAGAAAAATACATAAGAAAAGCAAGAATTCAGGAAAGCTCACTGTCACACAAGCTAGTCTCACCCTCCCTGCAGCAACACACTGGATATATATCCCCCTTGTCTTCATTCCAACTTTTCATGTTCACACATAGACACATATATATGCTACCCTTTCTTAACCTTCAATCGCTGCTAATGGCTGTGGTATTGCCTTAGTGACGTCAAATAACCACTCACTCACTGACTGAAGCCAAAAGTCCATCTTTCTCTCACAAACATACAAATTAACCTGAACCTCTTCACTATCTTACACACTGGTTATGGGACCCCTTTGTATTTATTGCAACTTTACATGTTCACACGTAGACGCATACAGATGCTAACCTTTCTTAACCTCCTCGTTCTCATACAAACTAACCTCAACCTCTTCACTATCTTACACCCTGGTTATGGGACCCCCTGGTTTTTATTCCTTTGTTACAAGATCTCCCTCATGGCCACTTGCACACTTTGGACATTCGCTTGGTCGATCCTGTTTGGAATTCTCCCCACTGAGTGGCTACAATTGAACCATTTGTCCATCACGCTCACGCTCATAGTCTCACTAGGACTTGCCAGAGGCAGTAGAAGAATTTGAATGTGAAAAATAAAGGCGAGTGTTTGCGCCTCTAGCTTGTAAAGTGACATTGTCAATGCTCAGTGAGGACAATGTTGGCTTACAGCAATCTTTGGCATGAGGCCCTGTTGATATTGTTCCTAAACCCATAATTATTGAGTCGCGCTAATCCTTTATGCATGTTTTACAAGCTCCGTGTTTAGCTGTGCTGGTTAAGTTGTTAAAAGGGAATTGATCCTTATTGATTTTGATATTTTGAGGAATTTCTACTCTGGGAATTTTTCTAAGATGAATTATTGGGTGAAAAACTAATGATTAATTTCTCTACTTGCACTGCCATGTGTATCCCAAATCTTAACATCATGAGATTTAATGATTGAGAAAGAAACGTCAAACTTTGATTACTTAATTATGATCCCCATCTCTTAACTTAATCGTTTAGAAATATCTAAAACTTAGAAAGGAAAGTGTTAAGTTACTCAATGCAACAAGAAAAGCTTCCCCTTGGCATGTCTGCTTCTTATGTATCTTCGTCATATCCGCAGAGTACATTTTCTGTTCTGTTCGGCTTCGGATCAAGGGGTCCGGGGTTCGAATCCCGCCAGGGGCATGGCAACTTTGTCTGCAGTAGAGAACTGTTCTAGACGCAGTAAGGCTTGGGTGCAATGCTACACTGAATTTCAGCGTAGTACCACCCATGGTTCGCTAGTTCCAGCCGATGCTCGCAGGTTTCACCACAATGCATAGCCACATGGTGTTGCGGGCTTTCTCCCTGCCGTAATACTAGCAGCCGCGATATAAGTGAAATACTCTTGAAAGCGTCGTTAAACCCCAACTCACCTCACCTCACCTCTTGGCATGTATGCTTCTTATGAATCTCCTTCATATCTGCAAAGTACATTTTCTGTCGGCTCCTCCATCTCTTCATCTAACCATGTTTTAGAGAGTTGTGTCTATTCTCTGATGTCCTCAAGTAAATACTTCTGCATCAACAGTTAGACCATCAATATTATTGTGCTTGTCATCTCTTGATGAACCCAAAATTCTCCTTCAAACCCAACTATATAAACCCAACTGTGAACAACCCACAAACAGAGTAGCTTCAACCCAGTATACATAAGATAAGATAAGATAAGACTTTATTATCCACGAGGGAAATTTTGGTTACATTCATGTGAGCTCTGGAATTTTAACAAGAGAAAGTGATATACACCAAATACTACAAAAATTACTCTGCATTAAAAAGTATAATGGTACTTAAAATTGATAACAACAATACTAAAATAGATTATTAACAATCATGTTCCTAAAGAAGAATAAAAGACCTTTTGATATGTACATAAAACAGAATGTATAAAGATGCTATTAAGATTGATAACAGTAGTAATTTTAACAACCAATTATTATTAAAATAGTAAAAGCTTAATAATATATACTTAAAACAGAAAAATGTACAAAGTAAACAAGGAAGAAAAACACGACTAAAATTTTAAGACTTATATATATATATATATATATATATATATATTTCCACACACACCATGCTGATGAGGTCCTAAAGACCAAAACAGCTGGCTGTCCATGGTTATATATATATATATATATATATATATATATCTATGACCCACACTGACCAGCTGCAGGTTACGCTAGTTCCAGTCAATTCTCGCAGGTTTCACCGCAATACATAGCCACCATGACATTACAGCATTTCTCCTTGCAATGATACCAGCAGTCATGAAATACTCTTGAAAGCAGGGTTAAACCCCAATTCACCTCAACTGATACTTGATAAACATTTCAAGATAAGGTGTGAAAGTTTGGACTGACTATTTTAGAAATATTGATGATATTAGCTTTTTTGTGTGTGATATCATAAAAAATATCCAAGATCTTTGAAGGGTATTTAAGAGTGGCATACAAGAACAGGAAGATTTTTTTAACAACTTCTTTATAAAATACGACACTTCAGAGCATATTCTACCTCCTTCGTCAGGTGAAATGTGAAATATAACAAAATTTAAGCAAGAAGTTGTTATCCAGAACATCTTCTTATTCTTTAAAATATCCCTGTTTGAGCACCTGTGAAGTACTCACAACCCAAGGGAAGGGAGAGGGATCTGGCCAGTGACCTTGACACCTCCCTCCTTCACAATGACAGTCAATCAGCTGGCTAGTGTCTATAGCAGAGAGGCCCATTCAGGGCAGAAGGCCCCCTTATGAATATGAATGCTACCCCCCTCCACCTCTGTGCTGCATCCCTTCAGAACTGGAGATGAAAAAAGCTAAAATAAATATGGTGGCCGAGGGTTAAAAGTGGTTGAAAGTTGTTCCTTGCAACAGGAAGCATATATCCTCTGGGTTTGTGTCCTCCATTCCTTTATGTAGATTGGAGCTGTGACTAGAATTGCTGAACAGAATTAGAGTCTATTTAACGTCTGACTTATCCCGGCTCTGTGTTACACCTTCACAGCGACTGTCTCAGAGCCAAATCGCTAACTCCTTCAGTCAGTCGCGAATTTTTTCTTTTCGATGAAAGATGTTGGTTTCATGTGCAGGGGTGATGTAATCAACCTAAGTTGACAGAGAAATTCTCGGGAGTTTCAAAGTCGTACCAATCTGTAACGAGTTTACAATTGAATTAGTATTTTGTCTAGTTTGCTCTTCCAATAGATCAGATGAGATATTTGTCCAAATTGTAAGGTTAACTTGCTGTATGCTTGAGTTCGGGGTTTGAATTTCATATTTCATATCATATTCTATATAGGTAAGCTTGGTCTATTATGAAAGTTTATTATATATTTCTCAATCATAGTTTAATATGTTTCAGGTTTTTTTGAATAAATTAAATAAAACGTTTTATATTTTGCTGTTTCCTAAGAGTAAGTAAAGGTTTTGAATTAAAAAATGTTTAATTATTTTAAAAACATTGGTTGAAGTACCACTGTAGAGAGAAATAAGACATATGTCTGATAAGCCAGTTCTCCCCAAGATCCCGCCAGGGGCACGGCAACCTTGTCTGCAGTAGAGAACTGTTCTACACGCAGAAAGGTTTGGGTGCTATGCTACACTGAATTTCAGAGTAGTACCACCCATGGTTCGCTAGTTCCAGTCGATGCTCGCAGGTTTCACTGCAATGCATAGCCACATGGCGTTGCAGGCTTTCTCCCTGCCATAATACTAGCAGCCGCAATATAAGTGAAATAATCTTGAAAGCGGCATTAAACCCCAACTCACCTCACCTCTCCCCAAGATTACTTAAGATTTGTCTTCTCACAAAACCTCTGTAACATTTTCTCCTCATGTTTACTTAAGATTTGATTTTGCTGTTTGGAGATATAGCTTGAGTAACCAGTGGGGCAAGAATGTCTCAGAGGTTATGTGGGAAGATGTAGAGAATATTATTTGAATGCCCATGTCATATTGTAAGTTTACAACACACCATATATTCTCACTGAGTTTCATGTACATAGTATGACATTTGCACGGATATATAAATATAACGTATCATTTATTGGCAAAATTGTAAAATTGAGGAAAGCACATCAAAGTCTCCCTATACTAATAAGCAAACTACCTCCTGTTGTTGCATTAGATGAATAGTGATGTCATAGCATTGTTTGCGATGTCATGTCACAATGACAAACAGATATTTTGTGCTTGGGCATCATATGGAAATTATGAATCCTGATATGATTGCCCTCGTAGGTAATAATTTATTTCAGTAACTTATGAGGGGAGAGATGTCTACCATGTTTACCATTTAGATAACACGGCAAAACAAGGGTTAAAGTGTGAGTCACAATGCGGAAATGTGTAGTATGAGCCAGACATTGTGTGTATGGTGCTATTAACAAAGGCCTAAACCGGAGCTTGGAACTAATGAAGAAAGAGAAATATTGCTGAATAAGGGAAATTTAGTAATGAAGATATTCTTGATGCTCTGATAGCCTGAGCAAGCTGACTTGTTCTGATAATGTTATGTTTCATATTTGCTGAGTAAGACAGTATTTCTATTTGTTTTAAATGACATTGTTGATTTATTAAAGATTTTATCCTCAATATCTTACATTGAAGAATTTGTATGATGTCACCAAACATGGATTTATATATAGGATTGCCTAATGCCTTCATTGCCTTGGTGTAATACATTTTCATTAATTTAAATTATTATCTGCCAGTAAACTACTTATGCCAACTTTGCCATGTACCTTACCATTATTTGTTTAACTTTAAATCTTTACAAATATTGAATAAAAATTATGGCAAATTAATTATAAATTAATGTGATATTCTGAAAATAACAATATTTCTCTAAAGGCAACTGTACACAAGGCCTACAAAATAAAAATAAAAATTTCTGGTCTTACAGACTGACAAAAATGATGCGATGACGCGATTTTAAAAATTTATTTACGACATTTTTTTTGTGTGGGATGAAGAGATAAACAACCAAAATTTATACAATTATTTATATAAATAATGCACAAACCCTCTTAAATATGTGTTACTATCCAAATAGTCAATGATTGCACCCCTACACTCCATGTCAACAGAAACGAGTGACATTTTCTATGTCCAATGTTTTCTGAGGCTAAAAAAAGTTATAGTGATCTGCCTCTTACTTTTGGTAAAACATAAAAAAAAAGACCTGAGGCGTGGGTTTGAAACTGATGCAGGCGGAAACCAGAAACAAATTCTTTTTTGGGGGGGGGGGGGGGGGGGGGGGGGAGGGGGGGTTGCTAAAAAAGGGTTAGTGAAAACATTGTAGACATGTCACTCTGTATTCTCTTCCCACAGATGTTACTCCACTCAGTTCTTCCATCCTAACCTTTGTTGCATATAGGCCATTGTTCATGATTCTTGCATAATCCCCTGGCATTGAAAGTTTGCAACACAGATCAAATATTGTTTTAAATCCTCGATGGAATTCTTTCTTTAAAATATATGCGCATCGAACAGATGAAGAAATTCCTGTCAATTTGACATTTACAGAATGCTCAGTTTGAAACATATCATCCCTGATTATACAACTAACTTTTGACGCAACCAGTCAGGATTTTCTATTTCTAGCCGAGGTAGTGCTCGATATGCAACATACATTAGGATCGAAATTGCGGATGGGAGTATGGTTGTCATGTGGCAAGTGAAAACTTTTCAACTTCTGATGAGAGTTCTATGAGGAATTATCAATTATGATATGCGAAAAACAAAAATTAATAATAATAATTTCCTAATGCAGGCATTATCATTCCGGAGCGTCAACAATATTAACTGAGCAATAGTGATAATTAACACCTAGCTGCTGAATAAATTTTTGCCAATTACCATTCTTATTGGCCAAATTAACACCAATTACAAGTCAGTAAGAAAGGGCATTATAAACAATTAGCCACTGGCTTAAGAGAGGTTTTCACAAAATATCCCAACACTTATAAAGGGTTATCCCTGATTACTCTTGTGACGGACAGTGTTCAGATGAGAGAGTGAGTGAGTTATTGTTTAACGCTGCTTCGGCAGTATTGCAGCCATAAGCGAGTGTTAAGATGATATTTAAGATGAAAATAAAATAGTGAACAAAATATTTACAAATGTCTAATATAGATTCAATGCATCTCTTGGTGAAGCTCAAGCACTGCTACGGAGCATATGGTTCTGAGTCTGATTGCCTCAGTAGAAGACGTGCTGAGTCCTGAGGGACCGCAGACTCCGCTGAGACAATTACAATCGTCCTACGGCCAGATTTGTAATTTTTCTTCAGATTGACCCCGCAATCTGATTATCTTCTTGCCTGTTGCGGCATTTGTCACTAGCAGTTAAGATTAATTTATTGACTTTTGCCTCTAACATATCTCGATCAGCGTTGATAAGGTCAGATAGTTAAGTTTCGGATAACAGGCCTCAAAGGTTAAGGATTTGATCACCATGGTCCTCAGTTGTCTTTATTTAAAGATTAGGAATTCAAAGATCTTGCAGAATTTAGATACTCATATAGTCCATTATGTGCATGATAATGTCATGTGGCATTGATGGGGTTAATTAAGCAGGATATATCTTTAACTCTTACCCTGCTGATTATAATTAGTGCTGAACCATACTTATTATTCATGTTTCTCATCCCTTTTTCAAAATAACAAGGGTAGGACAAATAGATTTTAAAAAAACTCTTAACTTATTTCATTTCAAACAATATTTTGCTTTTTGTGGAATTAAGTCCTTTTTTCTGATGTAAAATTAAATTTCATTTGCGTCTTAGGTCAGGTTTGTATGAAAACCTCAATCTCATTAAAATGAGATGTGAGTTTTGCAACGTTTTGATCTGAGTAATGTTCTACAAAGGTCTTTTCTGTGACCTTTGACCTTCAATATATTCAACCACGTATATTCACGTACCGGTATGCATTTGATAGTGAATCATGCTGGTGATTTCCTGGCCTCATATTGGCTGGATTAAAAGGTCATGAAGCCCTGTGGGTAGTACTCTGATCAAAACCAGCTAGGTATTAGTGTTACATTGGCTCTGATTTTAATGAGCTTGTCTCAACAATAGGAGTCTCCACTTTCAGTAATGTAACACTGACTTGATATTTTAAAGTTGCCAGCGTGGACCAAAAGTTTCATACACTGTTTTTACTTTACAAGCTGAACTAGGAACCAAATGTAGGTAGCTCCTTAGGGCGCTATGTAATATTGGTAACTGCCAGTGGAATAAGGTGCAATATTCACTGTACCAATATGTTGTTATTCATCCGTGAGATATCCACTTATCGCCTACTCTTTGAGCAGACAGGAAGAAAACCTTCAATCACGTCAATCTTAAAAAGTCATTCACTGGAAGAGGCTGGCTTTTCTGGAATAAAAAAAGTATAAATAAGCACTAAAATGTTCCCATGGCGATTCCGAATGCTTACACAACCAAGCAATGAATCATTCAGAAAAGCTTTACTGCTTTTTTATACCTCAAACTTTTGTTCATTAGTTTGCACACTCTCCTATTTTGCTTTTAAGATTTTTAATCTTGCTGATATGATACTTGACGAGTGTTTACCTAAGATGAAAAGTTTCCCGTCATTCCAGGTGAACGTTGTGTCGACCAAGTTTTCCCCCAGGGTGAGGCTATTACGAGGAAGTAATCATAGGCACGGCGGTGCCATTTTCGCGTCAATATCGCCAACGAGTGTCGTCAGGAATGGGAGACTGAAGAGATGGAGCTCGAGAGCAGTGTGTTTCTTAGAATGGAGTTTACCTGAGGTTCAGCGTGAAAGGGATAATGTCTTCTGAAGAGAGTAGCGTCCTTCAACAAATCAACATCGAGCTCGCCGATGGATGGGAAGCAAAGCTTAATCCGGAGGGAAGGATTTACTATGTTGAGTGAGTACAATGGTATCTTTAAGATTTGTTCATTTCATTTCAGGTGTACACTAACCCCTCAAGCAAATATTTCTGCTGTTTGCTTTGTGTTGAAATTCAATGAGTTGTTTTAGTTTGTTTTTATCTGTTTATTTGTTTGTTTGATAGACATTGTAATTTTTTTCAGATTTCTCTTGACCAAAATATCTTTTGAGGTTGCCTTGTATTTAGAATGTTTTTATTCAACATTCAATATATATTTTGTTACAACTTCTTTCCTTTAAGATTTACAATGATGACATTTTTTCCAGCTTCAGATACTATACAGTTTGACTTTTAGGTTTTTTCAAGTGTCTAAACATTCTTGGGATTCTTTGCCATTATCTTGGCGTCATCTTCTTGATGGTGTTAATTCTTCAACGAGGCCAACAATTAGTACCTCATTAGTCAAGTAAAATAGTGTTTATCGGAGCCAATCAAATTCACTGGTATATTTATATTTTAAGAGATTACATATTTCTGAACTGAATAGCAATTTTTTAGGCCTTTATATAATAGCAGACAATTGCTTATCAAAGTCTCACCCCAGTACAATATAAAATATAATGAATATACACACTGAAAATTGGCCATCCACGAGTGGAATTATGAGAGACTATAATTAAATATACAAATGTAAACTACAGAAAACATATAAAACATTGTTATTTAAAAAAGGTAAAGTAAAAGAAACATACAATTAAGGTTAGGAGTATAATACATTTTTTCTATTCTACAAAATATTTTGGCAGGTTTTGGCAGATATCGATCAGCAAACATTTTGTACATTAACGTGAGCCAAACATCGTGCCTTGTTAGTTAATGTAAACAAGAATACAAGAATACTCCCCTTTTAATGGAGTCATTCTTGAGGTAAACTTTTCCAGACATTTTCAGAATTATTTAGATTATTGTGTACTTTAACGAGGACAATAATTAGTCACTCATTAGTCTATGCAAGCCAGTGTTCTATGTTGATAAGAGATTCTTATGTGTATATAATTCTCTGATTTGCTGATCTGGCACCAGCTAAATACAGTCGGGAGCAAAAGAAATTATACTTGACTTTCATCAGATACAGCGCTCAACAAAAGTAAATACCTGTGTACAATAAAATTTAATCTTTTATCAGTTGAATTTTAATTTGCTTAGCATGGACATACCTGTGTTTGCAATGACAAAGGTATCTAATGTTTTCATGTAGAAAAAAAGTCTTTGTTAAGCTTATAAATAACTGTAATCATTTTTGTTTAGGAATTTCTTCAAACAAAAATGATAATCATAAGATCATGAAGACTTCATTGAAAGAATTCTGGTAATCTGATAGCCTTGCGGAGAGTTTTATTCTGTTTTGAAGTTAACTGGTATTCTAACTATGAATTGTTTTAATTCTATTAACTATTTATATATAACTATAAACCAAGCAATCTCTTTTTTTTCAAAAACTGCAATTAATTGATGCAGTAAAATTATTTCAAAATATTTATACTCATCATATGATTGTAATTGCTACACCATGCTTTCATAAATTGCTGCAAGAAATATAATACCGGTACCACATCAGAGAGAAGAGATTGTTATTTGACATTTACAAAGTGATATTTTCCATTTCTCAAAGATTGTCCAAAGATTTTTCCCCCCCAAAAATGACGTTGTTTTAAAAATAACATACAGAAGGCAATGTGTGATATTTTCAACCCTATGATTCAAGATGGCCACCATAGTAAAACATGCATTTAAGATCTGCAGATGTAATTCAATGTTAAACTTTGAGAAAAAGGATTTGTTTGTTTCTTATTATTCCGTTTGAACCTTGAAATATGAGAGCTCTGATCTTTTCAAGGAGTATTGTCAAGAATGGTTGCTTATAAAAATATAAAAATAATGAAACTTTTAATGCTTATGATCAATATCTGTTTGTATCAATTACATAATTGAAAAGGATTTTGTTTCACCAGAATTAAATCAATTTGCCTTTGATATCTCCTCCAATCACTACTGATTATCTTGACAGCATTACGGATATGGCGGTATGTCAATAAAAGTGTATTTTGACTCGGGAAATAAATTGATTTAGTTGCTATCATTCAGTGGGATGTTTGATGTGACAAATGGTCGTCTTTGACAGAAGGTTGTCATTTGAGTTATTGGTTCATATCGGGGTTGTCATCAATATGACAACCAATAAGGATTGGATTTCAGCATATTATCCAGGAGTGAATGTTGATATTGAACAAATGATTTGTTATGAGTCAATAATATGAAGAGAAAACAAAAATAGTAAAAGTCATGAATAAAGCAAACATCAATGTTGATGTGAAATATATATTTGTTTTTATCAAATTATTAAAATTTTAAAATTCAAAATTAAAATTGTTGTTTTCATACCAAGAAGTTTGATAGGAATTACTTTGAATAAATATATATAAATAATTGAAACAAAATAAAATAAAATTACATTTTTGAATTAGTTGAAAATTTATGTATTATTGAAAACCAATATTTTAAAATATTACATAGCTTAAACTTTTACCCGTTTGTCTCAGAATGTTATGGGAAGGCCTATGAAATGTGTAACCAAACCTGTAATAATACTGTTGGTGATAACTCGATCCTGTAAATTGGCCAGTCTTAATGGTTTGGCACATTGTCTCATAAGTATCTGACCAAAGATCACTTGTCTCAAACACAAAATATGAAGCTATAAATGTAAAAGTTGTCAAATATCTTACAAGGCTTTGATATGAATTGTATATCATCAAGATCAATTAAGTATTATTAGTTTAGAAATGTCTTCAAACTTTCGCAGATAAAATAAATATGGAGGTGTCTATGTGATGTTTGATTAAAGGTACACAAAGGTGTTGATCTTTAACCATGACAGGAAACAGAAAATTTCTCGACAGAACCTATGGAGAAGCAAATGAACCTGTATTGATTAAAAACTTCCGAGTCACAGACATCAAAGAATGTTGAAGATGTTGGATCGACAGAAAGTTTTATTACGTTGAATTAATTCTGTTACGTGACATTTCTGAGTTTTATTGGATTAAAGTGAATAGAAGTTTGACAATGTAAAAATCCAATCATTTTGAGATGCGAGAGAAGCAAATGTTTATGTTTTGTCAAAGTCTGGAAGGATAAGATGGGTTGTATAACATGTTCAGTATTAAATTTCAAAGTTTGGAATCAGTTTTCATTACAGCTCAAAGTTTCTTTGATGAATTGGATAGGAAGCAAATGGGACTCCGCTTTTAAACGAAGGAAGATCTTGTGTTTCCTGAGGAACAAAAAAATGTAAATTCTTACTTTGGAAGTAAAAGTTAATTAGTTTGATATGAAATTTATAAGAATTTTGTTGAGGAATTTGTCTTGAGGGTTTACGATTTATTTTACTCTTTGCAGTAATTCCTGTATAATTTTGAGAGAATTATTAAGTCTTGAATGAATACATTACTTTCATCATATTCATTCAAATTAAAGTGAACAATGAATTCCAAACCAAAAATGTGAAAATGGAAAATACTTTTATTCTTTTGGCTTGAAAAAAACTAATTTCCACTATATTTAAAATAAAGAACTCAATATTGATGAAAATGAAATTTTAACAAATCTTTTAAATAATTTGATTTAATAAAATATTTTCATAGAACCTACATTCCAAACTTGGTGGAATGATTTGAATTTATTTAAAACCTGAAAATAATGAAATAATAAGGAATATCTTTTCAGTTTATAATCAAAATCTTTAAAGAAATAAACAAGTTCAGTTTGTAAATGGAAAATATAAGTTAAAAAGCTGGAAACCTGTTTTGGAGAAAATACTTGATGTAAATATACATCATAATCACCGGGGGAGGAAAATAAGTAACATCTCGGCTTGACGTTTTTCCGTCTTCAGGAAACCAGGAAACTTTCTTACATTTGACATTTAGATTAATAAAATCACTTTTATCACCAATACACAGCTTGACAGTCAAACTGTTTCCTTAAAAAAACCAATATCAATAATGGAAATATGTTATTGAGAGAAATTGCCACGTTTTTGTAATCTCCTCAAAAGTGAAAAAAGAACTTCCTGGATGTATCCAGTTTCGACTGCGATGTAGGTAAAGGCTATTACCGTATTGAGTTTCCTCTCTCGGAGTTAATAGAGATTGCGCCTACCAGCGTGAACCTTATCTGGGGAGAGCACACGAGGTTATACAACGGTCTCGAAACTTCACTCTGTGTGTATAATGGCACTGTGCCAACCAGATTATAGTACTCTCTTGGCTTGAGGGTAGGTACTCGCTGTGTCAGTAGATGGGTGGGGGTGGAGAAATGAGGGTTGGTGATGAATGTGGGTGCGGTGGGATAGAGGGCAAATGAGATGTTACTTAGGGGGTGGAGATGGGTGTGATGGGGGTTGGGGTAAAGGGTGTTATAGTGGGACACATCTATGGTGGGAGTTTGAAGGTATTATATCTGTACTGTATGTGTGTGGCAAACTGCCAGCCTGCCGCCTTTGCTTGTCTATTTCTTTGCTTTAGTATGTTGGTCACAGTGTTGTTGTATCATAGAGTATGGGAGGGGCTTCCAACTCTACTCCTTGTATATATGAGAGTCTGTCTATATGAGGGTCTGTCTATGTGAGAGTCTGTCTATATGAGGGTCTGTCTATATGAGAGTCTGTCTATATGAGAGTCTGTCTATATGAGGGTCTGTCTATATGAGGGTCTGTCTATATGAGAGTCTGTCTATGTGAGGGTCTGTCTATATGAGGGTCTGTCTATATGAGGGTCTGTCTATATGAAAGTCTGTCTATATGAGAGTCTGTCTATATGAGAGTCTGTCTATATGAGAGTCTGTCTATATGAGGGTCTGTCTATATGAGGGTCTGTCTATGTGAGAGTCTGTCTATATGAGGGTCTGTCTATATGAGGGTCTGTCTATATGAAAGTCTGTCTATATGAGGGTCTGTCTATATGAGGGTCTGTCTATATGAGGGTCTGTCTATATGAGGGTCTGTCTATATGAGGGTCTGTCTATGTGAGAGTCTGTCTATGTGAGAGTCTGTCTATATGAGGGTCTGTCTATATGAGGGTCTGTCTATATGAGGGTCTGTCTATATGAGGGTCTGTCTATGTGAGAGTCTGTCTATGTGAGAGTCTGTCTATATGAGGGTCTGTCTATATGAGGGTCTGTCTATATGAGGGTCTGTCTATATGAGGGTCCGTCTATATGAAAGTCTGTCTATATGAGGGTCTGTCTATATGAGGGTCTGTCTATATGAGGGTCTGTCTATATGAGGGTCTGTCTATATGAGGGTCTGTCTATATGAGAGACTGTCTATATAAAAGTCTGTCTATATGAGGGTCTGTCTATATGAGGGTCTGTCTATATGAAAGTCTGTCTATATGAGGGTCTGTCTATATGATAGTCTGTCTATATGAGAGTCTGTCTATATGAGAGTCTGTCTATATGAGGGTCTGTCTATATGAGAGTCTGTCTATATGAGAGTCTGTCTATATGAGAGTCTGTCTATATGAGGGTCTGTCTATATGAGGGTCTGTCTATATGAGGGTCTGTCTATGTGAGAGTCTATCTATATGAGGGTCTGTCTATATGAGGGTCTGTCTATATGAGAGTCTGTCTATGTGAGGGTCTGTCTATATGAGAGTCTTTCTATGTGAGGGTCTGTCTATATGAGGGTCTGTCTATGTGAGAGTCTGTCTATGTGAGAGTCTGTCTATATGAGAGTCTGTCTATATGAGGGTCTGTCTATATGAGGGTCTGTCTATATGAGAGTCTGTCTATATGAGGGTCTGTCTATATGAGAGTCTGTCTATATGAGAGTCTGTCTATATGAGAGTCTGTCTATATGAGGGTCTGTCTATATGAGAGTCTGTCTATATGAGGGTCTGTCTATATGAGAGTCTGTCTATATGAGGGTCTGTCTATATGAGAGTCTGTCTATATGAGGGTCTGTCTATATGAGGGTCTGTCTATATGAGAGTCTGTCTATATGAGGGTCTGTCTATATGAGAGTCTGTCTATATGAGGGTCTGTCTATGTGAGGGTCTGTCTATGTGAGAGTCTGTCTATATGAGGGTCTGTCTATATGAGGGTCTGTCTATATGAGGGTCTGTCTATATGAGGGTCTATATGAGAGTCTGTCTATATGAGAGTCTGTCTATATGAGAGTCTGTCTATATGAGAGTCTGTCTATATGAGGGTCTGTCTATATGAGGGTCTGTCTATATGAGAGTCTGTCTATATGAGAGTCTGTCTATATGAGAGTCTGTCTATATGATGGTCTGTCTATATGAGAGTCTGTCTATATGAGGGTCTGTCTATATGAGGGTCTGTCTATATGAAGGTCTGTCTATATGAGGGTCTGTCTATATGAGGGTCTGTCTATATGAGAGTCTGTCTATATGAGAGTCTGTCTATATGAGAGTCTGTCTATATGAAAGTCTGTCTATATGAGGGTCTGTCTATATGAGGGTCTGTCTATATGAGGGTCTGTCTATATGAGGGTCTGTCTATATGAGGGTCTGTCTATATGAGGGTCTGTCTATATGAAGGTCTGTCTATATGAAGGTCTGTCTATATGAGGGTCTGTCTATACCACTTTGCTTATAATGATCAGCATGAAACTAATGTCTAACTATTTGTCCCTTTGTCTATAGAGTAGAGGTTATTCAATGGTTTTCGTACTTTATCGAGTATAATGGCAGAGATGCAGACAAACGCCTTACATTACGTACTTTCTTTGTGGAGATTAAGATAGTCAAAGAAATTGT
Source organism: Gibbula magus (assembly GCA_936450465.1). NCBI lineage: Eukaryota > Metazoa > Mollusca > Gastropoda > Trochida > Trochidae > Gibbula > Gibbula magus. The sequence continues at coordinate 36,979,410 of OW388294.1, read as the reverse complement.
ATGAGAGGAGGGGAGGGAAATCTAAAATTCTTGTATGTATTGACAAAATGCAAGCCTACCATTTTCTAGAGCTTCCTGTGCTATATAGTTTTAAAAAATGGTAGAAGGTTTGCAGATTTTTATCATTAAAGATATGAATTAATGGTCATCAGCACTCATATATAATCATAATTGGCATCTTACTTTCTTTGAGTTAATTTTTTGTTGTAGTTTTCAAATAAGCCTTAACAGAATTTGAGAAGTCGAAAAATGCACTTTTCTTTATAAGAACATGTATGTTTCACTTTCTCAGTGCCATATAAACCATTATCATTCATCTACTTTGTGTCACATTCTAATCTTTTATGAATTTTTATTGAAATATTTAAAAGAAAAATTTGAAACTCAATTTTTCAAACATGCCATTTTATAAAAGAATTTCAGTGTTCATGAAAGCTTAAATTCTGAATATAGAACTGTTTTTATTTCCATTTTCATTCTTTTTCTTCGCACATTGCAAACTTTTAAATGCTCTCATTTCAAAGTTGGAAATAAAATAAAATTTTGGAAAACTGTTAATGCGATTTTGAAAAGAAATAACTATACAATTCTTACTGAATTCAAATTTTTCCAACACATTCTTGTTATTTTACTTGGAGCATCCAAATGTTATATATTGCTTTTGAAAATGTGCAGAATTCCTGACAATATCTCCAACAAGATTATTAATTTTTTTAAACTATGGAAATGGAAAAACTATACCCAGGAGCAATGTCTTTATAATGTCATTTCCAGGAGAATAAATCAATATCGTCATGTTTTGGTCAGGACATCGTCTTAATTCTCTTCTTAAATTTGGATTACTTCAAATTTTAGCATAAATATTCAACAACATGCATAGGCTTCTTTTTTCTGCCATCTGGAATTGTAATTTTGTTACAAGCGCAATTTTCAGTATCAACTTATTTTTTAGCTAATCATTGAAAATGGACAATTTCTCTTCATATTGTTCATATCTTCGTCAAGACATTCTCAAATCATACTAAGAAAAAAAACAACAGTTTCTTTTAATTGTCTTTGGAGTTTGAGTGCATTACTACACTGAGTTTCAGCGCAGTACCCACCGTGGTACGCTAGTTTCAGCCGATGCTCGCAGGTTTCACCGCAATGCATAGCAACCAAGGTGTTGCATGCTTTTTTCTTGCAGTAATATTAGCAACTGTGATATAAGTGAAATAATCGTTAAAGTGGCGTTAAACCCCTATTCACCTCTCCTCACTTCGCCTTACATGAAATCTCAAAGCAATGTCGAACTCCCAATGACTTTAAGTCTTTTGCACCAAGCAATATTTTTTCAAATGCTAAAAATAATAACGGTAAATATTAATTCCAGATATTATTCTAAACCCAAAATGGTTATTCTTATCATTTATAAAATGTAAGCAATCTGTTGTGTTAAGAAAATTGAAATCCAATTGACAGCAGTGTAAGTATAGTATCTCTGACTAAGCTAGTAAACTCAATTGCTGACATTTTGCTTGGTTTGGTTACTATAAAGAATCTGGCAAGCCCAGTAAACTAAGTTTAACTTCTAATTACTGACTTTAGTTTCCTAACCGAATTTCAGTATATCTGTTGCAAAGGAATAGTGTCTGGATCGTGGCCATTTTGCTAATTTTGAAATAGAACGTATTATTATATGTAAACTTGATTGTCTTCAAGGGTCAACAAAATTATGACTTATCATATTTCCTCTTATAGGGGCCCGGGCCTTTATTAACATTTTAGGACTCTTACCTCCCGGCCCTTGTTTGAGATAATTAACCTCTGATAAATGACTAAAGTTTCTGAGGATAACATAAACTCCTCAAAATTTGATGTAAACCGGATTTAGTGAGGTAGTTTAACCCTCTTAGTGCCTGGGAACATTTAAGTAGAATTGTATCTAGTAGGGGGTGATCATTGATGCATATATAAACCGAGCCCCTATTAGAGCCCAGCCCCTATTAGAGGAAATACGGTAGGTTGCTTCATGAACCCAGGGCCGGGAGTATATATAATTTTATTTATATTTATTACACAATATTAAACAAGCTTCTGTGCAATTTTCATATTGAACAGGATCATTTTTATGGTTAATGTCAAATTGTGCTTGATACTAAACATTTCATGAGTTTAACCCTTACGTTGCGTATATATATTTTACCATTTTTAGCCCCTGTGGCGGAATTTACAGGCTCGCAGCTCGCAGCAGTAGTTTGAGCTTAGGCACTAACGAGCTCTGCTGGCGGAATTTCCAGGCGGCGATTCCGGTACCGTTTTTACGAAATATACCGCATCTACATGGCGAATAAGGACTATATACGGGCGTTCAATACAAATTCAAGTAGCGACACCCGTACACAAATGGCTATTTCACACCCGAAACTTTGAATGAATTTTCTATGATTTTTCGTTTTTATTCTATTACTTTCGAAAGATTGTCTTTAATTCGGGCCTCGTAACATCATAAATACCAAACGGAAAAAAATCCATTTATATACGGAATTGAAGACAAGATGTCTAGCTTCACAATGATATAAAAATTATTAGAATGCGACCTTTGGTTATAATTCTATAGCTATGTAAAGTTTGTCTTTATTTCCACCTATAAAATCGTCAATACTTACAACATGTATGCGGCATTGCAAACGGTCGTTCATCGCACTTTTCCAAGAAATCATAGTCTCGAACCAGTTGACAAATAAGCACATGTCAACCCAAATATGGTTATGTTGTTTGACTTTTCAAATAAACGCTAACCTCGAACCATAACTGATGAAAATATGTTGATTAGTTTGTGTGCCGTTTGGTTTCACATGCCTCTCAGAAAGGTAAAATTGTATCTTTATTTCTGTGAATAAATCTGCGCATTTTATATAGAATAAAAGATTATTCTTTTCGGTTTATTGTGATATAAAATTTATGAAAATGCATTCAGTATTTTAGCCGTGATAAATGTTTTAGAAGTTGTGACTTGCCGATTGTTTCAAAATTTATGAAGTGTAAACATGACCTTTTTCACGGCGCTTGCTGTGTCTTTATTATTTTTTTGAGATTTTCTAATTTTATATGGGAATGTAGTCCATTGTTTCCCCTTTATTTTGTCGTATTTTTTTTTAAAACAAACAATTCGCTCACATGATATGAAGTGCGGGAGTAAGGCGAGTTAGCGATTTTTTTCCCCGTCTCGCGAGATGCGAGGCAGATAGCAGTCTCGGGCGAGGCAAACTGGAGGCAATACAAACACGTGGGTGAAAATAGCCTCAAGCGAATTAATGCTTCGGGGACTAAGCCAGACAAAATTGGCCTTTTGTAAAGCTAATTATCAATGCGTTACGGGTCAACAATGCACACGCAATTTGGTGTGAATTTTACTTGATATTTCGACCGGACATTCACACAGACTCGTTATCGTGGCTATCTGCGAGATGTATGTAAACAAGTTTTCATGTGGCGATATACAGACACACTTCGTCTCGCATTTCGCCTGGGGGGCAAATATAATTATTACTGACCCGGTAAATGCACTAAGTCCAACGTACGGGTCTCGCCAAGGGTTCTAACATTTTTCTCTATGAGCCTCCCGGATAATTACGGGACCCGCAAGTTAAGGGTTAATACAAAATTAAATACACAAAGTAAAATCTTCAACAATGAAAAACATCTTCTTTATAGTGATGACACTGAGCTTTCCACAAGTCCGGCAAGGTCAGAGCTAATACCATTGTGACAGCAGTCGCATCATAACACTGGACCATTATGACGTCATATCTAGCAGTATTACACCAGCGGACCATTGCCATAAAAATCTTTGTCTGGATTACAACGTACAAGCTATGATATAAAGTATCTGTAAGCCTATTACCCTATCCCTAAAATACCCATCTCACCAAGTATGTAAGAGTTCCGTGATTAGATCTGAGTCCAGTGTTATAGATGGCCCTATATGGACTGACAGCTAACTGGATGGGGTCATTTACAGGCGAAACATGCTCTCGCTTCCAGATCCCCAGGGGTTGGTTTCTCATGATCATATTATCATTTACGGAGGTCAATTTTTGTCTAGGTAACATCTCCATCAATGAAACAATGAGCCGTGTGGGGTTCAAGACTACGTTCTCTTCATCCAATAAAGCGGAAAATCATGTTGGCCTCAGTGGAGAGACTCTGAAAGCCTGCGAGGATGTTCTCGTTCTATGGGGTTTTCGTCTTACAGCTGTAATCAGACTGTTCTGGCATGAGTGATGTTTTTTTCTAGGGAAATGAAGTGAGGATTGAGCTTCGTCCTGCTTTTCTTGTTGGTTGAGACAGGGTCTCTCCTCGTGGTGGGTTCTTGTAACGAGATTTTTTAAAAACCATTAGCACTTGGTCATTAAATTTGTAACAGCATTTGAAGGATATAGGTTCAAGTGTCTATGCTATTCTTGCTGGTCGAGACAAGATCTGTCATTGGTGGGTTCTTGTAATGAGATTTTAAACAACCATTGGACTTGGTCATTCTAATATCAATATGAAAGATATTTGTACAAGAGTCTATGTGATAAGCTGTCACAATACCTCAGGTAAATCTTGTAAATGTGTATGTGTTTCTTGTTCATGCAGATTGAAAATCATTAGGACTTGTTTTAAGGAAAATCAATTTAGGATTTGAAGGAAATTCAGGCATGATTCAAGAGTTGGGAGTTTTAAGCAGTTAAGTTTCTTCTATCTGGTGTCTGTGACTGGTACATGTTCTTGCAGTCAGTATTTATGACACTATGTACTTTTGTCATATCAGTAAAATCTATATTTGAGTGAGTGAGTGAGTTATCGGTTGGGCAGCATCAACAGTCTATATTTGAAAGAAAATCAGAGCTTAAAGCTGTTAGTAGTATTCTCCTCACAGAAACCTGATTTGTGATGAAAATAAACAAAACTTGTCAAATGGTTTGCCATTTAATACTCTTGGATAGATAAGTTTCAAACCATTTCAAGAGGCCATTTTACGGGAATCACAAGAAAAAGAATAACACCTGATTAACACTCTGACTAAAGATATATTCCTGACTCACAGGTTGAGGTTTAGGATAGAAATGCTGAAAACTTTTAAAAATTGAAAGTTCTTTGTACAGGAGTCATTGGATTTGCGACACTTTACAAACTGAAATATAACATTGATCTTTGCATTGTAAGGATGAGCCATTAGGAAAATAGCATTGTAAAGGGGAGCTAAATCTAGCCCCAGACACAAGTAACCACTCCTTGACGTCACTAATATACTCATCGTTGTCAATGATATCCGGATAAAAAAGCTCTATCAGTGAGTGCAACCATTGATTGCTGTCGAACTAATAAACTGCCAACTCTCTTGTAGAATTCATGCTACAACTTTGTTTAGAAATGCAAAATAGATCGTCAGACAATAATTTTGTTGTTATGGAGTTTTCTGTACTTTTTGAAACATTTCAGTTTGTCAAATCATTACTCAAAATCTTCATTAACTAGACACATTAATTAAGTGAATATAACGTTAGATTAATTAAGATGATAATAATTTTAATTCTGCGCATTTGAAATTAAAGGATGAGCATTATCAATGATGTCGATTCAATTGTTGTTATGAATCGTGACATCAATGTCTCTGTGAGTGCCAATAGGGCCGATATTGTTGATGCCATTGAAGGAAGCACATACTGTATTGGAGCTGTGTAGCAAAATCTCAACAAGAGTTCTTCTGCCTCTGTAAAGGAAACTATTGTATTAAACGTAATACTGCAACCACTCTCTGCATTGTGATACATTATGTTTTAAAGATCAGTCATGAGGATAATAGCTTTTAAAAAAGTATTTGCAAATGGAAAAAAATGTCATTGGACTATAAATCCAAACATCTCAAAAGAATTTTCTGATAGTGTTTAGCAATGAAGATATCAATCTTTACAACATGTTATGATAGGAAGCAAAGATGAGTTTTTGGGAAAATAGCATTACGAGTTTGAATTTTTAAATTTTTTATTTAAAATCAACATTTTTGCTTTAAGGTTTTGCCACTGCAGTATAATTGTATAACACGATTAAGTGATTTTTTGCGGAGAGGATTAAAATCTTCAACGTTTTAAGAAAAGTGTGATTAGACCCCCATTAGTCATGGAATTGACACCGTTAAGAAGACTTAGAAGCAACGTTCGTTGACAGGGGGATAAACTTGCCATGTCAGAGTTAGAGACTGGGAATCATTAACGTTTTAAAAACTAAATCAATCATATGTTTGAAATGTTTGAAATGTATAGAATTAAGTTACAACGTCATTTCAATTTTGAATATTTCTGAATATTTTTAAAGAAGAATAAATTGGAACTTAACATGTTTTAAAGTTTAATAATAATAATAATAATAATAATAATAATAATAATAACTAGGATTGACGCGTCAATACTTAGGTCTTCAAGACTTCTGCTTGACCTTGAACTCAATGTTGGACTCAGGGTTATTCATCTGTCTTTCTGCTTTAAAATGAGCTATCAAACATGTCTCTATCTTCAGTAGTTATTTTACAAAAAATCTCCAAAAAACATACCCCTCTGAAAATGGAAAAATCGCATATTAATGGACCCCTACATTGTATTTCTCCTGATTAAGACAAAACGGTTATTATTTTCATACTAAGGTACAACATAGAAAATGTTGTGCTTTAATTTCCACTCAAGTAGATGTAATCATCATTAAGATTGCATACCTAGGTAATGCGTCATATTCTTCTGAATATTCAAGAAAATACTCAAAAATGCTTAAATTTGGACCCGAAGACAACATTGGTGATGTTTGGAGCTTAACTGTCAAATTTTTTATGAAAGGGTTCAACAGAAAACTTGTTGTTCTTGAATTTGTGCATGCGAAGGTGTAACTATAATTCAATTATATTGATTAGTTAAGCAGTTATGATCCTTTGAACTTTGCTGAAAATGGCGATTTTCGAAAAATGACAAAGTTCTATGATTTGTCACACGTAAGTATGACAGATACAACTTTGAATTTTATTGTTCTTAATAAAGGACATATTGGCTTCAACCTGAGGTATTAAAAATAATTGTACCTTCACTGGTTTACAATCTAAAATTCTTCAAAGAATATACCCCTCGAAAAGTCTCAAAATCTCATAATTTTACTTTTTGGGGAATACGTCCAAATTGTGTCGATAATATCAACTTTTACATGATAATGATATATTGTGGAATTGTTTATCTAGTTATATGAAAGAGATAGTAATAAGTAACTTTGACATAACCATTTGTAACAGAGTTATGCCCCTTTGAACATGCAGCCAAAAAAAGCCTTTTTCAAAAAGGTCCATATTCAAGGACATATTGCTGAAATTTAAGGACGAAATTCAAAATTGGGGCACGATCATGTTTTTGTACATTCATTTAGCTTTCAGATGAGCTATCACACATAGCTGTATGTATTGCCGTGATTTAGGAGAAGATTTTTGAAGACGCGTACCCTTAAAACTGCGAAAGTTCATAAAAATTTCAGTTTTCTCGAAATAGCAACAAATCTATTATTACGGCCGAAAATCGCTATGGGCCTAATCGATGGGGAATATTGTTGCCCACATTTTGGTGAAAGTTTTATGAAAATATCTTGATTAGATTTCGAGCTATTAAGGTTTAAAGTTTTGACTTCAAGGGGAGATAACTCAAGAAAGAAGTCAAATTCGGCCGACGTACAAGGCTAGTTTGTGTTACAGGCTATCATCCCTGAAAATTTCATGCAAATCAATTCAGCCGTTATTTCAGAATCCGTTTAACAAAAAACGTACAAATAATAATAAGAAAAGAAAACCGGATAATAACAATAGGTCTTCCAGACATTCGTCTTGAAGACCTAATAATAACACTTTATTGTCCTCAATACAAAGTAAATTGGAAATTCATTTTGTGCTCTGGGCACCCGACAGCCACAGTTCAAGCGTTGTTCTATCCTTATAATGCTGAGCGCCAAGCAAGGACGCAACAACTCCCATCTATTAACGTCTTTTGGTATGACGTGGCCGGGAATCGAACCCCGACCTTCCGGGTGATGAGCGGATACTCTACCAACTGAGCTACATCCCCGGATTCTGATGTAAAATTGTTTCTTAAAAAGTTGAATTAAGAATCCTCATATTAATGAAATTCAATTAAGACTACAAATATTACTCTTGTTCCCTGACAAATTAACTCACAAACTAATGGATGCGCGTAAGACTTTAAGAAGATTACGGTTAATTTTGTAATTTTTAGCAGCATTACAAGGAATTTGAGAAGATTGTGAATGGTTTGTTTAGTTGTTGATAATGATTAAGTTTGAAGGTGTTTTGATTTCTTTAGCTAAATGCAAAGCCATCCATTATCACACAAGTCTCAGAATAAGAGCTACATCTTCTTCAGAAGTGGGGGCGGGATAGCTCAGTGGTTAGCGCGTTCGGCTTCGGATCAAGAGATCCGGGGTTCGAATCCCGCCAGGGGCACGGCAACTTTGTCTGCAGAAGAGAACTGTTCTACACGCAGTAAGGTTTTGGTGCAATGCTACACTGAATTTCAGCGTAGTACCACCCATGGTTCGCTAGTTCCAGCCGTTGCTCACAGGTTTCACCGCAATGCATAGCCACATGGCGTTGCGGGCTTTCTCCCTGCTGTAATACTAGCAGCCGCAATATAAGTGAAATACTCTTGAAAGCGGCGTTAAGCCCCAACTCACCTCACCTCATCTTCATCAAAAATGTAGCAAGACAATTATATAATTGTCTTGAGCAGATACTGTTTGAATGAAAACTGATCCAAAAAACTTGAAACTTGTAGGATTCACAATGCAACTCCTTACAGTGACACGAGTAAAGAAGTACAGTCAGACCTCGATAATCCGAACGCTTCGGTTTTTCATCAAAATCGTTCGGATAATGAAATGTTCGGACTACTGAGTACTGAGGACTACTATAGAGATTAGTTTGGTTACATCTTCCTACCGTTCGGAAACTGCGAGATTCGGATTATCGGTGGCCGGATTATCGCGGCTTGACTGTAGTATATATATATATGTGTGTGTATATTTGTGATTTTATTCAGTTTCTCTTTTCATTATTGATACGTTTCAATTTTTCCATTAATTACAAATGTCAATATATAATATCTTAAAACCAAATCATCAATATTACTTAAATTCCTATGCCTAACCCGTAAGAATACTCACAAACCAATTGATTTGTATTTGTATAAGCATGTGATCGAGATTATTCTCATCACTTCAATTGTCCTAAATTTTGACTATATATTTCAACACAGTCTTCAATTAATAATTCAAGAAACTTATAATTGTAATGAATGCACTTGTGTCAGCAAGATCGATAAAGAAGTGTCCAAAATATATAAACCGATATACTCCATTAATGGAAACTTATCAAGATACCGTTTAACTGAAACTTCATTGAGACAACTGTCTAACTGTTTAACTGAAAACTTGGTCGATTGTCAAGACAATAACCTTATACATATTCTATTAACAGAAACTTCATCAAGAGAATTGTCTTAAGCAGATACTATTTAAATGAAACTTCATTTCGATGTTATTTGAGGTACCACTTAATTTAGTGTGAACAGAAGTAATCTAATTGTGGTAATAACTTCCAAAGACTGTGTAGTGCATTTTGATTGAGTGTTCAATCAGGTGGTTACTAATAGCAACACAGGGACTGCTTCTTGTTATTGGTGAAGATTGTGTTTGACCAAGAACTGACCAAAGTCGATGGGTGACTGTGGAGATTTAATTAACATCCTGGTTCAACTCAAGTCTTCTCAAGGGCATCTTACTCTTAAAGGTTGTAAAGTAAATAGTACATAACATTGTCACTGAAACAGATAGCAGGTGCTTTATATTACTTAAATTTTAACTGTTCTTTGAAGGTAAAAAACATTGTTTGGAAATCTTGCAGCAAAAATCTTTGAAATTAAAGCTTTATAATAAATCTCATCCACAGTCACATATATCACTTATTGTTAAACATTTATTAGTTATAAAAATTCTTATTACAAGCTTTAGCAGTAAATATATCGTAAATAAATTGAATATATTTTTGCAACTTCAGGTATCTGCAGAAATTCTGTAAACATTCAAAATGAAATGAAACGGAAATAAAAATTAAAGTATTCAAGTTATTATAACTTAATAATGGCTTTAACACACAGTATGTTGATTATCATATAGAAAGATTCCTTATTGCAGACCTATGTCAATCATTCTAACAAACATGATGTTGTTCATCAAATAGCATTTTCACTTTATTAGAAATCAACTGTCAAACACTCGAACAAACATGATCGACGCATCAAATAGGAAGTTTCCTTATTGCAGAAAAATGTCAATCTTTCTAAGAAACATTATGTCGTAACATGATTTCTGTAATGAACTTTTGATTATAAACAAATTAATTAAAGTTTTTGTGAATCAAAGATACCTACAGTTATATTAATCTACCACTAATACGACTACTACTACTATTTGCAGGGTAGATACTGTTGAGAGAAATATCTTCTGTATTGGAGATATAACCAGATGTGGCCTGCCCGATGTTGAGAGACGATCCCTAGGCCAGCTGATTTATCTACACCATGTAACCATTGTCTCATCCAACAGTCTAGACTTGTAATTTACTTTCTCTCGGCTTATATCACGTCTCTATCACATCGTGGACTGTATCTATTCCTCCAGCTCTATGAAATCTTTATTAAAGATCCTAGTTGAGTTAGATTATGATACCATGGCTATTATAGCATGTTAGAGCTTGCCTGCAATACCTTTTATCATCATTATCTTCACTGTACCTGGAGGTGTTTAAAAAATATATGAATATAGATTGTATTTACCTTTATCTTATACACATCAAAACTGTCTAAAAAATGAATAATATGTTGTGATTGAATTACGTAATGCTACTATTTCAATGTCATCTTTTTATTTACATTTTCAATCTAATGGCTGGGACTCACTCAGTTTAAGCTACATCGACCTCCAGATTAAGAAAAATATATTACACATCAATAATATAAGCAGATATATTGGGAGATTAATTCACAATGATGAGAATTTGACATGTTTCTGTTCTGTGTGTTATACTTACATACAGTGCTTGGGATTGGGTTAACAGTGATTGTCTGATAAGAGGAATTGGACTTTATTTCACTTTATACATTTATTAATTCCAAACTTTACGGGGGAAAAATATAAAAAGTTTGAAAGTACTTATTTCTCTTGTTAGTGTACCCGGTAAGTATACAATACTTACTGTCAACATATATTATCAGTAAAACTCTGCTTGTTTGCTGTATATTGTTCTGTGTACTATACTTACTTACATACAGTGTGTGTTAATTGTTTAGTAGAATCAGGTTAAGGGGCTCATATTGATATAGCACATACTATTTACCTTCCAACTACTGACTTACCTATATCAACCTATGACATGTGTTTACTAGCTTTTATGGTATATAAAATATATGTTTGCCTATGGAAACCTGTGAACTCTATCTAGGTTGTGCTGATTGACAGAAGCAGTTTCATATGTTACTGTATGTTGGGTAGGCATTTTGACAGTCTGATTAAAATCAACCTTGTTCCGAGGAATAAAAGTTGCAAAATAATATATCTACCGTTATATGAACAGGTTCTGTAGATTCCTCGCCACAAGGTCTGAGAACATCCCGTATAGGCGTGTGTTCCGAACCAGTTTAGCGCAGCCAAAGCCCAGTCAAATAGCTGACCAATCACATCATAGTTTTTAAACGGTCGCTGTTTTGAAAGTATTCGGAACAGACAAAAGGAGAGCTGTTTGGAGTTATCTGCCCCTAGCTTCTCACACCGAAAGCTTTTGTTGGACGTCTTGTGATTAGTTTACTGAATTGCGTCAGAACATGGGAGTCTATGGGCTGTTACCAGACGGTTTGACGTTGAAACCTCCGAACGATATGAGTTCATATCCCGGTAGATTATTTTGCACATTTTTTCCGCGGAATACCGTCGGTTTTATTCAGACTGGGCATTTTGAAGAACTGTAGACATCACAGAGACATTCTAGCTCTTGATTTTGTCTGAGATATGTTAATTGTGATGGCTGAAATATAATTGTTATACATGGTAACAAAAATATGTCTTCAAAGACTTGCTATACTAAACAGCACTATACTGTGTATTGAACCACCCATACTAAACTCTACAATAACAGCGAATCACAAGGCATGTGCACTTACATGTCTTTTCTTGACCATACAGCCAGTCTTACAATGAGAAATACTGTACCTTTTAATGAAGATGAGCCTTGGTTAACTTATGCTTTTTGCCACTAATGGCTGCAATATTGCCCAGGCAATGTTAAACACTAACTCGCTCATTACATATATGCTTTAAAGATATGAGTGACAAATCCAAATTACAACTTTCTTTATTATAGCAGCCCTCCAAGATAGTTTCCTAATTAATTCAATCATTGAGTACTTTTCAGCTAAGCAACACGGCCACTTATTACATCCATCACGATAATTACTGGATTATGATTAGTTCAGGGAGATTTAAATAATATGCTTACCCTATATCCTTTTTGCATTTAATTATAAATGTGCAAGATATACCAGTCAACTTTGCTAGCAGGCATGGTTTTGCTTTTGCTTTAACAAAATTTAAATTCATTTTCATTTGTGAGTAGTTTGTGTGTTTTTCACATTTAATGGTTTAAAAGGAGGGTTCTATCGGGGTATTTTTTGTGGAAACGAATTTCGAGAGGATATCCCTGTTTACATATATATGCTATTACTATATGATTAAAACACAGTCAAATTGAAAGATTTTAATGAAGTTAATACTTTGATGACTATACATTTGACAATTTGATAAAGACAAGCGCACATTTGTTGAAAAATCAAAACAATGAAAATTGAAGCCATTCATCGGCGCTGCGAGTGGGGAAAACTTCGCTACGGCCTAACAGCATATTGTTTATTACTTTTATGATACATTATGTGTTACTATGTGAATATTCTATCAGTGAATATGTTTTATTATAACAAAAAACATAAAATTGGGTTAAATATAGTGTGTTTTCATTTCACGAAATGTCAAGGATCCAAGATGGCGGATGCTGCCGATAGATACCGGTAGTTGATAGAACTTTCCCTTTAAAGATACGGCCAGGCCAAATTAATTACTTGTTTTACAGATTTGCTTGTGCAAAATATCGAAGAAAAGGAGGCAAAGTAGTAAGTATTTTTTGTAAATTAAAGGTTTCAAATAAGCAAAACCTTTGCACTGTGAGGATTTAATAATAAAAAAATATATGTATTTTTCATCATCTTTTTGCAACAATTTTAATTGGGAAAGATTCTGAGTTTCGTATTTTCTCTGAAAATCATGGTTTGGGATTCTGCAAAACAACTAAATTAATTTTTGAATACAGTTTGTCAATTCAATTAAGCTAATTTTCTTGAATCATAGAATTAGCAATTTTAAATCAATGTTTAATTAAGGAAATTCCCCCTTTCCACAAAATACCATTTATAATCATGACCGTTTTTTAAAAGCATTGATTTGTAAGAATTGTCGAAGGTTGTAAATATCAGCCCATGTGAGTGAATGTCAAAATATTTCCACCACTGGTGTCGACATCTGACAAGCTGTCATGTCCATTTCAACTTCAGCGTGACAGATACTGCTTGGAGGACAACTTTCAATGCAACGATCTCTTAACTTTAAGACAGATAAAACTGTTAGATTTGAAAACGATTAGCCATTTTGACGGCTGCGTAAAAATATCGACTTTTAGTGACGGAAGTGTGTTTTTTCTTCGAGGTTTGAGGCCAAGGGAGGCCCATGGGATGTGAATTTAATCTTCCCCGTGTTCACCTTCATTTCACACAATTTGATTTTTTAACTCTCCGTGTATGGAGGCATGATAGAGAAATCTTTGAGACCAGACGCTGATGATAACATCATACTTTATACGGAGTGAGGCAAACGTTGATGAAATCATGCGGACATCATTGATACAGACGCCTTGTTTTATTCACTTCCGCTCTAAACAAATTGATTAAGCTTTTATGGACGGATGATTCTGGGTAAAATTTGTTGATGATGAGAATTTACTATTTTGCTTTTGAATGATGATAAAAACTTGGTGATTATTTATTATATTTATATATTATTATTATCTTTTATTGGATTAGTTTAGGATAAAAAAATTGGATTTAGTCCTCTGCATGTGTTAACAGTTAATACTTTATTTTTAATTTCAACTGATGCTAATACAAGGTTTTTATCTTTGTTAATGTTTCATAAGAATTAACATTTGCTGAAAAATATGTTTTCAAGTAAGTTGTTCCTTCCACATTGATTTCAATGAATTAATCAAATTGTCATCTAAACTTCTAAAACGCAATGAAATTTGAAGTGTCATATCTGCCTTTACTTAATTAATTTTGTAGATCTGTGTTGACATACACCCTATATTCATATTTACTTGAATTCACAAGTCAATTCTCGGTTGTAAAATGTTCATTTAATTCTTTGTACTGACAATAAAGCTAATGTCATTTGTAAAGGTCTGGTTCATTTTCAATACAAATTGACATCATATCAGCAAAGCTCAATTTACTTAATTTCATTGCTTTAATCTCCATCACATCACAAGGAAAGAAGATCGACTACTGAACTGTCAATTCTAACACCCAACCTGTTATATCTGAAGCAAGATAATTTAAAGAATATCTTTCAAGTGAAATCAAAACGAGAGCATAAAAGTAGAAGTACTTCTTGGTGTTCGCTATCACCCATACATTTCAGTCAGGAAACGTCTCTTATAGCGCGTGTCAACCTTATTTCACTTTCCGTCCAAAGTCGCCTTTCTTTCTAAGGCCCGGTAGGCATTGCACGCAAGTTCAGCTCAAAAATCAAATAATTTGCTTCCCATTTAAGGCGTAAAAGCTGAGGATAATGATCGCGTCGTAAAAAAATTGGAAGGTGCGGGAAATTGGCACTAAGGTTTCGACACGACTCTGGCTCGGGATGGAAGTGGTTTACTGTTGATGATAGCGGAATCAATCGCGCTTCCCACTCGTTAAGCGAGCCAGTTTACAAATCTCTGCTCAGTGCGTATAAAGAGAAGAGAGAGGATGTTGTCAGTCTTCTATCTACTGCAGGATATTGTCTGAATAGGCTTTGTAAGAAGGAGTCATTGACGTCTAAGGGAGTTATCATTGGTATTATTAACGTCTAAGGGAGTTATCATTGGTAGTGTGATGTCTTAGGGAGTTATCATTGGTATTATTGACGTCTAAGGGAGTTATCATTGGTATTATTGACGTCTAAGGGAGTTATCATTGGTATTATTGACGTCTAAGGGAGTTATCATTGGTATTATTGACGTCTAAGGGAGTTATCATTGGTATTATTGACGTCTAAGGGAGTTATCATTGGTATTATTGACGTCTAAGGGAGTTATCATTGGTATTATTGACGTCTAAGGGAGTTATCATTGGTATCATTGATGTCTTAGGGAGTTATCATTCGTATTATTGACGTCTAAGGGAGTTATCATTGGTATTATTGATCTCTAATGGAGTTATTGGTATTATTGACGTTTTAGGGAGTTATTGGTATCATTGATGTCTTAGGGAGTTATCATTGGTATTATTGGCATCTAAGGGAGTTATCATTTGTATTATTGACGTCTAAGGGAGTTATCATTGGTATTATTGATCTCTAAGGAAGTTATTGGTATTTTTGACGTCTTAGGGAGTTATTGGTATCATTGATGTCTTAGGGAGTTATTGGTATCATTGACGTCTTAGGGAGTTATCATTGGTATTATTGATGTCTAAGGGAGTTATCATTGGTATTGTTGATGTATAAGGGAGTTATCATTGGTATTGTTTATGTATAAGGGAGTTATCAATTGTATTATTGACATCAAAGGGAGTTTTCATTTGTATTATTGATGTCTAAGGGAATTATCATTGGTATCATTGACATCAAAGGGAGTTATTATTGATATTACTGATGTATAAGGGAGTTATAATTGGTATTGTTGATGTATAAGGGAGTTATCATTGGTATTTGAGTGGATAATTGATTTATGGTTTAATTGGGATAAGGATGATATAAACTAATAATTTTATAATTTTCAAATATAAAACTGCTATAATAATGCCCCTCAAAGACTATAATACTCCTGTTTTGCTGGGGTAAAACTAGTTTAGTTGAAATAGCTAGTTTATAATTTAACTATTATATTATAGGAAGTTGTTATATCAATGGATAGTTGAGTTTATGGTTGCTAGGGATGAGGAGGAAAGTAACAGTCTTATGTCTTTTAAACAAAAACTTTATTGCTAATATGGGCAAATGGCTAATGGAGGTAATTGATGCGTTAGAGGAAACTTTTTTTGGCATAACTTTTGTTCTGAAAATTGACGAAGCAAGACACTACTTTCCAGTCAGCAAGTGTAATCATTGTTTTATGGGAAATCTCTCTGTGAGGAAACCGGCGTAGGAAACCCTGTCTCATCTTTCACATTAGTGAACTGTAAAGTAGCCCAAACTCTCAACATGCCTATTACTGGTGGATGATGTATTGAGATTGGGGCAGTTACTAGTAGATAGTGGTTGGTGCTGTCCTCTGGGTGGGATAATGATGGTGTTGTGGACTATGGGCGTCACCTTTCACGATCATAACTATGTATGCAACAATACTAATGTTCTTTTAGTGTGGTAAGTTTATGAAATGGATCTTTTAGTATTTTCTCTTGGGTTGATTTGTCCTCTCTTCTTGATGATTGGGTGGAAGCTGGTTGTTTTCATGATTAACTGTTTTATTTATATGGATATCAGTGGATTGTTTGTGTCATGTGTATACAAATACCCTGATGGGACAGGAAATAAATTTTTCAATATGTTTGTTTACTGGTTTATAAACAGCTTGTAAAAAAACAAAATTAGCTGGTATTATTAACCTTTAGCCTGCTGGATTGTTTTAGGCTAGCACCCACTGTCATCTGGATTACAGGGGAGTGCAGTGAATGGCCACAAATGAGGCCTATAGAGCAGGCTGGATCATAAGCAGTGTCATAACTGTGTAGTGTATATCTCATATACCGGTAGTGCTTATAGAGATCATATCGCTTATTGCTAAAAATCGGAATTTATCACATGTGATAGTATTCAATGGCGGTATCAATTAATCTTTTTCACAGGCCAAAATTTCTGGTAATATTTACAGCTTACATGAAGTTTGAGGAAATAAGCTTTTGGATAATGGTTACAGTACAGGTTTGACTGGACTATGGAATTGTACATGCCACTTTTGACTAAGAAAAATATACCAAAACTAATGTTTTCAAAGTATATATACTTGACAAAAATAGAAAGGGATAAATATAAATTTTTAAATTTTAAATATTGACCCATTTACACATTTACGTACTGATGAAATCAATGAAGAAACTTTCTCTATCCCTAACTCATCTTGACTAGAATATGAGATGTGCAGAGAATAATGGTTTGGATTAATGTGTCCTACAGGGATATAGGGCGTTGTGTAGTTAAACCGAACATGGAGAACAGTTGAAGGACAACTTGTTTACCTTATCATCTCAAGTGTAATTAATTTGGTAAACAACAAAATAAATTCTGTTTTATTATGACAAAATAAGTTTCTTCTCGTTTAGTTACCACCTATCAATATCACACCATGCATTTATGAAATAAATAAAAAAGATCAGTTTTGGCAAAGGTAATTCAAACACAATAAATTTTGTTTTATGATAACATACATCATTCTACCATTATTTATCATGTCCATAAGCTAATATGATAGTAATATCTCTATCGCGCAAATGCAATCACTTGGCAACCGAATACAGAACAAAATTAATTTTATTGACATAAAAAATTTGACTTGACACCTGTAAAGAGATTCAGGAAGATGTTAGCAAACATAGGATGAGACCGAGCCCTTGATCCTTTGCTGTCTGACAAATAGGGTACGAACTCTGGCGGTAAATGACGTCTCATCAACAAATAGCTGTAATCAAGTTGAATGTGTAGAGTAGATAAGTGAACTGCTGACATCGGAGTTCTTTGATGGAAGGAGAAATTAATTTGTTCGGTGTAAAGCATTGGTTACCGTTTTAGGAAGATAATGGAGAAGTTTAGTGGGGGAGAGATTAAAACATATATTTATTATAAAGTATTTCCGAAAATAATTTATTTTTAACCTCAACTATTAGTTTATCACTCTACAAAAAGCTGAAATCAACTTGAATGTGTTGAGGATATTGTAGAAGCGAACAGTGAATGTTGCTTAGCGGGAAGAAAGTGGTGGAAAAATATAAAATAAAAATTAGATTCACATTTTGTCATATATGACATCACAAGTTCTATCAAGTAAATTTATCATCCTCACTTTGTATACATATCTTTCAAAGTTTAACAATTCTTGGAGACTTTAAATCTCTTATAAACAAAAAATTCTGTTTCATTTGGTAGTTCTAAATTAATGGTTTTCCTGGATCATTATGGTTCTGTCGTTTTTATTTATATAAAGAAAAAGCTATTATCTGGATCTGCCAAATATGCTGTTATGACAATATAAGGAATAATCAGAACTATCACTCCTTCTACAAGACAAACACTCAGCCTGTTAGCTGCAGAGGATCTTGTTTTGACAGAACACATCTGAAGATGTCATGTAATTTAAAGTTTGTAAATCAATCTGGCTTGATATAAAACCGGTTGAATAGAAAATGTAGGTTTGTTAACCCTTTATCCACAGAATGAGAGAAATATAGTAACTCTAATACTGATGGGATACTTTTTATAAAGTGACATTTTCCCATAAGACTTTACTCTTTCAAAAGTAATATATATAGATATACAGTTTGAGAATGAATGAAGATGAGAAAATGTTTAAAAATTGCGCGTTACAATAAAATTTGACTCTTTCAAAAGCTGCTGTATATAAGCACACAATTTAAGAAAGATGTTTGTATACTATATTCAGCAGAGTTTGTGCTCTCTCCCAAATAACTATCCATTTTATAAAGTCAAGCAAGATGTATGTCTAAGTGTCTAGCAGGTAAAGGGTTAAGAAGGATGAACCATATATTTTCTCTGATAAGCGCCATGCCTCCCAATAAGCACCATTGTACAAGCAACTGTTAGATATAAGGGCTGCCATTTAGCGACATGCCTCCCAATAAGTACCTTTGTACAACCAACTGTAATGATATAAGGGCTGGGTCTTCATTTAGCGCGGGGGCGGGATAGCGCAGTGGTTAGCGCGTTCGTCTTCGGATCAAGAGGTCCGGAGGTCGAATCCCGCACGGGGGCACAGCAATTTTGTCTACAGAAGAGAACTGTTCTACACGCAGTAAGGTTTTGGTGCAATGCTACACTTAATTTCAGCGTAGTACCACCCATGGTTCCCTAGTTCCAGCCGCTGCTCGCAGGTTTCACCGCAGTGCATAGCCACATGGCGTTGCGGGCTTTCTCCCTGCCATAATACTAGCAGCCGCGATATAAGTGAAATACTCTTGAAAGCGGCGTTAAACCCCAACTCACTCACTCATTTAGCACCATGCCTCCCAATAAGCACCATTGTACAAGCAACTGTAAAGATATAAGGGCTGGGCCTCCATTTAGCACCATGCCTCCCAATAAGCACCATTATACAAGCAACTGTAAAGATATAAGGGCTGGACCTCCATTTAGCACCATGCCTCCCAATAAGCACCATTGTACAAGCAACTCAAGAAACAAATGCCAGGTCTCCAATAGCGCAGTGGTTAGTATGTTCGGCTTTGAATCCCGCCAGGAGCACGTCAATTTTGTCTGCCGGGGAGAACTGTTCTACACACAGTAAGATTTGTGATTCTGAATGTCAGCGCAGTACCACCCATGGTTCACTATTTCCAGTCGATGCTCGCAAGTTTCACCCCAATATATAGCCACATGGTGTTGCAGACTTTCTCCCTGTAATGATACTAGATATATAAGTGAAATACTCTTGAAAGCGGCGTTAAACCAAAACTCCCCTCCCCTCCCCTCCAATAAGCATCTGACCTTTAATAAGTCCCGGGTATAATATACCGATGGAGGATGTATTTATACATTTGTTGAAACTGTAAGTGCCGGTCTCCAATAAGATTGAAGTGACAAGCCCCTGTGCACTTATAAGAAGAAGTACGGTATTCATGTTTCCATATAGGTCTCTGAAACATGACGTTCTAATGCTGTAATGTTGAGGTAGATTAAGCCTAATGGTTTATTCCAAATGCTGTCTTATCCAGGAAATGGAAGAGAATTAATGGGGTAATTCATTTGCAGTTTATGTAGAGAAGGATCTTACTATCAATCTACATTTATCAAAGTAGATGAATTGTTCTATTTTGGTGATAGAAATGGAAGTTATATAAGCTCGTTTTTAAATTAATCATTTTAATCATTATTTCATTTAATTCAATCTATTCAGATTCTTAGTATTTGATTAAATCAAAATTTATCAAAGAAACTTTTTTTTCATCTTTGGCAAACTTAAAAATTATCTTTATATAACAAATGATCACATAGTTGTTAATTTTTGTCTCAATCAAGAACTAAAGTAACTTACATTTAAAGATATATTTCTGAATCATAATGATAATTTATTACTGAAATATTCAGTAATTTTCCTTTGGAAGGTGAAATCTTTAATAACTTACACATGCATTGTAATATTCAGCATTTTTCTATTAGTAAGCGACTGAGCAAAATCTTTAACAACTTCAATATGATTATATATTTGTTATCCTAATTGACAGCATATTCTGTGCACTAGTTGACCCTATATTCATTCATATATCCCACTATCTGTACAATACATGATATTCTAGGAGGTGGGTATGCATTGATAGGACATGTCCAGAGTGAATAGATCTATTCTACACACAGTTCTGCAGCTGATTTTGTATTACAGTTGAACATTCTGGGATATGATTTTACATCTACTTGACAATTTTGAGGTCATCAACAGTATGAATGCATCAAAGGTGTTTATTTGGAAATATTTGAGTTTGAATAATGTTAATTTATCAGAAATATTTTTGACACTCTAGGCTTATCTGGATTACCACGGTTGTTGAATGATATTTGAATAATGTCTCCCAACAAGTGCAGGGTTTTTCTGTTATTTTTGTGTAAATAATGCTATTAATGTTTTTGGCTTGACCTTTCAAAACTTTGAAGTTTATGATTTCTTGGAATTAAGAAAACTGAGAAAGTATTTTTCGCTATCATTTTGAAGTTTGTTGTTTGCAATCTTGATAATATTGTTTCCATGGAAACTATAATCCTCTTTTCATATGATATATTTCTTCTTCTTTTTCTTTTATTCCAATTATGTTTTGGTTCCCACCAAGGATCAAAGAAAGGGATCAATATAGATATCTTTTTAATCTTAAGAAATAAATAAAAATATTAATCAAATAATATGAAGAAAACCACCTAGGACCATGAGAAATAAAATTTACTTAAAACAATATCATTTGAAAAAACTAGATCAGAAATGATCAATTATAATGATTCAATATTATCGTTTGAAATGTCTTGAATCCATAGCTCTGAGAAATTTTATCAAGAAGAATCTAAGAAATATTGATGAAATATTCAAGTAACAAAGCTATCAAGTGGAATGTAAATTGATAATCCAGATAGAATCCATGAAGTTTGATGATATATTATTATAAGAATATCATTTATATTGCAGCGAAACATAATTATTAGGAAAAACAAAATAAAAAATTGGGAAAGTTAGATGGATAACGACATGAAGCTAATTAAGTAATGAAGATTTATTAGTCAGATAATTAAGATGAAATTGGGCCTTGATAAATGAGAAATCAATATATAAATGTTTTCGGCGAGAATTAATGGTGAAGAATTGTACAGTGATTCTTAGACAAGATTCTCTCTGAGTTTGATTGAACTTTTCTGTATCGTATGGATTGTTAATTTCACATTGTCTAATATTATATGTTATATTTGTGTAAAACATGTGTAAAAGCACGATCGAGTGTTTGCATCAGTTTAGAATTCCTCAATGTTGTGTACTTCAATGCAAAGAGGAAGAGAAGATAAATTTTTTCTCACTGATATAAACGTAATGTTATCAAAGTTGATATCCATTGTAAATATCTCATTGTTTCATCTATTCTTGGGGGCGGGATAGCGCAGTGGATTAAGAGGTCTGGGGTTCGAATCCCGCCAGGGGCACAGCAACTTTCTCTGCAGTAGAGAACTGTTCTACACGCAGTAGGGTTTGGGTGCAATGCTACACTGAATTTCAGCGCAGTACCACCCATGGTTCCCTAGTTCCAGCCGCTGCTCGCAGGTTTCACCGCAGTGCATAGCCACATGGCGTTTGCAGGCTTTCTCCCTGCCATAATACTAGCAGCCGCGATATATGTGAAATACTCTTGAAAGCGGCGTTAAACCCCAACTCACCACTCATTTTTTCTAAAACATTAATGTGCAGTAGTATTAACAACACTCAATGTACATTGTATTACTTCTCTCTGAGAGATTGATATAAGTCACCGCATTAACATCACATTGTCTCGTATTCCTAGTTATATTTCTGTATAACATGTACATTTTGCTATAGCAACACTTTGAAATTCCTCACGGTTTTGTACTGCAATGCACTGAGAAGATCACTTATCCCTCTCTCTGAGATCAATATGACGTTATCTGTGTCATATCCAGTGTTAATTTCACATTCCAGTAAGCATGTCTGAGTTTCATATAAGATATGGCCACACTTGATTGAGCGAACATTTCGAGAGACTAGGCCACATAATTATGGAATCTGCTTTATGAAATTGAGTCCATGTTGATCACACAATAGTAGGACATGAGATTTCTTATTTTACGACATATAGGTCATCTCTTCAACAGGATAAAGTGAAGTTTTCTTATCTAAATATGGAGAATTAGCAAGAGTTGGCCTTGTAATGGTTATATTATATCTATCTTTTTACTTTTATAAATTTGTACTTGTTCTACATTAAATTCTGAAAGTCTTCTTTGAGAAATAATACCTGACTACAAAAAAAATAATCTTAACTAAGACCATGTGTCTGGATATTTTAATGATGGTTTTTATTAAGGTTCACTATCCTGGGTTATGTAGTGTTCTCTTATAATGTACTTTTACAATTTTGTATGTACTCATTTATGTTCAAAGGTTTTATCAAGACCATAGAATTATTGAAGGCATATACTAGCTAGCAACTGATACCATTCTAACCAATCAACTGGTGTTGACACTATCAGAGCCCTAAGGACTTTATCCTTATCACTTATAAGTTATCAAAGTCTTCAAATAACTATTACAGCATCTACTTAGTGGCTCGTTGTATGGATCAAGGTTTGAACCCAGAATCTACCTTGCGCTATACCCATTGTCCTATGTAAACAGTGTCCACTTTCTTATCTCTGGATAACACCAGCCCCATAGTGACCATCAATACACTCTATCTGAATGCTTACCTCTCCTGCCGATAGGGAAGTTGTCAAACCTCCTTGAGTATGAAGATTTTCATTCTCCAAACTTGACTTTTATCTCTGTTCATGGCAATTAGCTAATTGTGAAAGGAAACTTAATTCCAATTCTTATGTGGACTTGTTACACTGATAACAAGGTTGCTTAGTTGCCAAAATTTCTTGACCAAGGAAGATTTTCCTTCTCCAAACAGAGGGACTTTTATCTCTGTACATGGCAATTACCTAACTGTATCATGAATTCCTACTATATTACATGCATCAGCCCTGTATAGCCAACCAATGCTCTTGTAGATCAACCATCACACTGATGTAGAGGTTGCTTAGCTGCCAAGCTTTCTTCACCAAGGAAGAATTTCCTTTCTCCAAACTGAGATTACTTTTATCACTGTTTGTGGCGATTATGTAACTGTTTGAAGGAACTATTACTGTTATGTCCATCGGCCCTATATATGCATAGCCTACCAATGTCTCTTGTACACCTGTGATAGACAAGTTGCTTGCTGTGAAACTTCCTTGACTAATTAAGAATATGCTTCTCCAATCTGGGTAGACTTTCATCACTGTATAAAGTGATTACGTTGAGAGAACAAGAAAACCCAGTGATATATCACTCCTATTAACCATAACCTCAAACATCTAGCCTTTCATCCCCGAACATTTCCAAATTACATCCATTTGTTACATTAACTATCTATCTATAATGGGAACTGATGCTCTTAATCTGAACCCCTGAGGAACCCACAGGTTACTTCCATCAAGAACCTTTAGATTTCACCCCCAATACCTGTATCCCTCAAACTTCTACCCCATCTTCATTCCCACCTGTACCCAGTATGTTATATCTACCTGTTTTCATCAAATTCCTACACACCTCTGACCAAGGTTATGAGACCTTATATGCATATATACGAGATAAGTACCTTTCACACTCACTCATCTTACCTTGTTATAATCTACATACAGCTACGCCTGGAGGCACTGCCTATTATCGTTACCTGGCTATAGTACCTGTCCACGCTCTCAATGAATTCCAAAGGCCCCAAGTTACATCAATTTGTCACCTATTGTCTTATCTATGATGGGACTGATAGTGTAAATCAAACACGTAATGTACTTAAAAGTTATGCTCATGCTCTTTCAAAACGACCCCAGTATCTTCACCAGGTACGATCCCAGTGTCTTCACGTTGTTCAGAACTTTCTCCTGCAGAACCCACGTCCTATATCTCGCCTTCTAATCAACGAGCTCCCCCCCAAATATTCCCCCCTCATCTCCTCCATTCTGCATGCCACTGACAGGTGACACATTGTCTGATATAAAGTAGAGATAAGTATGGCTACCTTTCACGTTCTCTCACATTTATTTACTGAACCAATAAATATACCAAATCATTGTTTTTAATTATCAAACCTCTAAATATCATTGTTTCTCGCATGAAGTGGGTCATAGCCCTCAATACACTTAATTATTGGCAGAAAAATATTCCCTTGTACGCCTTCAGCTTCCTCAAATGTCTCATTGGGTCAGTACAAGAACTTTTTTCTCTAGTGGTATGCAATTGTGTGACATTTATCCCTCTTACCTTTATATATGATAAACAAGATATTACCCATGACGCCATATGATGTTTTATAAACATACAATGATCAAGTCTTGAACTCCTAATACTTGGCAGCATATTCTCAATCTCCCCCCCCCCCTCTCTCTCTCTCTCTCGCTGTATGATAATATTGTTTAATGTACATGCTTGTATCATGTACTCATGTACGTGACATAAGTGTATTTACCTATATCCACAAATGTAATCCTAAAAATACATCGCATTCATCCATTTCACCCGTTCCTAGATGTGTTCTATTACATTCCCCCCAACCCGTATTCTCTCCATACCCCATTATCAGTTCCCCCATTCACGCCCTCCACTGTCTCTATACAACTACATGTCATTGACAGGTGGATATATTGTCTGATATATGCAGGTGAGATAAGCGTGTCTACCTGTCACATTCTCTCACCTGGTGGAGACACCTCTCAGGTATGTCTTTGATCTACCTTACTCGACCCCCAGCAAAGATCTATTGTCAGTCGGCGCTACCTGCATGATATAAATAAGTGAAGTGAAGATTATTCAGTGTTATGAATGAGAAGGATTATGCCATTTCTGAAAGGGATTGGATCATTTTGCAGACTGCGGTACAGAAATGTGGGTGACAATGGAATAGTTTGAGAAGTAAAAATTATACACAATCAGTGTAAAAATACATAAATAATAGCATTCCGAAAGGGGTTGGATCAGAAAGAGAATGTAAAATGCTTATTGACATATAGAAAGGGAATAATGGAGACACAGGATAGTTTGAGAAGAACAATATGAGACAATATAAATAAAGGAAGTTAATGGCATTTTTTTTAAGGCGTTCAGAGAACAAACTATTGATTTTAGTACAGAAAAGGTGTTGAAAGTGAAACATATGTGAATAAATAGTTTATGCAGGCTCACACTGTTATAAATGAAGATATTATTTTGGAACTCTGGACATTATAATATCAATAAGGGATACACAGAAATGAGAATTGGTTGCCTCATCATGCCCAAAGAATTAGACAATTATTTTAATTGAATTACTCAAATATCATAACGAAGATAGTGAATATTTTTTACTAACATTCACAGTCATATTCTAGAAGTATCTTAAAAAAAAAATGCATATTAACCAATGTGGGAGTTTTGGCAGTTATTACAATGATTTCTTGTTTCATTTTCAAGGGATCAATTTAACTACTTTGAACACATTATTCATACCGTTTACATTAAGAAGTGTAAAAGTACACATACCAATGACCAAAAAGATTCAAATAAACATCATCAATATCGATATCCCTAAAATTACATTAACCCTTAACATGCGGGCGACGGAATTATCCGGGAGGCTCATAGAGAAAAATGTTAGAACCCTTGGCGAGACCCGTACGTTGGACTTAGTGCATTTACCGGGTCAGTAATAATTCTATTTGCCCCCCAGGCGAAATGCGAGACGAAGTGTGTCCGTATATCGCCACATGAAAACTTGTTTACATACATCTCGCAGATAGCCACGATAACAAGTCTGTGTGAATGTCCGGTCGAAATATCAAGTAAAATTCACACCAAATTGCGTGTGCATTGTTGACCCGTAACGCATTGATAATTAGCTTTACAAAAGGCCAATTTTGTCGGGCTTAGCCCCCGAAGCATTAACCCTTAACATGCGGGCGACGGAATTATCCGGGAGGCTCATAGAGAAAAATGTTAGAACCCTTGGCGAGACCCGTACGTTAGACTTAGTGCATTTACCGGGTCAGTAATAATTCTATTTGCCCCCCAGGCGAAATGCGAGACGAAGTGTGTCCGTATATCGCCACATGAAAACTTGTTTACATACATCTCGCAGATAGCCACGATAACAAGTCTGTGTGAATGTCCGGTCGAAATATCAAGTAAAATTCACACCAAATTGCGTGTGCATTGTTGACCCGTAACGCATTGATAATTAGCTTTACAAAAGGCCAATTTTGTCGGGCTTAGCCCCCGAAGCATTAATTCGCTTGAGGCTATTTTCACCCACGTGTTTGTATTGCCTCGGGTTTG
Source organism: Gibbula magus (assembly GCA_936450465.1). Lineage (NCBI taxonomy): Eukaryota > Metazoa > Mollusca > Gastropoda > Trochida > Trochidae > Gibbula > Gibbula magus. Next base: position 36,952,166 of record OW388294.1, on the reverse strand, counting down.
CCTCGCCCGAGACTGCTATCTGCCTCGCATCTCGCGAGACGGGGGAAAAAATCGCTAACTCGCCTTACTACCGCACTTCATATCATGTGAGCGAATAGTTTGTTTTCAAAAAAAAATACGGCAAAATAAAGGGGAAACAATGGACTACATTCCCATATAAAATTAGAAAATCTCAAAAAAATAATAAAGACACAGCAAGCGCCGTGAAAAAGGTCATGTTTACACTTCATAAATTTTGAAACAATCGGCGATTTTCACAACTTCTAAAACATTTATCACGGCTAAAATACTGAATGCATTTTCATAATTTTTATATCACAATAAACCGAAAAGAATAATCTTTTATTCTATATAAAATGCGCAGATTTATTCACAGAAATAAAGATACAATTTTACCTTTCTGAGAGGCATGTGAAACCAAACGGCACACAAACTAATCAACATATTTTCATCAGTTATGGTTCGAGGTTAGCGTTTATTTGAAAAGTCAAACAACATAACCATATTTGGGTTGACATGTGCTTATTTGTCAACTGGTTCGAGATTATGATTTCTTGGAAAAGTGCGATGAACGACCGTTTGCAATGCCGCATACATGTTGTAAGTATTGACGATTTTATAGGTGGAAATAAAGACAAGCTTTACATAGCTATAGAATTATAACCAAAGGTCGCATTCTAATAATTTTTATATCATTGTGAAGCTAGACATCTTGTCTTCAATTCCGTATATAAATGGAATTTTTTTCGTTTCGTATTTATGATGTTACGAGGCCCGAATTAAAGACAATCTTTCGAAAGTAATAGAATAAAAACGAAAAAACATAGAAAATTCATTCAAAGTTTCGGGTGTGAATTAGCCATTTGTGTACGGGTGTCGCTACTTGAATTTGTATTGAACGCCCGTATATAGTCCTTATTCGCCATGTAGATGCGGTATATTTCGTAAAAACGGTACCGGAATCGCCGCCTGGAAATTCCGCCAGCAGAGCTCGTTAGTGAATAAGCTCAAACTACTGCTGCGAGCTGCGAGCCTGTAAATTCCGCCACAGGGGCTAAAAATGGTAAAATATATATACGCAACGTAAGGGTTAATTTAAATGTACTTTTTAGTTCATCAGGCCTGAAATATACTTGTTGATTCTTCCTTAAAATCAAATGACTGTAATGATGCAATTTTATGTTGAAATAACTTGATCAATGTGGATTGTGAATTGTAAATTTGGTAACTGGTAAATGCCTTATTATTTGATGTGTTAGTCTTTACCTTAGAAACAATTAAATAAAGTTATTCTTGTAATAATGATGCCTGATGAGCTACAGAGCCAATAGCTCTATTTTCTAGAATATAAATGCAAGCAGTGTCATTGACATAGAAAGTATCACTGTCAAGGACAGCAACACCTGTATCAAGGTAACCTGCACTAACAAGAAACGTCCTCAGTTTTCACAAGGTTAACCTTGTTATGACTAAGTTACAGCTTTCCTTGTCTCTTGAACATGAGTGTCAACCTGTGATATAATAAAGCATTGTTCTAAATTAGGAAAATAAAGGATATTTATGATAGAGGTTATTTAAATAAGAAGGTTGTGATCGCTGACGTTTTTGTTTTAAAAATTTAGTTAGTCACTTGGTCATATTCATAGCAGGTGTCGGCCTGTTAGTGTGTGTCAGATGTTCAAATGAAGAGGCTGAATTTTCTCGATTCTGTGTTTACAAAATGCATCTGATTATTGAATTAGCTGCCATTTGAAGTGCTTTTTTGGAAATGTACATGCAGGATTAACATTGAAGGATATCCATGGTTCTTGAATTCTGTGATTTCAAAATGGATGTAATCATCTACGTCAAAGTCGCCTGTGATTCCAAAAGTGTGGTTAATTTATGATAAAGTGGTGGTCAGGACTATTCGTCCAATAGAAGGAACTAATTTAACTATTTCACCTGGATTACCAGCCAACAAGTCTTTGGCTTGCTATTCCATCACTGTGGATGTATGGGTAGTGTTGAAAGTGTTAACTTAACCTGGGATATAGTGTTATATGTTTCAGAGTGTACATCAGGCATTCTTACTAAATTGGACATACTTTTCTTTGAATATTCAGAGATGGTAAATTAGGTTTGTACTCTGAAGCCCTATGTAATTTCCATAACTCTTTGAATTTGACAAGAACATTTGAATATTAAAATCATTTTCTGAGCTTACGAAAATTCAGAAATAAAATATCTATACCGTCTCTTCAGATATTGATATTCAGCAGAAGCTTATTGGATTTTTATGGAGGTTTTCTTGGATAGGAGAATACACTGAAACACCGTGTGCATGACTTTTTCTGAACTAGAGAATTAACAAGATTGCTTGAGACTTCTCTTTTGATGACCTACTGAATACGAATATTTTAAATGTGCTAAGGTTCTAAATTTGGCTTTTCAGTACACATCGAACATCTGTCTGACTCTGTAGGATAAAAAATCAGTAAAAAATTAGGAAAAACAGATGTGGTTTATAACAAAATGAATGATGTCCACAAGTGATTATTCCTAGAACACTTAAAAAAACCCAATGACATTCTACTCTCCTATTTGCCTTATTTGTGTATAACAATCAGTACTTGAGAATTTCACCATATCTCTTGTAAAAGAATATAACTAACAGTTCTGGCAAGTTTCACCATATCTCTTGTAGTAGAATATAACCTTCAGTACTAGAGAGTTCCACCATGCTGTCCAGTAGTGTGTTCTCCTACACACAAGAGTTCAGGAAGCACCTCTGTTGTCTGATACCATTGGCGCCTCGTCGGAAAACACGGGTCCATTATAAACAGCAAGTATCCCATTTTCGTTGATTTTGAATCTTTTACGATCTTTTACATCACTTGCTTGATAACTGTGTTATTTTCTACACCTAAATGTTGCATACATGGCATTATAACAAAGTTGACTATCTCTACATCGTAAAACCATGATTAAGTATAATTGCATTAAGCTATATTGATTGAAATCGATGTAATGTATGACTCATGAATTATTACAAACAATACAAATCAGAATATGAGCTCAATCACAATTCAATTCAATTCTTTTATTTCGGTTTGTTGGCCATCGGCCCATACAATGCATATAAATGTTACAATTTTGTAGAGTAGACAAAAAACAACTTTCAAATAAATTCATTATGACAATCACAATATAAATATGACGACATTTGTATTTCGTATTTATGCTTCCATTGCAATCATCGGAGGAAGATGGAAATCAACAACACTGTTCTCTTTAATAAGTGGGTACTAATACAACCAAACAAAAATAGAAGAATATTTGTCCAGAATGCTCAAACAGAGGAAGAAAGTTAATAAAAAATGCTTTGAATTTTTTTTAAAGACGTTGCATTTGTTTTTGCTCTTCCATTTTTCATTTGTCCTCTTTCTTCGAATTAAAAAGACATTCTCAAATTCTGGATGAACATAAAAATGGCTTTGATCGAAGCCTCCCGGAGATAACGAATGTTGGAGAATCAAGAAAATAATCACGAATTTGATAAGATTTAAAAAATCAATAACACTTCATTCAAACTTCATTTCCAAATTCTATAGGAGGAAATGAATTCATTTTTAGTTTGTAATGATTTCAGTTTTTCATTCGACTATGCCAGTTTGAAGCGTTTGAGGATAATGTAATTTTGGTGACTTGGTCCTATTGGAGTATGTAATTTAAGGAATTTCAACAATTTTATTACTGAACTATATGCAGTAGGGGTGTGCAAAAATATTCCGGTATATTGGCATATACCAGTACAGATTGTGCAATACAATTATTAATATTTTTTTTTCTCAATTAGCAATATATCAGACCAAATTTTCAGTGACATTTATGCATTACAAGTCATAGTTACTGTTTTTGAATCTGCTTCATCAAAAATTATAATTGCAAATTTAATCTTTGGATACACGCAGTAAGGTTTGGGTGCAATGCTACACTGAATTTCAGCGTAGTACCACCCATGGTTCGCTAGTTCCAGCCGATGCTCGCTCACCATGATGCATTGCCACATGGCGTTGCGGGCTTTCTCCCTGCCATAATACTAGCAGCTGCGATATAAGTGAAATATTCTTGAAAGCGGCGTTAAACCCCAACTCAACTCACCTCACCTAATCTTTTGGATTCTTAGTTTTGAAAATTCTGCAAGGCATTTTATCTAAAGTACATTACATATAGAAATAACAAATGTTGAAAATAAAGCTGTGTATTGCTATATATCGCAATACAGTCTTTCGGATCATGAGGTCTGGTGTTCGAATCCCACCAGCGGCACGCCAACTTTGTTTGCAGAAGAGAACTATTCTACATGCAGTAAGGTTTGGGTGCAATGCTACACTGAAATTCAGCAAAGTCCCACACATGGTTCTCTAGTTAAAGCCGATGATCGCAGGTTTCACCGCAGTGCATAGCCACATGGTGTAACATGCAGGCTTTCTCCCTGCAGCTGCCATAATACTATATATCAACCTTGATATAAGTGAAATACTTTTGAAAGCGGCGTTAAAACCCAAATCATCTCACCTCACCACATTCCTCTAATCAGATACTCCAAACTTTGGAAACATCCAAAGTGATGTAAAAGGAATCCACTGTATGTATATAATTATTGCTGTATACATATATGAACGTATAAAGAATTACTACATGCGGTTGCACTCATGCAATTAGTTTAATAAAGTGCAGTCCGCATTACACAGACATTCATGCTTACTGAGCTTCTGAAATACCCCTGATTACAATAGTATGTGGTCAAGGAATTATATGAGACATCAAACAAGTTTTCTATTAATGTTGCTGGAGCACTTGTTGACGACTTTACTCACCTGGGCCTAGATTTTCGAAGCTCTCTAAGCGCTAAGACAGTCGTAAGTACCATTCACTAACATTGACTTACGACTATCTTAGTGCTAATACAAAAATCTAGGCCCAGGATATTTCATGTATCTGAATTGTAAGAACCTGGACCCATATTTTCGAAGCTCTCTTAGCGCTATGATAGTTGTAAGTGCCATACATTAATATTGACTTGCGACTATCTTAGCACTAAGAGAGCTTCGAAAATATGGGCCCTGATTTGTAAAACAGACATGATAAAGCATAGTAGCACTTTTTAAGGAAACAAAGTTTTCTACAGGCATGAAAGTAAGAGTGCTGCCAAAGAGATTTGGTACATACTTTTGATGTATACAGACTATTTGTCTGTTACATTGTGTGTTTGATTTTGATTGTTAAAAAAGGATAGATATGCAAAATACCTAAATTTAAATTGGTTTAACCTTTTTCGTAATGAAATTTTAGGAAAACTAATATCCTTCACAAATAATACAAGAGGTTGCCATTTTAGTGAAATTTGCCTATATCCAATTCCATGACTTCCTACTTATATTGAAATATCAGAGAATTTCTAAACTCTCCACCGAAATGTTGTGAGTGTTAGGGTTCTTATCAAAGGTCCGAAACCTGTAGCAAATGATTGAAACCATTGGGACCAAACAGCTTTAAGATTGTAGTGGTACCTCCTCTTTCCTCATCCTCTAGCGGCAGACGTTCAGGGACGAAGCTGTATCAGTGAACTAAGACAGTAACGTAAGACATGATCAAATTAAGGAGAACCCTTTGATGTTGTTCAACCCTCATTCTGCAGGTAAAATGGCCCACAATATTTTTACGATAAATGTTCGATGAGTGCCCAACTGTCGACATCATTAGTATTGATTGGCCGAGTCAAAGAGATGCCAGAACTTGTAGCGCCAGGATAGACAGGTTTCCACTGATGGCTTTGTCAGTGCCACAAATTTTTGTCCTTGATGGAATAAATTAGGTCAATTTGTACCTGCAGTGAGATCAGGCCTGTCTCGGGAGGGTCGTTAAATTTGTTTTATATCCTCTGAATTGACGTGATCTGGCTCGGGCGATTGTGTTGTTGGCTTTAGAGTAGAAAGGGGTTCATCCCAGCGATATTTCCATTGTTTGTTGGTCTGGGTTTCTTGGAATGAAATGGAAGAAATTAATGATACGGTATGAATGCATGGTCTAAGAGTTCCCAAATATTCTAGGCAATAGTATTGTTGGGTTTTGAATGCTTCAATCAGTCTTCATTCAGTTTGTAAAGATCATAGGGCCCATATACAGTATATAGTTTCATACATACGAATTAATACATTTTACCTGTGTACTTATCCTCTGTATGCATATATTATGTAAAAAGATATTTAACAACATACACTGTAGATAGAAATGGATTAATTAAATGAAATATTAAGTTACAAAACATATGTTTAGGTGTTGAAATTATTCTTGCAACATCTTTTTTCATACAAGTGCATGATAATAAGAGATTGATCATTTTAAACTATGTACATTATTTGTGATAAGTAATTCCTTAATTAAACCCAATTGTTATATACTTACAACATAAGTAGTTATACTTCGGACAAATGAAAATAAATTGTTGTGTAAAGAATGTTTCATCTTAGCTGGGCATCCATAGTTTGTTGGTCTTCAAATATTCAAGGTTTCCTTATTAGTGAAAAGACCAACTTGTTCTGATTCCTGTAGGGAAATCACTCAAGAATGGTTTGGCAATTAAGTGGATAGCAGATGAAGTGTTAATTGAGAATCTAAATGACACTGTCAGAATATGCAAGATTGTCTATGACCTTTCTGGCACTAATTGCTATTATGGGCGCCAATGGTCAATGCAGTGTGCTTGAAATAACAGAACTATCGCAGAATTATCCAGTGTCTCTGGACCCACCAATTTCCGTCTGTTTTCTCTGAAAATACTCATCAGTGAAAAAACATCCAATTTCAGTCAGGTTTCCATCAGAATAACACTTAGTGGTAAAAATGTGTAACAGTGTTCTTGGAGTGCAGTGAGATACTGGCGCTATACTGTTTAGACAAACCAAGCATAAATTGGTGGAAAGTGACAGAAAGTTTGTTTTGGTGTCTGCTGCTATCTGTTTTAAGGTAATTTTATTAATCAGTAGGTATTGTTGTAGATCTAAAAAATTCTGGTAAAAAGGAAATGCTCCTGAAATTTTATTTGGAGCTCGCAGAGAATTTGTCTCGGTGTCTGCCACGCTCCAAAATTAATCAGATGATAATGGTCTCATGTATAATACAGAATTTTTAGCTCATCAGGCCTGAAAGGCCAAATGGGCTTATGGCATGGCATGGTGTCTGGCGTCTGTCTGTCCATCCATCGGCCCCTCTGTCCGTCTGTAAACTTTTTACTTTTTCGTCTTCTTCTCCAGAACCACTGGGTCTAGGGAGCTGAAATTTTTTGTGCAGAGTCTTTAGGCGATGGAGATTCTAAGTTGTAGATTTCGTGACCCTGTAACCCCAAATAAGGGCCTCACAGGCCATGATCTAAAATCCTATTTTCGTCATCTTCTCCAGAAAGAGAAGACCTAGAAGGCTGTCATATTATGTGTAGACTCTTTTGCCAATGAGGATTCTAAATTGTGATATGGTGACCTTGTAGCCCCAAATAAGGGTCTCACAGGCCATGACCTAAAAATCTATTTCAGTCTTCATCATTATACAATATAAACCCGAATAAGCTACAGAGCCCATGGCTCTATTTTTCTGTTCTTATTTTTGGTCAGAAATAATGCTTTTAGAATGTGAATGTTTTTATTGTTAAATGGACTATGAGCCGTGATGAGCTACAGAGCCCATGGCTCTATTTTTTCTGTTGTTATTTTTGGCCAGAAATAATTATTTTAGAATGTGAATATTTTTATGGTTAAATGGACTAGCTATCTTAGCGTCTGTTGCCATTTTGTGATTTAGGTTTGTATCTAATAATGGCGTCACACATTATAGATATGGAACTACTGTGTTCATCGAATTGTCCTTATTATCACATCTACTGATGATGATGATGATGATGATGATGGCGATATTTATGACATAAAGATAACAAGATATACAAGAATAACAGACTTGGATGACAAGCTCTATCCAGATACATGTTTTTGTTTGCCCTTGCCATTATATCAAGGTTGGGTCCTCGTGGGAGGCATTTCTCCTGTCAATAACTGACTAAGCACCTTAGCATGGATTTCCTTCAAGTGTCGCTAAGAGACATCCATCTACCTTGCACTCTGTCAGTTGTTAAGGGCCAGTATCACAATTGGCACATGCTTTGGGGTTTATTCTCCCCATGCTATTTCCATAAGTGCTTGAAAGATTAAGTGTCTGCAATTTAAAAGAGGTTTTGACTTGTCAAGCTATAGAAACAGAGCTTTAGTTATTTTGAGACAGAAGCCGTTTCAAAAATTGAGGTTGATTTTAGATGTCTTACACTTACCGGTATTCTCTACATGGCATTCCTGTGTGTGCTTGAATGATTAAGTGGCTGCACTTGAAAACGGTTTAGATGTAGACATTCAGACCTAGAGACAGCTTGTAACTTTTATATGTGTTTGAATGTATTTGAATGTTTGTTTTTAGAAATTAGAAAAGGTTTAGACATGTTGATTTTGATTTTTCTCCTCTTTGCTTTTCGGCATATGCTTTATCTGTAAGTCCTTGAATATTTAAATCAAAGGTTTGTTAAAAATTATTAAATATTATATAGCCTATATCAAACATATAAACTCTTCTGGAACATTATTTAAAACACTTGAATGATGCATAAATGTTTTTTTCTTCCAATTATTCCATTTATGTTGATATATATCGCATCGATCGATTAAAACTTCCTGATAGTGTTATGAATTCATTAGTCTTTGAAACTTTGTCAATGAAGTGCCCAGTGAACAAAGTATCTTTGAAATGGTATTAACATGAAGTAACAGTTTCATTCTTCCTGATTTCTTCCTGCATCCATTTTTCGTTGATACGCTACGTATCTCATGACGGATGTTTAACACTGTTACTATTTGTTCTGTAATGCAAGACTCATGAATGAATAATGGTGTTATGACTGCATCAGTGAGCGAAATCATTGCAGAACAATACATATCTCCCTCCTACAAGCTGCTTATTGTCCTATAGCTGAATATCAATCATAAACTATTCATATAGCCTTTTGCTATCACTGTATGCACCAGGGTATTTCTATAGAATTGTTTAGTAGTCGTAAACACTGTTTGACAACATGATCTTCGATCTGTCATAATTGATAGGGGACCTCTGCATTAAGCTGATTTATCTTATTGAGGCACTTCACTTTCCATTTGAATTTTTCTCGAAGTGACGAGTACAAGATTTATAGATAAGCTAAAAATATATAACATATAAGGAATGGTATTCACAGTACTGAATAATAATATAGGTTAATGCCATTGAACAAATTCGAAACTACTAATTACAATATTTTTTATGGATCTGACCTTTGAATCAACTAAATAATGTATGATTGATTGTGATGAGGGACCATTCCAATGTTGACCTATATCAATTGATGACAATATGTATTTATTCATTTGTGTATTCATGACATGGTTAATTAACATGACCTTTAAATATATTTAAGAGAAAATCCTCTATGTGGATGACCATTAATAATTTGTTCCAAAGGCCATTATTTAAGATTTTTCTAAAATTCTCAACAATTTTACATGTTAAATTTCTACATGGTAAGTAGACTGTTCTCATGACCTTTAAATAAACTAAAGAGAAAACCTCTTAACATAATGTGGATTAACATTAAAGATTGGTACAGAAGGCCAATGATAACCAAGAAAATTTTCATGTCCACATTCCATTAGATCATATACATTTTTGTATGTTCATAATATTATCTATAGATGTAACCTTAAAGACAATAAAGAGTAAATCTACTTAATAATACGATATTTGAATCAATGGTCATCAATAACGGAGATGATTTTGATCCAGAATTACAAACTGTCCGGTTCAGTCTCCCCTTGTCACTCACAGTCAGACCGGTATTGATCCGTGTCACGGAGTGTGTCCGGAGTGTGTCCGGAGTGTGTCTGGAGTGTGTCCGGAGTGTGTCCGGCACCGTATCATGTGATGGAAAGATAATGTTTCGGAGCTAGCTTTATAAGGATACGTAACATATTACTTGCAGGTTGTGGATTATTTCAGGATAACTTGTCTTTAGCTAGCGTCACTCCTGATTAATCCTTTGTTAATGAGTTTAATTGTGATTCCTGTAAATTGGTCTCCCAGAATGGGTTAGCTTTTATGAATTCAGGAGCTAAATGTTAAGGGCTCATACAAAATGGTAAGGAATGATAAGGTCTGTGTTTCTGAAATTGATGATTTGCAGATGACATTAAAACATAACATGTGATACATTATGTGATATTCTCAATATCATTTGAACTGTTTATGAGATAACATTGTATTGAATAGAAAGATTGAAAGTGTCTTTCTCATGATTGCATGATAGACTAATAATCATCATTATCAGCACCTGCAACAAATATTGAATGTTATTAATATTGAAACATTGCATTTTATAATAGGATTTCATGTGGGCAATGTCCTACATGGAAGCAGCTTTATTTTAGGTCTGTAACATCTAAAATTGTGTTTGTTTTTACCTTGAAACCTGACTATCATGAAGTCGTAAAAGGCTGCCTGCGGCTTAAACATCGTGCTTGGAACAGATAGCTGCTAATTGAGCATGCAAGCGTGGTTTTTGTATGTCATGTCGTGAAACTGATGTCTGTAATTATCAATATTGCTTCGAAGACAAATATTTTGGTCATGCTTGATTAGCTGATTTAATTATCTAGAACCAATTTATTGCTGCAAGCTGAACAGCTGCAAGTTCTTCATACCATTCTTTTTAAAAGCGCATGTGTACAGCCTACCTGAAACTCTTTATTTATTAGTTGTATCATCACCATCATCACCATCATCATCATCACCATCATCATCATCATCATCATCATCATCATCATCATTCTAATTCTCATCCTAATATTAATCCTTATCCTATCATCATCACATCATCATTACATCATCATTATCATTATTATTATCATAATCATCATATTTGTGACCATTATCATCACCATCATCATCATCATCATCATCATCATTATCATCACAATAACATCATCATCATCATGAAATACAGTAACCTTTGCACTTACCATGATTTAATAAGAACAATATTCTATTTAACTAGAGAAAAAAAAACTTGAAAAATTGAAAAATAATTTACATATACATCAATTTAACTAAAAACACTTATTGAAAAAACAGTGAAGGATGTTCCACAAAATATCCATCTTAAATAAAAAATATAATAATTCTACTTATTGAACAATTGTCTTTTAAAAAATCACTTCATTGTCCTCAACTATTTTGATGGACATGTGTTTACAAAAAGTGTTCATCACCTATCAATAAGGAGCAATCACTTCTTTACGGGCATGATACTTTATGTCAACTTCTTCACCGAAATACTCCATTCTTTTTGTCGATATTTCTTTCAAAATGTGCGTATTATTGATTATATTGAATAAAGCAAAGATACTCCATCTACTCTGCTCTTTATGATTGGACAACTTGAGAAAACGCTTCTCTCCGAGTTTGGAGAGTGTGTACACGGGTTGAATCAATGATGTATTAAAGTTAGACCAGACTACACCTTCTGAATAACAAGCAGATGAACCTTTAGAATCTTTTCGTGTTTAAATTTGTTCAGTGTAAAGTGGGCTATTCGCTCTTAGTCAAGCTTGTCACCTGCCGGGGAGTTTACTTATAGTTGTAGTGTGAGACGATTTAATGTCTTGAAATCTCAACAAATACTATTTTTGGTAACTTTACGTCCTCTAAGTATCAACTATTTTTTTAGTACAACTAACATTAAAAACGTTACATGTTTTTGCACTAATGGTTCAGGACAATTATGTTTTAGTCACTAGCGAATCTCAGAATATCCATTTTGTTATTCCTTTTGTCATTCCTGTAAATTGGACATTCAGAAAGGTTTGGCGCTATTCCTGGATATTTAATGATTAGAAAATCTCAGAATATTCATTTTGTCAACAGGTTGTGATTCTTAAAAACTGGCCTTAAAATTGGTTAAGCATTGATTGCTTTAGCAGCTAAAATGTAAAAACTATGTACTGAATGTAAGACAATTAACTATATGAATAAAAACTTTAAAACTTCTTCTTTATCGTATACAATGTTGTTTCTTATCCTGTCATCAGGTGAATGGTGATTATTTTAATGTATAAATAAAAAGACCCAAAGGAAAAGTCCAGAAATGTTGTGTATACCAATAAAGAAGTTGTTATCCATAATGTTGTCTATAAAGTTGTCTATAAGGTTGTCTATAAAGTTGTCTATAATTACAAACAGAATGTACTTTATTTCCTGGCAGAAGGAACCAAACCAAAACATAAATAAACACTTCTTGATCATGCAGTAGCACTTCACCTTGACTTAACCCACAACCTGTGAGTCCTGGAATGTTCTGTCTGTACATGTTTGTCATATCTGATTTATTCAAATTATTAACATGACATCCTTTCACAAGCTACCTTTACTAAGGTTAATCTTAAAGGGGCAGTAGCACGTTTTTTGCAAATTTTATTTTTTCAAATTTCCCATTTATAATGATAGTTTATGTCATTTATATTTACTTTAAAGGGTAAAACAACTTATTAAACAAACCAAATATCCGTAGTGGTAATAACGATGTTGCGTATAAAGCAAAAATTGCATGGCGGTCATTTTATTGTGAACACAATTTATTATTTCGAATGACAAAAACGATTCCCATAGCTTTTCGGAACCATGTACACTCATTTTTAAACTTGTTTTTCCGAAGAGAGAAGGATGGTTTACTATTAGTGACATTATTTTTCAAATACATTTCATCGACTTATTTCAACCAAAAAACGTGATACTGCCCCTTTAACTCCAATTCTTTAACATTGCACTAAGGTTACCATAATGACTTGTGATCATCTTAGTGCTGTGTGAAAGGAGATATTGTTGTTATTCCTCTAAAATTACCACTCACAATGGTTTGCAATGGTTTGCTTCTGTTAAAGCTACACCATAACCAAAGGTACTTCATTTCCTGAAAACAAGGAATCAATGTCCCAACCATACAAGATAAATACAGATTCGTTTCTCTCAGTCATGCAGTGATGTAATAATCACATCCCTCTTGCTTTAAGCTACACTATACCAAATGTTCTTCATTTCCTGGCAGACGAGAAAACAAGGTATCACTGCCCAACCTTAGAAATCAGGCCACGGTGATAACGGGTCGGAACTATCGAAGTTCCGCAACGGAAATGGAAAATGTGACAAACGTATGTTTCGGGACTGCTGTGTCGTAAATTAGCGCTAATCTCGGCAGGTACATTGATTTCTGTCCTCGCTAACGAAGGAAGCAGGAAGAATTACACACAGATGAAGAGACCAAGTCGGCATAGATAATGGTCGTGGAATCATTCCTATCTCTCGTAAACTGTCGTTATGGATGGCTTTGATGTCCTTTGGTTTGTTTCAAGGATTAGGAAACTGATAGAAATTATTGCATAATAAATTGTAATATATAGTAAACTTTTCTGAATGTTTCGGAACTCGTTTATCTCCTCCGTTAACTGTCATCATGGGCGGCTTTGATGCCTTTGATTTTCTTACAATGATGGCACAGCTTTCATATAAATTATAATCATTACGTAATAAAATTGTGATATGCAAGTTTTCATGATGTTTGTGGATTCTTCATATCTCTCGTACATAGTGCACATGAAGGGCTTTGATGTGATGGAGGTTTTTTCAAAGAATGATCGAACTCGCTTGGATGAAGTTGTGATCATTAGGATTTGTCGAGTTGGGAATTTATGTAAAAAAAATTAAGTCGACTTAATTTGCATTCTTTGATGCTTTGAATTATCTTTAAAATGGTAGATTTTGAATAGTTTGTAAATATTGCATATTAAAATTGTTTATTACCCATGTACACAATAACATAGGGAGAGATTGTTCTAAGTTGTATAACTTGTACCAAATCCTTTTCTTATGAATAAAATATGTTTGAAACGAATAACATAGGGAATATTTACAATACGAGCACATGCGCACACATCACATTTGCCAAATAAACATTTTTCAGCGCTACTTCCTGTATTTCGTTGTCTGTGACGTCATACAATGATTGTTCCTGACGTCACCGTAGCTTGCCGTGACAAGAGAAGTAGACCTTTTTATGGCTCTTTTCATGTGAATTAAATAGAATAGAATGGGTAATAAAGAAATTATAACACTCCAAGGTGTGCCATATGACTTTTATGAAACATGTGTAAATTTTCACACTCATTTCATAAAAAATAGTCATATTACACATTTCTTTGGCTAATCATCTATGTGATGTATATATGCATGTACATTTTCTAAATGCTTTTAGGATAAATAGAATTCTCCTAACTAAACCTATTATTCTCTGAAGCTCCCCAATGTGGGTTAACATATTGCTATTACTTATGAACTTATTAAAAATCTTAAGTGACATTAGTAAATCATCATTATTTCCTAATGATTACAAATTTGTCTTTCTAATGGACAAAAGAGTCTCTGGTACATAAAAGGCAATATTCAAATAGTTCTGATAAGAATTAAGGTCTGATACGAATATGGATGTAAGTAATGTATGTAAGTAAGATATGTATGAATGTAATACTTATATTTTCACTCGTGGCTGCATCACTGTTGAAAATATAAATTTCTGCTTCAGTACATTAGATATACATGATGTTTTACGAGAAATTTCAACTTTTCTCTAATATGATTACCTTGCTTGATTTACTGTATGCTATCATGACAGAACAATAATATCAACAAAGGGCTATTTAAATATCTACACCAAAACATCACATTATTGTAGTAGAGAAATCAATATAATCATCAAACTTATTCTCTTCCATCTTAGAAATACTGTTCAGAACAAATAAACAATGTCTATAACCTAACCGTTTATTCGATCCTCAAGTTGAGAAATATCACCAATGTCATTCGGGTCACACACTTTGAATTCTATTTTGTCACTTTTAGGAGGAAACTTAAATTTCATTACAAATAAATTATTTATAGGGATTTACAAAGGTCATTTAGTTTAGAGTAACAGTTTTGTCAAATTAATTGAACATTAAAAAATATTTCCACATTTCTAAAAAGATTTCAAGAGATCATAGGAATTTGAGATGTCAGTTTGAAATGGATCTTTATTTTGTCACAGTAATCATTCTCCTTGATACAATTATATTTACTGTTTATCAGTTATATTAACCATGTGTCTGGAAATATTCATGGAAATGAATGTCCCCAGATTATTGCCTTTGTTAAATTTTAAAGGGCAGTAGCACGTTTTTTTGCTCACATAAGTCGATGAAATGTATTTGAAAAATAATGACACCAATAGTAAAACAATCTTCTCTCCTCAGAAAATCAAGTTAAAAGATGGGTGTACATGGTTCCGTAAAGCCATGGGGATCGTTTATGTCCTTTGAAATAATAAAATGTGTTCACAATAAAATGGCCGCCATGCAATTTTTGCATTATACAAAACACAGTTATTACCAATACGGATATTTGGTTTGTGTAATAAGATGTTTTACCCTCTAAAGTAAATATAAATGACATAAACTATCATAACAAATGGGAAATTTGCAAAAATAAAATTTGCAAAAAATGTGCTACTGCCCCTTTAAAATATGATTCCTGTAAATTGGCCTCCAGAGTTTGGCACTATTAATTCAACAGCTAACTAAGTTTAAAAATAAGAGGGCAATATTGATGACTGTAACTTAGTAAATATTAAATTACAGGCTGAATTCATTATACATAATTGCAATCCCTTCATACTTCATACAACATGTGGTATCAACAGAGCAACTGAATTAGCCAATGAAAGAACAGTAGCTGTTTAAAAATCGTCATCTTCTGTATCTCTGTGTCTCTTTGTGTCTTTGTTTATGTCTCTGTCGGGGGTGGGATAGCGCAGTGGTTAGCGCGTTCGGCTTCGGATCAAGAGGTCCGTGGTTTGAAACCTGCCAGGGGCATGGCAACTTTGTCTGCAGTAGAGAACTGTTCTACACGCAGTAAGGTTTAGGTGAAATGCTACACTGAATTTCAGTGCAGTACCACCCATGGTTCGCTAGTTCCAGCCGTTGCTCGCAGGTTTCACCGTAGTGCATAGCCACATGGCGTTGCGGTCATTCTCCCTGCAATAATACTAGCAGCCGCGATATAAGTGAAATACTCTTGAAGGCGGCATTAAACCCTAACTCACCTCATCTTATGTCTCTGTCTCTCTCCTTCCCAAAAAAGAGAAGTATAGAAGTATCAGTTCATCCATAAAATAGATTTAAGCCTTATTAATGAGATCACACTCATTTCAGTGATTATCTTAATGCTTGTTCTGAGATTTAATTTCAATAAAACTTATACTTATACTATAGACACTAAGAGAGAGCAGTCATCAAATCTGTCTGAAGAAGACCAGAGAGGATTTAGATTCAAGCTAGTAAATGAGATTACACTCAGACCAGTAATGTCGTAATGGCTGTTCTGTTAGTTATGGTCATCAAATACTGGACCTTGGTGCTTCAGAAGTGTTGACCGTCCATCACCTGAATAGCCACAGCTCATAACTGGTCAGCCTTATTGATCATATATATTTACATCTGTGGTCAAAGTAATTACTTATTTATCTATTTATAACACGCAACAGTGGGCTAGATAGGGCATTGGGTACAGCTTGTCCTGAGATATATTTTCAATAAATCTTATACTTACTGTATTCTCTCGGGTATAAGACCATACTCTAGCCTTAGACCATCCCCACTTTTCAGGGGTTGTACTGGTTGGGGTTATTCTCAGGTTATAGCCCATCCCCAACTTTGCCAGATGTTCCATAGTCATACATTACATATATCTATAATATGATTTCAAGTTTAGTGTGAAAAACCTATAAAAAAAAACTATTCTGACTCTCTGACACTCTCCACATGAATTTTCATCTGAGTTTGGGTCTCTCCTGTCTAAAAGCCCACCCCCATGTTTTCAAGATGTGTGTTTGCCTGGCCTCCTGGTCTTATACCCGAGAGACTTCGGTATATAAAGACACAAAGAAAGAGGAGTCATTGCATCCCTGTCCATAACCTAAATAGCCACTGGTCAGACCCGGTCAGCTCTATTGACCATATACTTATGTTTACATCTATGGTCGATCTAATTACTTATTTATCTGTATATAACATGTTTCACTGGGTGATATAGGGAATGGGTATCAAATCTGTCTGTAGAAGACCATAGTGGATATAGATTCAAACTAGTTTATGAGATCACACTTGGTACAGTGATGATGTTAAGCTCTTCTGTTAGTTATGTTGGTCAAATACTGGACCCTGATGACTGTGTGTGTACATTCACTGTCCATCACCTGAATAGCCACCGGTCATAGGATCTATTGATCATATACTTATACTTATATTTACATCTGTGGTCGAAGTAATTAGTTATTTATCTATTTATAACATAACAGTGGGTGATATATAGCAGTGGTCAGTGTGTTTGGATTCAGTTTGAATCAAGGCAGGGGCTCTGCATTTTGTCTGCAGTAGAGAACTGTTCTGCATGGAGTAAGGTTTGGGTGCAACGCCATTCACTACAGTACCACCCATGGTTCACTAGTTCCAGCCGATGCTTGCAAGTTTCACCACAATACATAGCCACAATAATCTTGCAGATTCTCTCTCTGCAATATTACTAGCAGTTGTGATATAAGTGAAATACTCTTGAAAACAGCGTTAAACCTCAAATGACATCACCTACTATTTTAAGGCAAAATAGCACAGTGGTTAATATATAGATTCAGGTCTGGGGTGAAGAGTTTGAATCCCACTGTGCTATTTGGCTCTGCCATACAGGACTGTGGTGACTGCATTGACATTCATGGTTCGCAAGTTGTAGTAGAATGTCTTTGATGAATAACCAATGTGGTACGGCTTTCTCTTTTGTGATATTAGTGAAACAAATAAAGCTAAATAAAACATTATGAAAATCTGAGAGTGCATCTTTGAGCACCATATCCCGACTCGGCTCCCATAACTCTCTATCAGTAGTCTATCAATGAACCAATGGACCTATCATATCTGTCATATTGTTTATATCTTCTGTCTGTGTTGCTGTCATGTGGCGCTCTCATATTGGACAACGTACCTGGGAACCCCAATCTAGATGATGTATGCACTCTCTGTATCTATACATATTAGTAGAGACCAAGATCAGTCAGCATAACCAAACCATTATTGTTTCTCTGACGTTTATTTCTTATATGTCAACTCTCTGTTGATGATTGGTTCTTTAATTAAAAAACACACCATTCTTAATCTTAAAAATGTATTTCATATGTCCACTTTGTATACTAGAAAGGGAATTCAGGATATAGTGTATAGTATATAGTTGTTAAATGCATCCATCTGTCAAGTCCATTGTGGCACACCACCAGGGATTCAGTCATTTTATAGCAGTTCTCTGATCAGTCATGGTACTTTGTTATTCCCTGTATATAGCACAGTGCGGAATATATAGTTTTCAGCTAAATACATATGCCCATAAGTCTGTAATAACTCTAGACCCATTCACTGGATTCTTTTCATATTTCACAAACAAGTTCACCACAGTGAGAGTAAGGTTCCAATAGAGTGTGACCTTGACATTTGAAGGTCGCAACTAAATTTTCCCATTTTACCATTGTCAGTGGGATATTTCAAGAACCATTCACTGGATTCACTTAGTCAAAGTTTTTCCTCAGGAAGAGATAGGCTGAATAGACTTTGGTGACCTTGAAATTACAGCAAATTTTCATCATTTGAACCTCCATGTTGCAACAGTCTTGTCCAATGTCTTTCCACACATGGTTCTCTTGTTTGAGCTACGTATAATAAAGGTCACAGGTTTCACTCCAATGCTTGGGAACTGATGTTGCAAACTTTCTCCCTGACAATCTTACAGAAATAAAATAGTCTTGAAAGCAGCATTTAGTCCAAATCACTCAAAATCATTATTCCTCAACTATTGACGATGTAATACAAACCAAGATTACTCCCATTGTCAATGAGTTGATTATGATCATTAACAGTCAGACACACGTAGAAATGGTATGAAATGACACTTGTAAATAAATAATCTGTCTGTAATAAATTCAGTTTCAAAGGGTTAACGAAGTCACTCAGCTGGGTGAACCTGGAGGTCATCAATGTTTTGTTGTGACCCTGCACCGTGCTGAAGAGATAACCTCATTTCCATAACTAACATTGTTATGTATCGACCATCCTATCGTAGCATTGAACTCAGAATATTCAATCACTTCTGTCTGTCTCTATATTCAGCATATCACGTCTTTATCATTATATTTTAGCTAGTTAAGATGTCAGTGTATGCTTTCATGCATGGAAATATGGTTTCTGGTAATTAGACCAAGTTGAATCGTGAATTCATGCCTTGTAAATTAGACAAATCAACCAATCAGAATGGAGCATCTAGCACTGTCATGGTAGAATGTTCAATTGGTTCCACTATCCCTCTGTCTCTTTATTTAGAAATTCATTTCTTTTTTTTTATTATATCCATCTTTATGTTTATGTATCCTGGTATTCTGAGCTTTCTCTCTATAGGGATACAATTAATGGTTATGATTTCATTTGGCCTGAATGGTCTGGGGTTTTAATCCTAAGAATTTAAAATGTAACTGCATAACACATCATTAAACAATATATATGAATACATGTTTCACATAACATATCACACACATTTTGAATATTCCAAGGTATTAGATTAATTCTCTTCCTTATCTCTGATTTTCTATCTGTTATTGTGACTTGGTTTTTTCTTATGGTGTTGAATTTGTCTACTTACTCTTAATTCATGCAGGTTTTTTTCAACAGAAATTACTCAAACTTGTAGTTCCATCATCACAAGTCGATAGGAATTAAGACTCCAGTCAACTTATGAAACCGTATCTATGGAAATAGACTTGAGAGCTTTTAGTGCAAGATTTCCGGTAGAAAGTAGATTTTAACATTAAGAGTAGGTAAATGAGAGTCGTTTATAGATTGTGTTCAGAACGAGAGGTTTTTATATGTCAATATATAGGTAATAGATTATACGTATACATTATACAGGAAGACTGTTTTGAAGTGTGATGTATGCACTAAGTTTTCATGATATATATGAGAGTGTATTACTACTACAAATTGTGTACAGTTTTAGGGTTATTCGATACATAAAAGAAAGTAATGTTTTTTTTATTGATTTAACTCAACAGGTAATTTAATTAATATGCAATGGATTGTCAGAAATCTGAATCAAGTCTTTGAAGGGCATTTAGAAAAAAAGGTTTTTCATTGATTTAAACTTTTTCATCAAGCATTTTAATTAGTATGCAATGGTATATGTTAGAAATCTGAATCAAGTCTTTGAAGGGCATTTAGAAATAAAGGTTTTTCATTGATTAAACTTTTTCAACAAGTATTTTAATTAATATGCAATGGTATAAATCTGAATCAAGTCTTTGAAGGGCATTTAGAAATCTGAAGTTTCGAATTTAATATCATTGGAAAAATAGAATTTTATTTGAATCTAAGAAAAGTATATAATGTACTAATTCTAGGGCCCAGAGAAGCATAGTTCTCTTCAAAATTACACTTAACACTTGAATTGTGAAATAAAATGACATTGTGGTAATTAAATTCATAGGCTCTACTGCAGTTAGTGTTATTCAGAATTGATTTATAGTTGTGAAAAATTATATAATTCTTATCATTTCACTGCCATTGACACAATAATAGTTATTTTCTAGATTCCTTTCAGCCATGCCAATATATTTAACAAAATAACGTTTTAACAATATATTTCAAATTGAATTTTGAGTTTCATACAGAAAGTCATCTAAACTTGTAATAGAGATTCTTCTCGATGCAGATTCACTTAAGTTGGTCGGCTACCCTAACGTGTTGTTGTAAATCCGTCGGATTCAATTGGTCCTGACCTTCTGAACATTTCGGCAACTATTTTAACCTTTTTCAGTGAAGCAATTCACATATCTCTTCTCCTAAAGTGACGCCAAATCGGAATTGAATTTCATTACAACTTAAATGTCCCTCTGTGTAAATTAAACTGTAGTTTGTAAGTCGGTGTTTCGAAAGGTGAGAAAGTTTACTCAAAACGAATCAACTTCCTGAAAATGATGAAGTTTCTTTTAAATAGGTCACTCTGACCCAGCTAGGACCTAAGCTCCTAACACTGCCGTTCTCAACCGTAGGTAATGCAGAAATCTATGTTAATTTCTCTATTTGCAGTAAGAAAGCCCTGCACTGAATTCTCAAGTAGTTAATCAGTTGCTCATATTCAGTAAATGTTCAATAGATGATGCCAGATTTTCTGCTTTTTTAAATTAATGTGTTTAAATTTTGCAATTATTGTTCAATTTATTCTATGGACCTTAAATTAGTTTCCTGTGTGTTGTTTTTGCTTTTCCTTTCCTTTAGGCATTATTGTCAATTGAAGAGAAATTTGGTTTGTTTTCAGCTTGGTATTGAGTCTTAACCATTTTCATTATTTGAAATATTTTAATTACAGAATCATTTATTATTTAAAAAAACATATATATACCGAAAAGAAAAGAGAACAGGTGCAAAAAAGGCCACAATGTCCAGATTGCTGATGCAGCACTTATAAAATCAATATTTCCTGTCAACCAGTTTACTGTTTAATTAATTTGAATCAATGAAATGATAAAGGAAGTATTCTAGGTTACAGATTATTATGAGCATTTTACCGGATTGCTTCATTAGAGGTCGATTTTACCTTTTAATTCATTCATTTGTGGTAAGGTTGTGCGACTTTGTTGTCTTCATATATGCCCTAGATTTTCAGTGAAAAATTTTAATCATTTATGAAATGATATTTTCTAGAAAATACTTATTTAAGAGACATAATGTTCGGATAGATGAAACTGCTTAGGAGAGTGGCTTTGAAGATAAGTACTTGACTAGATTTGTCTGACAGCGTCCTCGAAATCAATTTCACTGAATTAGATAAAATTAAAGTCTCAGAACAACCTGAGTAATGGTAAAATTCTTTTAAGTTTTATTTACCGCTGATTGTAACGTAAAAATGATGCGGTCATAGAGTCTACCAATTCTTTTTGTGGGATCTTTATTTAATTAGCAGTCTTTGTCATCAGATATTTTCTCTTTTTTCTGCATCTCCACTTAAATGTAATGATTGGAAAAGACTTGTGGGGAAAATCTTGTTTAATGTCGTAAATTAAGTTGTAACTTCGTAAAGTTCAAAACAATTTAATTATAAAGACTTTTTACTTGTCTGAGTGCTTAATTTGTGTCTTCAAATTAAGATAACAGAATTTCCGTTCTTTGGTCCGAAAAAGAAACTTTGGGATTGGCAAGAATCAAGATGTGACAGTAATTGCAATTGATTTGTTTTCACTCAGTAACTTGTTTTCATATCAAAGACAAGACATTTGATAAAAAAAAAATTCTTATTTAATTCTTTTGTCTTATATATAACTTTCAGTGCAAAAAAGTTTTATTTAATGCTTTATAATAAACAGAACTAAGAACTTATACAAAAATATATACATATTTTTATAATTTTTTTATTTTCATTACCAAAATTTACATTTACACTATGTTTTCCTTGTTCAGTGAAGTGAATTTACCTTCACAATACGGGGTAGAGTGATTTGTAAGTGAGAGTAAGTCCAGGCTATTTTTAATGGCTAGTAATAATTCTCCGAAGGCCAGTTTGATAGAGTATGGGGCAGCTTCAGCGAGGTCCTTTCACAGTCAATATCCCGTGAAATTAGCCTCACACCAGGCCTGTACCGAAATAAGCTGACCCACGGCTCCGAGACTCGAGTCACCGTAATTGGAACGGGAAGACGATAAGTCACGTTTATTGTAGCTTTATTTACTGGTAATCAGTGTTCCAGCTACTGTGGGCCATTTGCCTGTTGAGGAATACAGGGTCGGTCTTACTGTTCTGTTGATCACGGAATTGAGGAATAGTACAAGACCTGGGCCTCCTTTCACAAAGCATTTAGGTGATTGTAAGTCACTACGGTAGCCTTAGTACAATGTTAAAGAAATATAGAATTCTAAATGATGTCCCGTTTGATAACATGTTTATGAAATGAGTGAATGATTTGGTATTTTAACAAGCGAATGCGAGTTAAATACCGA
Source organism: Gibbula magus (assembly GCA_936450465.1). Classification (NCBI taxonomy): domain Eukaryota; kingdom Metazoa; phylum Mollusca; class Gastropoda; order Trochida; family Trochidae; genus Gibbula; species Gibbula magus. The sequence goes on along the minus strand of OW388294.1, from coordinate 36,928,899 downwards.
TGCCATTCACCAGTTTCATAAACATTGTTATCAAACGGGACCGAGTTTAGTATTTTATTTATTACTCAATGATGTAAATTAATAGCTCTGAATTGCAAGAAAATCGTTTTTAGTGACGCTTACTTGCAAATAGGTCACCCGCCATTGGAGTCACTGGCTAACATTGTGACGTCATCCAAAAACAAATATGACGTCATGCGCCGATTGTGACGTTACGGCAGCACGCGGTGGTATCACACATGAGTGTTACCGACTCATTGTTATCTAATGAGTGATCTCACCACGGATGAGTAATAAAGGGAGTTACGGTTGCATTGTGAAAGGAGTCCCAATTTTGGACAGGCTACCTCAGTCAATGTGGGTATTTTTGTCCATTGTCTTCTTGAAAAAGTCGTCGTCAACCTTTACTGTAATCTTCTGTGGAAGAGTAGAATATTAGTCTTATGAATCAGTACTAAACCATTCTGAGTTGCCAGTTTATAGGAATCTTTACTCAATGAGGGTCAGAGATCATCCCTTCAACCAATTCGGTGATAAACCGATCCCATTGTTGCTGAACTTCATCAGTCAACTGAACATTGGAACCACTGATTGACTATCATCTCATTATTTATTATCTGGTGAAGTTTAATTTTCATAGCTTTATTTTATTTACTTATTCCAGGTATTGCCCATTCCGTAAAGTAAAATTTCATAGGTAAAGAATGTTTAATTATCTTATTGGTTCAGTTCTCATCATGTTCACTTGGTCTGTCCTTCTGTATGAGTTTGATTCCTATTTATTGAAGGTGCATTAGGCTTGTTCCAACTCATTGCAATTCATATCCTGATTGTCAATCCGGATCACAATAGTACGTTGAAGTAGCAACGTGATTGACTGTGGCTTTATTGGCAGGATTATCTCGAGCTTTGAGATGAACTTTGGTAAATGGGGAGCAATTTGCCTCTCTGATAACCCCACAATACGTCATTAAATGGACTCATTAGCTTATCATAAACTACCCCAACGAGAAAAGTAGCTTTACTTTTATGACGAGGCTGATTAATTTATCAGAAAAAGTTATATTTAGGATTTTGAATTGGTAATGTTATTTTAACCCTTTCCCTACAAATACGAAATCTCTTGGGATAGCCAATCTTTGACCGCAGTTGCACCGAGGATGTAGCTCAGTTGGTAGGGCGTCCACTCATCGCCCGGAAAGTTGGGGTTCAATTCCTGGCAGGATCATACCAAAAGATGTTAAAAGATGGGAGTTGTTGCTTCCTTGCTTGGCGCTCAGCATTATAAGGATAGAACAACGCTTGAACTGGCGCTGCACTGTGGCTGCCGGGTGCCACGGGCACAAAAAGAATTTCCAATTTACTCTGTATTGAGGACAATAAATTATTATTATTATTATAAATCATGAATTATTCCCGTAATTAATGCTTATATTGTGGTTTGCACTAATTAGTGATACAAGCAGTTCATGTACTTTATTGTTACATTTTTGTACTCTTATTTATGTCTAAGTATTTTAAGTTCAAAAGTGATTAAGATTAAATTTGGAGTTGATTGCATTCAAAAAGATAATTAATGGCACCTATGATATTCTATGAACTAAAATATAAAAAATATTTCTGCTTGAAAATGATAGTGAAGGCAATAGAATTTTTTAACCTTTGAAGTTTTTTTAACACTTATAAATAATAATCTCCTCCCTGACAATGTACAAAGCTTTCAATATTTATTCGCTTCATTTTTGATTGAGTGGTTATTGCCATGTTTATTGCTATTATTGATGAGTCAAGCAATATTACGGAGCGTATGATGTATAACCCATTGACGCTGTCACACGCTGACTTAGCTGCAACAATACATCATCTCACTTTGCTGTGGAATTAGCTTCATTTGAAACAGTTTTCTATACTACATCATTGTATTGGACATGCTCCCTAATCAGATGATCTATCAGACTTTATTGGTGTTGAAATGTGGATGAAAGCAAGGAGATTAAAGTAACGAGTTAAAAATGTGAAAATATTTTTTTTAGATCAAATGAATTCATAGTGAATTAAGTATTGTTGTTTATCTCTTTAAACATGTTTTTAACCTCAGTTATCTCAATGGCAGTACTAAGTGTCACGGAAGGTCAGCTCATTGGCACCAAGGGGGGCGGGATAGCGCAGTGGTTAGCGCGTTCGGCTTTGGATCAAGAGGTCCGGGGTTTGAATCTCGCCAGGGGCACGGCAACTTTGTCTGCAGTAGAGAACTGTTTTACACGCAGTCAGGTTTGGGTGCAATGCTACACTGAATTTCAGTGTAGTACCACCCATGGTTCGCTAGTTCCAGCCGTTGCTCGCAGGTTGCACCGCAATGCATAGCCACATGGCGTTGCGGGCTTTCTCCCTGCCATAATACTAGCAGCCGTGATATAAGTGAAATACTCTTAAACCCTAACTCACTCACTCATTGGCACCGAGGGTGGAAGCTGCTCTGTACAACCTCACACAGAGAAAAAAGCCATTCCAGGCAATTTTCGCAATTTACGGAAGCTGTTTTCCTGCATGGGAGAAGATAATAGTACATTGATGGCCTCGGAGAGCACAGGTTGGACCGGAGTATGAGGGATACCCCTTGTTGTGATCCATGCCTGCCGTCTAATCAATGCTAGCTATTGATGAAACTGTCTCCGCGCTCTCAAAGAGGGGGCAAAATATTCTTTATTAATCGGTTTATAAATCGAGAGGCTTATATATCAGGACTGTATGGTTATCCAACCCCACAAATTAGTTTATCATGATTGTAATTCACCACGCAGGGGACACTTTCATTGCGAGATGGAATTGTCATGGATTTAGGGATTAATTTCTGGGTTATTGAAAAAGGTTATTTATAGTTATGTCTTGTTCTCCACGACCCAATCTCGGCGTCCAAATTTACGGTTCGGGAAATATCTGGTTGAAAATAATTATGAGATTATTTCCTTGCTTTGCAATAAAATTGCAACTGATACATTGATTGTGGTGTTTAAGTGCATCAGGGCTCTTGATCCTTCGTGTTGGATGATACTTTTAGTGTTCTGTTTTGATCGCCTACAATCGTATAGTGCTTTCAAACAGTTTCATGTGTTTCCTCTTTGGGCTTCTACATCATTACCTTTTTAACTTCTCCTTATAAGGAAATATTTCAATAGTTTAAAAGGATAACCCGTAACCTGTAGGTTCCAGGATGTTCTTGTGCTATCACTAAAGAGCACATGTGCGAATATGACAAAAATCACCTGTTTATGCTTGACTGTATGGGTAATATTCTTGGATAACTTATCTATCATCAGTTACTCATCCTGGACAAAATTATGTCTCCCCACGAAGGGTTGGGAAAGTATTGTTTTGTTCCCGTCGTCGTCAGCGTTCCCATTGTTTCCTAAGCATATCTCTAAAACAACTTGACCAATCCTCACCAAATTTAGTACACTGTCTTTCCATATCATGAAGGGCATGGCAACAATTTTGACATTTTGAAAGGTACAGTTCGTTTCCGCCACAAACTCTAAAAGTACTTCATCAATCCTCACCAAATTTGGTATACTGCCTTCCAATATAGCAGATATGCGTATTAGGAGTTTGAACTTATTTTCAAAACAATTTTTGTAAAATAAATTATTTGAGGTTCCTAAGGTGATTTGGGGAAGGGGGAGACATCAGTTTTACAAGTAATTACACCTTCTAGTTCTCGTTGGTAATGTGATGTTTACTCTAAACTAACTATCCAGAATGGCCACTAGTTTATTTGGGGGCTAAAGTTGTAAGAAGGATAGGTAATTAATGAAATTAAGATATCATTTTCAATAGAAATTGCAAAATATTTTAAGGGTATTTGTCATTTGTATAAAAATTATTTAAAGCTTGTGTGTTTGAATTATTCAGTTCCCCAATCAAACATGGGCTTCCTTATAATGCTTAATCAATCCATGTGAAATTGAATTATTTTTTACTTTCAATTTCTCACTACAAGTTTAATTAATCTTAATCTCGCATTTAAGTTTTTGATTCTTTAAAAGATTTTTCTGTCATATTTTCTTGAGGATAGTTCTTTGGATGTTCATTATTAGTTGAGGAAGATTTAATTAGATTGATTTTTATTCAAGATTTTTATAATAACATTCATTTTCCAGTACCGGTAATACAAATTATCACATTGATTTTCACCACGTGTAGGGGTATGTTTTTTATGCTAGTTGTAATGACAACATAATTAGTGTTTAATTAGTCGATAAATTCTTATAAGACATATTGGATCATAAATTTTCTGACATTTATCAAATCCAATTATGACTTTCTGACAATATTGACAAAATTTTATAATTTCAAACCTGTCATTTTTCAATGAAGGGCGCCTTATAGCTCAATATTATTTATGGTTATTGATTTGTATTTACCAAATTCCAGAACTGTATGACATTATTTACACTTATGTAAAGAATGTGATGTTTGAAAATAGTTGGAAGGGGATAGGTTGTAGACCAATTTATCATCCATAATGTTTAAAGGAGATTGTATGTGGAAACACTTGATAGTATGGTAAATTTATTGGTAGGTATAGAAATAAATTTAGTTGGTCAATTACCCACTTGTCTTATTTATAGATTTGTATACTAACCATTTACCTGCAGGTTTTGAAATATTCTGGTATACCTTGTCTTTATAGACAACCCCGTATTATTACCTTTGTTAACGAGTTGTGAAACCTGTAAATTGGTCTCTCAGAATTGTTTGACATAAATTAAATAAGTAGCTAAAGAGTTAATTGGTACAAATTGAGCTTCAATTCTCCTTCAATGAATTCCCTGTATACTAATTGGGACCTTGAATATAAAATGTTTGAATTTCTAGATTTTCATCCGAGTTCTATTTTGCTAATTGGTAATTGAAAACGATATTGAGCTCCAATGAGCAGCGGTTTTGAACATGAACACTTTCAGTATTTCTGTCTGCTAATTTTGATAATTGGAAATGTTAAGCTCCATTGTACACTGTCAAGGACATTCTCATATCTGGAGAATGCTTGAAACCTCAACGACATCGTCTAATACTGCTTGAGACATCTACCGTTTGTCGGAGAATGCATAGGTAGCGAGAATCAAGGGACTGTCGGTAGCAAGTAGCAATTAATGAACTCTTGCAGTACCTCCTATCCGGGATGAATAATTGATTATCACACAGGAGCAGAATGTATTGATAGTTCATTGTGCGGGGTATGCGAGAAGGGAATAATGAGAGAGTAACAGACAAATGAGGTGGAGACTGGTCTAGAAACGTAACAAGACTCGGTTCCTGAGGGTTCTTGGGCGTTATTGTGCAAAAATTGTCTTGACACTTTGCAGATAATTTTACAGTGGTATTCTATGCCTGAAAATGATGTTGATTCATGTCCATGATTGATTTATGATTTATTGGTTAACGAAAGAATAGTTGATAAGGAATCTCAGAATGATATTGTGTCAACACTTAAGGATATTTTGGCAGTGGCAGTGTATACCTAAAATGCAATTAATTCATGTCTTCAATAAAGATATGGTTAATCAATGATGTGAAGATTGTTAGTTGCAGTGTAGATAATCATCAATGAGATGTTTCAAGAAATACTGGTGGTGCTAAGATACCAAAAATGAATACTTCGCTCACCCTTAAAGTTGAATGTTACATGGAAACATCTATTCATGCCTCAAATTTGCTGAAGAGGGCTTTATTTCAATAAAATAATTGTGTAACATCAATAAATCTTAGCTCCTCCTTATGTCCTTAAAACAAGTAAAAACCTCTTAACCTTCAATATTTGTTATTCCATGGTAGCTATTGTGGATATTTGTTATTCAACGGTAGTGCGGATATTTGTTATTCCACGGTAGATAGAGTGGATATTTGTTATTCCGTGGTAGCTAGTGTGGATATTTGTTAATCCATGGTAGATAGTGTGGATATTTGTTATTCCATGGTAGCTAGTGTGGATATTTGTTATTCCATGGTAGATAGTGTGGATATTTGTTATTCCACGGTAGATAGAGTGGATATTTGTTATTCCATGGTAGCTAGTGTGGATATTTGTTATTCCATGGTCGATAGTGTGGATATTTGTTATTCCATGGTAGATAGTATGGATATTTGTTATTCCATGGTCGATAGTGTGGATATTTGTTATTCCATGGTAGATAGTGTGGATATTTGTTATTCCGTGGTAGATAGTGTGGATATTTGTTATTCCATGGTAGCTAGCGTGGATATTTGTTATTCCACAGTAGCTAGTGTGGATATTTGTTATTCCACGTAAGGTAGTATGGATATTTGTTATTCCATGGTAGCTAATGTGGATATTTGTTATTCCACAGTAGCTAGTGTGGATATTTGCTATGCTGCTGTAACTACTCTCGCCTGACTTCTAACTGTGTGAATGGACACTAAGTCACACTTCTTTTGGCACTCAGCGTGGAAGAAGTTTACTCAGTGGACACCAAACACACAACGTTCATTCAGACTGGTCTGTTTGTTTGGCACCTTCATTGACCGTCCCCTAACGAGGCTGGCTAATTTAAGCCTCTTTGACCCTTGGTCATCCTCTTCGTTAGTGGTCGGTATTTTCCAGCAGCTGACCCCCGGTCTAACAAATTTGTGACGATGGGGTAAAGATTGGGTTAAAGTCTACCAGTTTTTCCTGAATATAGTTACTATCTTCCCTACAGGCTTAAAGAGTGCAGGTGTTTACTCATTTGGATTATAATCAGAGTTAAAATCCCAACCCAGGTGAACTAGCTATAATTATGTGTCTACCTGACTATGGCAACCCCGCGAACATACAACATGCAAACCCTCTCTCCTTGCTTCTAACATGTTGCCTAATTTTGCCAATTGTTTATTGCTAATAGTTGTAAGCACTATATTTCTTGAGGATCCTACTTCATCTGTTACGATGAAAATTGTCAATTTGTATATTTTGCAAAAATTCCATGCTTTGAGGTTATGTATATGCTCAAAGAGCATTGACTTATCATGACTCAGTCTAAACTGCAATATAAAGCTCTTGAAGGTAATCTACCTTCACCAGCTACCTTAATCACTGCTGAGTGAACAGAGGCACATTTTGGACACAGTCTCTTGCCCAAGATGACACACGTCTCTCAAATCATTTCTCTGTGTAGGCAGGGAATCACCCTTCAAACTCCCTGATTATCCAGAGATTAGATAGGACACGTATCCGATGACAAACTATTCTTCACTTACATCGGCCAACAGAACTATGCATAAGACAATTTTCCTTTATTCTCTCCCTCTGTCTTCCTGTCCTCCCTATTCCTTTACTCTCTCCCTCTGTCTTCCTGCCTTCCCTATTCCTTTACTCTCTCCCTCTGTCTTCCTGTCCTCCCTATTCCTTAACTCTCTCCCTCTGTCTTCCTGTCCTCACTTTTCTTTTACTCTCTCCCTCTGTCTTCCTGTCCTCCCTATTCCTTTACTCTCTCCCTCTGTCTTCCTGTCCTCCCTATTCCTTTACTATCTCCCTTCCTGTCCTCCCTATTCCTTAACTCTCTCCCTCTGTCTTCCTGTCCTCCCTATTCCTTAACTCTCTCCCTCTGTCTTCCTGTCCTCCCTATTCCTTAACTCTCTCCCTCTGTCTTCCTGTCCTCCCTATTCCTTTACTCTCTCCCTCTGTCTTCCTGTCCTCACTTTTCTTTTACTCTCTACCTCTGTCTTCCTGCCTTCCCTATTCCTTTACTCTCTCCCTCTGTCTTCCTGTCCTCCCTATTCCTTTACTCTCTCCCTCTGTCTTCCTGTCCTCCCTATTCCTTTACTCTCTCCCTCTGTCTTCCTGTCCTCCCTATTCCTTTACTCTGTCCCTCTGTCTTCCTGTCCTCCCTATTCCTTTGCTCTCTCCCTCTGTCTTCCTGCCTTCCCTATTCCTTTACTCTCTCCCTCTGTCTTCCTGTCCTCCCTATTCCTTTACTCTCTCCCTCTGTCTTCCTGTCCTCCCTATTCCTTTACTCTCTCCCTCTGTCTTCCTGTCCTCCCTATTCCTTTACTCTGTCCCTCTGTCTTCCTGTCCTCCCTATTCCTTTGCTCTCTCCCTCTGTCTTCCTGTCCTCCCTATTCCTTTACTCTCTCCCTTCCTGTCCTCCCTATTCCTTTACTCTCTCCCTCTGTCTTCCTGTCCTCCCTATTCCTTTACTCTCTCCCTCTGTCTTCCTGTCCTCCCTATTCCTTTACTCTCTCCCTCTGTCTTCCTGTCCTCCCTATTCCTTTACTCTCTCCCTTCCTGTCCTCCCTATTCCTTTACTCTCTCCCTCTGTCTTCCTGTCCTCCCTATTCCTTTGCTCTCTCCCTCTGTCTTCCTGTCCTCCCTATTCCTTTACTCTCTCCCTTCCTGTCCTCCCTATTCCTTTACTCTCTCCCTCTGTCTTCCTGTCCTCCCTATTCCTTTACTCGCTCCCTCTGTCTTCCTGTCCTCCCTATTCCTTTACTCTCTCCCTCTGTCTTCCTGTCCTCCCTATTCCTTTACTCTCTCCCTCTGTCTTCCTGTCCTCCCTATTCCTTTGCTCTCTCCCTCTGTCTTCCTGTCCTCCCTATTCCTTTACTCTCTCCCTTCCTGTCCTCCCTATTCCTTTACTCTCTCCCTCTGTCTTCCTGTCCTCCCTATTCCTTTACTCGCTCCCTCTGTCTTCCTGTCCTCCCTATTCCTTTACTCTCTCCCTCTGTCTTCCTGTCCTCCCTATTCCTTTACTCTCTCCCTCTGTCTTCCTGTCCTCCCTATTCCTTTACTCTCTCCCTCTGTCTTCCTGTCCTCACTTTTCTTTTACTCACTACCTCTGTCTTCCTGCCTTCCCTATTCCTTGTCTCTCTCCCTCTGTCTTCCTGTCCTCCCTATTCCTTTACTCGCTCCCTCTGTCTTCCTGCCTTCCCTATTCCTTTACTCTCTCCCTCTGTCTTCCTGTCCTCCCTATTCCTTTACTCTCTCCCTCTGTCTTCCTGTCCTCCCTATTCCTTTATTCTCTCCCTCTGTCTTCCTGTCCTCCCTATTCCTTTGCTCTCTCCCTCTGTCTTCCTGTCCTCCCTATTCCTTTACTATCTCCCTTCCTGTCCTCCCTATTCCTTTACTCTCTCCCTCTGTCTTCCTGTCCTCCCTATGCCTTTACTCTCTCCCTCTGTCTTCCTGCCTTCCCTATTCCTTTACTCTCTCCCTCTGTCTTCCTGCCTTCCCTATTCCTTTACTCTCTCCCTCTGTCTTCCTGTCCTCCCTATTCCTTTACTCTCTCCCTCTGTCTTCCTGTCCTCCCTATTCCTTTACTCTCTCCCTCTGTCTTCCTGTCCTCCCTATTCCTAAGCCCTACCCTCTTTCCTTTCCTCAACCTGTAAAAGAAGCATGACAAGAGAATCACGCCTGTACATTCCTATAGAGAGTTCATATTTGATGTGGGGCTCATTAAGCAGATCTAGAGATAAGGTCAGTCGTGCTGACATGTTGACAAAATCCTAGATAAATTATCACCAATTTCCACCCAAATATTAGATTTAGTCAGACGCTGTGAAGGGGAGGTTGGATGGCTTGAGGAAGGTTGGGTTTCCGTCATGGAGAATGTGCATGTTTGTGGATAGTAAAAATTAAGGTTTGTGACTTACTGATATATTTTATGGTTCTTTAGTTTTTGTATTTGAAGAATGCCTTAATCAATATGTTTCATCATGCTAACTAAGATAAGTCGAATAAATCATGAAATGTGTCCACTAATGTGAATTTTGTATCATTTCTTAATTATTTTTCAGAGTGTGTTAATTAAAGCTTTGATGTAAGGAATTCTTTCTAATTGTCCTATAGACAAAAGTATATCAACTGTGATATATGCTTCTGTAATAGATAGGGGGCGGGATAGCGCAGTTGTTAGCGCGTTGGGCTTCGGATCAAGAGGTCTGGGGTTCGGTAACTTTGTCTGCAGTAGAGACTGTTCTACACGTAGTAAGGTTTGGGTGCAATGCTACACTGAATTTCAGTGCAGTACCACCCATGGTTCGCTAGTTCCAGCCGATGCTCGCAGGTCACTGCAAAGCATAGCCACATGCCTTAATACTAGCAGCAGTGATATAAGTGAAATACCCTTGAAAGCGGCATTAAACCCTAACTCACCTCACCTCACCTCACCTGTAATAGATATGGTTTTGTAAACCACATGTAATAGTGATATAACTAATTCACATTACTGTAAACTATTTCATAAACAACAAGCAAGCACCAAAAGATCCAAAATTTGCAACTATAAATATATTTTAAAAATCATATCATTGACCATTTGTACTTTTTTAAATCAAACTTATTGTACATAATATCATTTCTAAACCTATGATTGCAAACATGTCACTGCAACATGAAAATCCCAGTAATCTGTTACAGACAACAGGAACAAATAGCAGGACTAATGTAGACAGAGACATAGCTCAATAGGGATTCAACAGTTATCTCCCTTGAATTAATTCCATTCGTACAATATCCCTCTCGCTCACATGAGAAGCTCTCCGAGATCTGTTTAATCTCTCTGTATGCTAGGGGCCAGGGAGTAAATTTCATAGGCTTATGAAACAAACACGATACGTGAATCCTTACAGGATGACAGGATCCTATTATTTGTTGGTAAATAGATTTACACAATGATATCTACCATTGGTCGTCACTTGATATGTTGGCGCTTGTATTCTGTCTGATCGGATGCAATATGAGATTTTCTCGGCTTAAATCTGACTGTGGAGTTCTTGACATCTGGTGTTAGGAGCATGGGAATACGTTCACAGAGACTTCATTGAACTATAAATTGAGTTTGAGCATGGTAGAATTGATTGATCATTAAGCTATAAGTATATAAGTGTTTGTATGCAATCAGGCGTACATTCTTTTCATAATTATAAAAAAAAATCATTTGCAACTGAATTTGGATGTAATAACAGTCATATAAAAGAATCATATAAAAGGGTCATGTAAAAGAGTGAATATAGAACTTAATTATATATAAACTGTAAACGGTTTGAAAAATGTTTGTTTTTCATTTTAATGTTTTATTTATTAGTAAATATATTTATTTCTATTTTGGAATTTCAAATTAAAGCTAATTTAAGGTCCATAAAGATTGCAATGTAGCAGATTAAATTTTAATTAAGTTTTATTTTTAAGATTTTAACATTTTCTTGAAGTAACCATAAAAATTAGCTTTGCTCTTGATTGTTCTAACTTCTTTGAGAGGTATTTTAGAAGCTAGAATGATGAATGAGAACATTGATTGAATTTTCTAGTTAGCATTTGGATAGCTTTGGAGAAATTTTTGACTACATTTGCACCATTGTACATGTGATCGAGCTAGGAGTTCATTACAGTAGCCAACCAGCGAGCACTGTTTGTTTGTTCTACAATAGGACATGTCTGGTTCATACAAGATCCAACATGTGTTTAACAATGGTTAACTCCACATGTAAAGGTCAGCAAGAGTTTCCAGACAATTTCACTGAAATCACTCTACAGTATAATGAATGATAACACGAAGACAAGACCGTTCTTGAAAAGAATTCCCTGGTTAATTTGAGACGAGAAAATGATGCATGTCAGAGATAAGTAAAGTAAGTATATAGGTAAGCGTAAAGGTAAAGTGTAAGTATAGGATTTCAGGTAAATACATGGATTGTTCAGGTTTGTCTTAAGGACTATAGGCTTGATTGGTTCCTCTGATTGTTTTCAGGACTTTGATCGATCAGAGAATTGGCTTTACAGGTCATTGCTTTAAGAAATTGTCGGGTTGCATGCAGAGGTTCAAATTTTACAATACCTTATTTTGAGATGCGATCATGCATAGACCATTCAGTTTCTTGGTGGACTGATTTAACAACAGGCTTTCCATCAATCAGGTACTTTTGTACTTTATGGATCGATTGAGCCAGTATTTTAAAAGTTGTCTAATCGTTAAGAGTCGAAAGCCGATATGAATGTAACATATGCTACTTAAAAAGGTTAAGTGCAGTGGTTAGCGCGTTCGGCTTCGGATCAAGAGGTCCGGGGTTTGAATCCCACCAGAGGAACTGCAACTTTGTTTGCAGTAGAGAACTGTTCTACAAAAAGTAAGGTTTGGGTGCAATGCTACACTGAATATCAGCATTGTACCACCCATGGTTCGCTAGTTCCAGCCGATGCTCGCAGTTTTCACCACAATGCAGAGCCACATGGCTTTGTGGGCTTTCTCCCTGCCATAATATTAGCAGCTGCGATATAAGTGAAATACTCCTGAAAGTGGCGTTAAAACTCCAATCACCTCACCTCACATATCATTTGTGGAAACAAATTTCCAGGGTGACATTCCCATATGTATTAATACATGATTATGAAAAAACTAATTACGTTGAAACATATAACTCAGGATAATATTTTGATGACTTAATTCATACTGGACAAGTTGATAAAAACTAGGACATGTTCATTAAAAGTTACAAAACAATGAGAAGTCAGACCATTCATCAGTGCTTCCAGTGTTTTGCAACAGCGTAACAGCAAAAAGCAAAGTAGTAAAGTGTCTCCACGTGACTTGAACAATATGAGTTTGAACTCCGGCTGGGTACCAGGGGATTTGAGAAGAGAGGGTTAGTTGTCTTCCACCATTTGCAACGACAATAATGTTTTATGTTAATTAACAACAATGTTTTGTGGACATAATATTTATTATCAAAATTTTCCCTTATGTTATAGGGTAGATGTTTCTCAGTGGCCATTGCCCTAGAGAATATTTAAGTTACATTACTGCATGGGTACATCAACCATATGGATCATTGCTTCGGAAAATTGGTGTCAACTCGAAACGGCTCAGTTTTGATTGTGTATACCTGGCCTGATTACAGGTGCTTTACTATAGTGTGTATTTACCTGCGAGATCACATGTTACCGTAGACGGGGTATTTACATATATGAACAAATATACTGTGTTTATGCTTCTATACCTGTGTTTATAGACATAGATATTTATACAGGTGCCTCTATACTTATATATGAGTTTATATACCAATATACTTATGTATACCTATACCTGTATATCATACTCTGTATTTGTACCATAGGACATTTATTTTTGTTCACCTTTGTGTTTATTGTGAATTGTCAAATTGTTGATATGCCCTATACATGAAATTACTAAACCAATTGTGTTGTGATGTCACTAAAGGTGGCACGTTCAAAGATTTCCAATTTAGAGCAAACTTTGTTTCGCTAAATTTATGTTTATTTTTTGGTGAAAGTATTTTAAAGGATGATAAATACATGCCTTTTAGACAGTGAACAAATCTAACATTGTTACATTTAAGATCCCAAATGTAATGATTAAAAGAGTTAAATTGACATGACTATATATAGTACTATTACAAAACATGTCATAAGCTAGGCAACTCCATTTCCTATTTACTTTGGGGGCGGGATAGTGCAGTGGTTAGGGCGTGCAGCTTCGGATCAAGAGGTCCTGGGTTCGAATCCCACCAGGGGAACGGCAACTTTGTCTGTAGTAGAGAACTGTTCTACACGCAGTAAGGTTTGGGTGCAATGCTACACTGAATTTCAGCATTGTACCACCCATAGTTCGCTAGTTCCAGCCGATGCTCGCAGGTTTCACCGCAATGCATAGCCACATGGCTTTCTCCCTGCCGTAATACTAGCAGCCGCAATATAAGTGAAATACTCTTGAAAGCGGCGTTAAACCCATACTCATACCTATATACTATACCTGTATTATTTTGTTACTCATTGATAGATAGTAGTATTTTTTCAGCTTCAATTCGGTGAATTATTCTTACGTGTTCATAAACACAATTAGCACCATGATGATTTTAAATGATATTGAGTATTTGATTAATTGAAGGTAGGTCTAGTTGGGATCACACCGCATCAGTCATGAGACTCATGACCTTGATTAGTGCAATTTGATTTATCAGTTTAGATCAAATTTGTCTGGCTGTAGTTGTCATCATTTATAATTGTGCTATTTAACAGTAAAATTATATAATAATTGTTAATCGTTTGCTAAAGGACTGTCAAATAATATTACAGATTTGAATAGCGGTGAATAACAAAGAATAGATCACCTTTTCCCTTTCCATTTTTAGCTCATCAGGCCTGAAAGGCCCGATGGGCTTATGGCATTGCATGGTGTCCGGCGTCCGTCCATCCGTCCGTCCGTCCGTCCATCCGTAAACTTTTCGCTTTTTCGACTTCTTCTCCAGAACCAATGATTCCACAGAGCTGAAATTTTATGTGCAGACTCCTTGGCCAATGGGGATTCTAAATTGTAGATTTCGTGACCCCATGACCCCAAATGGGGTCACAGGGGTCACATCCTTAAAAACCGATTTTCATCTTCTTCTTCAGTTCCAAAAGGTCTAGAGAGCTGAAAAGTTGTGGGCAGACTCCTTGGCCAATGGGGATTCTAAATTGTAGATTTCGTGACCCCATGACCCCAAATGGGGTCACAGGGGTCACATCCTTAAAAACTTATTTTCATCTTCTTCTCCAGTTCTAAAAGGTCAAGAGAGCTGAAAAGTTGTGTGCAGACTCCTTGGCCAATGGGGATTCTAAATTGTAGATTATGTGACCCCGTGGCCCCAAATGGGGTCACCGGGGTCACATCCTTAAAAACTTATTTTCATCTTCTTCTCAAGTTCTAAAAGGTCTAGCGAGCTGAAAAGTTGTGTGCAGACTCCTTGGCCAATGGGGATTCTAAATTGTAGATTATGTGACCCCGTGACCCCAAATGGGGTCACCGGGGTCATATCCTTAAAAACTTATTTTCATCTTCTTCTCCAGTTCTAAAAGGTCTAGAGAGCTGAAAAGTTGTGTGCAGACTCCTTGGCCAATGGGGATTCTAAATTGTAGATTATGTGACCCCGTGACCCCAAATGGGGTCACAGTTGTCATGATCTAAGAACCTATCTTTTGCTTGTAAACAATAACTTAAATAACTTAAATATTCAACTTTAGATAGTAAATCAATGAAATCCTGATGAGCTACAGAGCCCATGGCTCTATTTTTTGGTGAAAATAATCGTGGATTTGTTGTGACACTATGTAAACAACACTGACCATTTTATTTATTCAACTCAAGCAGTACTATAGCCAATGCATATCCCTGTCATAATACTAGCAGCCATGATATAAGTGTAAAGCGGTCCCGCAAGGGGCACGGCAACTTTGTCTGCAGTAGAGAACTGTTCTACACGCAGTAAGGTTTGGGTGCAATGCTACACTGAGTTTCAGAACAGTACCACCCATGATTCGCTAGTTCCAGCCGCTGCTTGCAGGTTTCACCGTAGTGCATAGCCACATGGTGTTGTGGGCCTTCTCCCTGCCATAATACTAGCAGCCGCGATATAAGTGAAATACTCTTGAAAGCGGCGTTAAACCCCAACTCACCTCACCTCACCTCACCTTTAAAGCGGCGTTAAACCCCAACTCACCTCACCTCACCTTTAAAGCGGCGTTAAACCCCAACTCACCTCACCTCACCTTTAAAGCGGCGTTAAACCCAAACTCACCTCACCTCACCTTTAAAGCGGCGTTAAACCCAAACTCACCTCACCTCACCTTTAAAGCGGCGTTAAACCCCAACTCACCTCACCTCACCTTTAAAGCGGCGTTAAACCCCAACTCACCTCACCTCACCTTTAAAGCGGCGTTAAACCCCAAATCACCTCACCTCACCTTTAAAGCGGCGTTAAACCCCAAATCACCTCACTGCAGGACTAGAGCGCATGCACTGAAGTTGCACAATTGTTGTCGAGTGTTGTCTTATCGAATGCATCAGTACATATCATTGTATAGCAATGGTTATGGAACATTGTGATGCACCCGTAAAATATATAACACGACCAATTACATTGTAATGAATTACTGAAATCCATTGATTAAGCTTTCTGAGGGTAAAACATTGTTCTTACATTCAATATTCTTTTCAACTTTAAAAACATCCTTGACAATTAATAATAACGAAACATTCAATGGATAATTTATTCTGTTTTATACTGGAGATGAATATTTCTTTTGTCGCATAGAATATTCCAATCCTCCATTTGTATTCTGAATATGACCAGAGGGATGAAATCAATTCTTTTATCAGTGAGATTTATGCCGTCATCGGTACTTTAGAATAAATAAAACTATTGAACCATATTTCACATTCAGACAAATTAGATAGTTGAAAGTTATATCAAGTTCTGAATTTTTATCAGTCATTTTATGCTGACCTCGGCACATTGGAATAAATGAACTTGTTGAACCATATGTCATATTCAGACATATTAAATAATTGGAAAATCTGTCAGGACAAGCTCTGAATTTTTATCAGTCAGTTTATGCAGACCTCGGCACATTGGAATAAATGAACAAATTGAACTGTATTGCAAATTCAGATAAATCAAATATGATATTTTCTTATTCTGAATTATGATCTGTCATCTGTTTATTGATAAATTAATAATAAATAATAAGTTAATTCAATATACCATAATGCATTTCAAATAATTCAGTCAAACCCTTGGATGAATTGTCAGGAGTAATACAGAATTTCATCAGTCAGATTTATGCTGACCTCGGCATTTCAGAGCTATTGAAGCAAGTAATGATGTTACTTGATCTCCTCTCAAATCTGCGAGATTTGTGATCCAGACATCTTGATAATGAAGTGCTTTGTGTATAGTTGTGGGTTTTGTTTATAGCTGTCAGGGTGATTCCTTTGACTATGAAAGAAATCTACTTTGTCGTTTTTGTTGATAACTTTAACTGTACTTGTTGAAAATTATATTTGAAACATTTTGCTTTTGGATTTTATAAATGCTAGATGAAATTTAGAAAATGCTGTAGACGTGATCATTTCCATTCATTTTGGTGAAATTTGTTGGTTTTATTTTTATATTTGTCAATCTTTGTGAATTAATCTGGTTGTTCACCTGATTGTATACAAACATGCTTTATTTTTTGGTTTCACACATTATAGTATAGGGTTTATTCCGTTTTCATCATAGAATCATTAGCAATACAGGAGAGGTCTATATAGATCTTGTTATTTGGATATTTTGTTTGTGAGGAGAAATGCTGTATTTTTACTAATTGTACAAAGGGGGGGGATTAAACTTCAGGGTAGGAGACCCTGGAGAGACTTGCATATATGGCATCTTCATTCTCTGGTGTAAGTGTAAAGATTTTGGTTCATTGTGCTATGTATTGAAATTCAGTGGAATGCCACCAAAGGTTATACAGATCAACTGACTGCAGTGTATAGAACTACAGTTGGGGTGCAGACTTTCTTCCTGCCGTAATAATGATTATCTGTGAAACAGTTCAATGTTTTGTTGCAGAATTTCTGTAGAACTGTCAATCAGATAGCCAACATTTATAATAGTAACCAAGGGACACAACTCTTGGTGGATTAAATGTGTTCCATAACCACTAACTACTGTGTTAACATATATAGAATATGTTTTTTGGGTTGTGCTTCAAAGTTGACTTTTGCTGTGTTATGTACATATTATCATAATCAATTTACCTATATATATATATAAAAATATAATAATTCTTAAAATATATATAATTTTTGTTTATTGGCAAATTTGATTTTCAATTTTATAATTTTATCAATTATTTGTCTTTTGGTGATTGACTGTAAAGGATTGCAATGCAATGCATGAGTTTTGGAACTTTCTAGATATTGTTATAAAGTGTCTTATATTTTATACGTACATGTATGTTCTACATTGGATCGCTGCGAATGGCTGCGATACTGCCGAAGCGGTGTTAAGCAATAACTCACTCACTCTATATTGGATGTTTTCATCAATGAAGAGGCAGTAAAATCTCTTTAGCATAGCTGCTTCTGTTAAATCAGCTTTGCTCCTAAAAACAATCTTTGGTAAAAAAAAAAAAGTTTGTTTAAATTAGTCAGTAGCAATGGAGGTAATTTAGTTGTAGATATATTTGACATTCATTTTCAATTTGCATTAGATTGGGAAATGATTTTGCACTGGATTTATTTCCATGATATTATACATGCATCCTGTCAACGATGATTCTCATTAATTCTACTAAACGTCTCATTCAAACAGTTTTACAGGAGACGGCAGACTTATTATGTTCAAAATTGCTCATCCAATCTTTTGAAATAGCTTTTTAAATATGCAAATTGTATAATACTAGCTTGTGATGCAAATTGTTTTTGACGTTATACAATTATCATCTCTCTAAGGGCCAACTTGTCAGCCACATTGTATAATTATCTTACCATTATAGTCGTGTTAGTTCCCAAAGTGTCTATATGCCCGGTAGATTTAATTGATTTAACATCTATAGCGTCTGTAAGCTACCAAAAGGTTTATATTTACCCAATAAGCTAAGTCGTTATTTATTTATTTTGTTTGGAAATTTATTTAAACATGTAAATGATTTTAGAAAGAGTAATTTTCCCCAAAACATGTACTGAAAACAATAGAGGGAGCTATACCAGAATACTGCCATTGTAAACATAAAGAAGAAAGATCGACTCTGATCGACATTTAGAAGAAATTCGCCCTTTTTAAAAATGACAATATGAAAAGGAGAATTACTCAAATACCAAGCCACAATTCCACAGTCTGGCGATTTCACGTTAATCAGCAGTTATTCAGCTTCACAATGAGCTATGATACATAGCTGTATGTATTGTCGTTATTTAGGAGAAGATTTTCAAAGACGCGTACCCTCAAAACCGCGAAAGTACAAAAAAAATTCAGTTTTGTCGAAATAGCAAAAAACCGCTATAGGCCTAATCGATGGGGATATGTTGTTGCCCACATTTTGGTGAAGGTTTTGTGAAATTATGTTCGTTAGTTTTCGAGCTATTGAGGTTTGAAGTTTTAACTTCAAGGGGAGATAACTCGCAAAAGAAGTAAAAAATAAAAAATCGGCCGACGTACAGGGCTAGTTTTTGTTACAGACTATCATCCCTGAAAATTTCGTGCAAATCGGTCCGGCCGTTACTTTAGAATCGGGAGCACAAAATCCTGCAAATAATAATAAGAAGGAAAAAAATTCGGATAAGAACAATAGGTCTTCAGACATTCGTCTTGAAGACCTAATAATAATAATGGTAACTTATATAGTGCTATATCCATAAGGCATATGCTCTAAGCGCTAGCAATTATAAGACTGAAAGAGTGTGTTTTTAGTCTGGATTTGAGAGAGTCGAGTGTTGGGGATTGTTAAATGTGGATTGGGAGAGAGTTCCATAAGACAGCAGCAGAATTTTCAAAAGTTCTTTCTTGATAAGATTTAAGCTTGGTTTTAGGCACGGTTAGAAGTTGTTGATCTTTAGAACGTAGTTTTCTGGTGGGTCTGTACTCAATATTTAACAAACAATATTTCTGAATAACAACTTCAATATTGTGTAGATACACGACTTTTCGGAGTATTTGCTCATTCCTGCATCATTCAACCAGATTCCAAGTGTCACATGTCTACGCATTATAGAAGGTTTTATCAAAAAAATTCTTGTTTTCTCGAAAATAAAGAAGTTGATCATCTATAAACTCCTTGTCTTCTCTAGACTCCCAAGATCTAGACGTATCTCAAAGTGAGGCAAATATTTATTAGATGATCATTTCCTCTTATTTGTTATCTACAATGACTGAAACATGCCCTGTCAAATATTTATTAGATGATCATTTCCTATTATTTGTTATCTACAATGACTGAAACATGCCCTTGCAGTATCATGTTTATTATTACTTCTCTTAATTGGAAAGTTATTGGTTGCAATTGAGATCTTTTAGCTCAATGGTATTCCTTTATTTCTTTGATAAATTATTTCAGTTATTGTACTACCATCGAGTATTCTGCAGTGTGCTGTTTGTTATAGATTATCCGCTCCAGGTTACTAAAATAGCTCCTTTATGATCTAAAACATCCAATGATTGATAGCATTTGTCAACTATATACAAAATCAATTTCTGTAGAACATCTTCTGAGATAAAAGTCAGCCTCTGACGACAAATATCCCACAAAATCCCGATAAACACTTTTAATTTAATATCAAGATATAAAAATACTGGAATGATTTTGATGAATAAAATGTTTGCTCGGCGCCCTATATGCACATAAAGAGAGAGTATTCTAAGTTGAGAACTTGTTTCTAATCCTTTTCACAATGAATAAAATGAGAATTTCTCTTTAAAGGGGATGTTTATGTGTCAATATCATTGGTGGCATATCAGAATTTTCATTTGGAGGGTGTGCAGTGTAAACAAATTTTGATCAAAAACTGCTTTTGTTATATATGCAACATAATAAAATAAAATTCTCAATTTTGAATTTATTTATATTGGAGGGGAGGGGGGTGCATCCCCTCATGCATGACACATCATTCTGCACCCCAACTCTTGATCCACAAATGCATGTTTCTTTTTACGGAACCTTTCCTCCTTATTGAGGCTTACAGGTTTCACTGCAATACATAGTCACAGTGTTGGTGCAGGCTTTCTCCCTGCATCAGTTCTAGGCACTATGATATTGGTGAAGTAGTTTTAGAAGGGATATTGAAAACTAAATCACTTCGGTTCCCCATGTGAGATTTGAACTCAAATCCTCAAGCTCTTTACACCTTACTATAATTATCCACACTGGAGAAGGTATTTTCATCATTGATGATGCATCGATCAACGAAAGGGATTCATTATATCAAAAAGAGTTTGGCTTGAAAACGCAAACAACTCCATTCATAGCTTTGACAGAAGAAATGGTCTTTCATTTTCGTGTTTGCACAGATCTGTTTTATGTGTGGCCGTCGAATGTCATTGTCATGGCCGATCTTTAATGATCAATTAATATCCAGAGCTTTATTTGAAAGAAATTATCCTGTATCATTTGCTATCTGCAGAGGAGAAAAATCTATAATCAACTCAATGATAGTAAAGTCTGTCAAAATCTAAAAACATCCTGCAATTTATTCATCAAAAGGCTATGGTTTCATATTTATCAGATAAAAAAAGGAAAAAAATTGAAACGATAAAAATATTAGTCTCATTTTCCTGTCAAAATATGCATATTTGATATTTTCATGTTCAACACCGTGTGCAGCATGTGTACTCGAGTCGAGATTGTGAGTTTAAGTCTAATCTCTCTGTTGACGATTGGAATCAAGAGATCCCCCTTTTCATCACCGAGTAATCCCGTAATATCCGCATCTATCGTCTCACTGTCTCACAAGCGTAATGTCTCATGCCATTGGGCTCATCCAGTTGGTAATAGTTGTATCATTCGGCTGTTACATTCTACATCTCAGGAATGTTTTATTGTACAAGTGTATTGATAGTATTGGACTCATTTGTGTTGGTAACAGTTTTATTATTCGGCTGTTACATGTGTTGTACAATGTAATTAATGTTATTTGATTCCATGTTTGTATTTGTTTTATCACATGACTGTATCATGTTTCATGGTAAGATTTGATTGAACAGTATTACATGTTTTTGGTTTTTGGAATAGAATGGGTAATAAAGAAAACATTGCACTCGAAAGTATGCCATATGACACTTCCTCGGGTAATAATCTCTATGTATCACATATTATCATGAAGTGTCACCCATGCATCATGTATCATGAAGTATCACCCATGTATCACATATGTATCATGAAGTATCACCCATGTATCACATATGTATCATGAAGTATCACCCATGTATCACATATGTATCATGAAGTATCACCCATGTATCACATATGTATCATGAAGTATCACCCATGTATCACATGTATCATGAAGTATCACTCATGTATCACATGTATCATGAAGTATCACCCATGTATCACATCTTATCATGAAGTATCACCCATGTATCACATTATCATGAAGTATCACCCATGTATCACATATGTATCATGAAATATCACCTATGCATCACATCTAATCATGAAGTTTCACCAATGCATCACATCTTATCATGAAGTATCACCCATGCATCACATCTAATCATGAAGTATCACCCATGTACCTATACACCTGTACCTATCATTACATGGATGTATCATGGTTGTAACATGTCACTTTTCAGGAAGCTAGATTTCATATGTCTATATCTTAATATGTTATTGGCCTGATGCATATTATTAATATTTACTGTCATATCAAGACTATGACACATTATACATTTTGGACAGGATTTATTCAACCACAGAAGTATCTCAAGATTTACAGAATTGTTTACCATATCATCGTCCATGTGTTTGACTTCTAACATCCTCATCCAATTCTCATATCAAATGCTTATCCAGTTCCAAAGACTCTTATTTGATGTTTTCTGCTATTTTATAACAGCTCCACACAATTCTGATGATGTCGTTGCTTTCAATCACTCTCCTATAATGAATGACATTTTCTTATTCAAATTAATGTCCCTATTTCTTCTCTCTTAAAGTTAAGTTAATTTTTTTTTTCAATTTTCTCTTTTCTTTGTTGCACTGCAGGTTTTATAATTGAAACAGATTTTTAAGAATGAAATGCTTAAATCTTTTAATGATGCAGAGAAACATCTCTGTGCACGCCTCCAGTTTTATACATGTCAAACTTTTTCATGCTTTAGATGTAACCAGAGTATTCATTCCTCATTTTGTTTTATGTTGAAATAAATAAACAGATGCCGTGTTTTGTTTCTGTAATGCTAACATTTCTTTGGATCTAAACATGCTTTCTTGTGGTTTTATCTTGTACAGTATTTAGATCTTGAAATATTCTTCCTTATTTCCTGAAAGCTGAACTCAAGGTATAACTCAGGATGCTGTTGCATTGTATGTCATATTGACTTACCAGCTTCAACATCTGCTACAATCGTCCTTTGCGCTAAGAGCCATGCAATGAAAATGTATGGAGTTATCGTTCACCTCAACTCGTCCTTTGCGCTAAGAGCCATGCAGTGAAAATTATGGAGTTATCGTTCACCTCAACTCGTCCTTTGCGCTAAGAGCCATGCAGTGAAAATGTATGGAGTAATCGTTCACCTCAACTCGTCCTTTGCGCTAAGAGCCATGCAGTGAAAATGTATGGAGTTATCGTTCACCTCAACTCTTCCTTTGCGCTTAGAGACATGCAGTGAAAATGTATGGAGATATCGTTCACCTCAACTCGTCCTTTGCGCTAAGAGCCATGCAGTGAAAATGTATGGAGTTATCGTTCACCTCAACTCGTCCTTTGCGCTAAGAGCCATGCAGTGAAAATGTATGGAGTTATCGTTCACCTCAACTCGTCCTTTGCGCTAAGAGCCATGCAATGAAAATGTATGGAGTAATCGTTCACCTCAACTCGTCCTTTGCGCTAAGAGCCATGCAGTGAAAATGTATGGAGTTATCGTTCACCTCAACTCGTCCTTTGCGCTAAGAGCCATGCAGTGAAAATGTATGGAGTTATCGTTCACCTCAACTCGTCCTTTGCGCTAAGAGCCATGCAGTGAAAATGTATGGAGTAATCGTTCACCTCAACTCGTCCTTTGCGCTAAGAGCCATGCAGTGAAAATGTATGGAGATATCGTTCACCTCAACTCGTCCTTTGCGCTAAGAGCCATGCAGTGAAAATGTATGGAGTTATCGTTCACCTCAACTCTCCCTTTGCGCTAAGAGCCATGCAGTGAAAATGTATGGAGTTATCGTTCACCTCAACTCGTCTTTTGCGCTAAGAGCCATGCAGTGAAAATGTATGGAGTTATCGTTCACCTCAACTCGTCCTTTGCGCTAAGAGCCATGCAGTGAAAATGTATGGAGTTATCGTTCACCTCAACTGGTCCTTTGCGCTAAGAGCCATGCACTGAAAATGTATGGAGTTATCGTTCACCTCAACTCGTCCTTTGCGCTAAGAGCCATGCAGTGAAAATGTATGGAGTTATCGTTCACCTCAACTCGTCCTTTGCGCTAAGAGCCATGCAGTGAAAATGTATGGAGTAATCGTTCACCTCAACTCGTCCTTTGCGCTAAGAGCCATGCAGTGAAAATGTATGGAGATATCGTTCACCTCAACTCGTCCTTTGCGCTAAGAGCCATGCAGTGAAAATGTATGGAGTTATCGTTCACCTCAACTCGTCCTTTACGCTAAGAGCCATGCAGTGAAAATGTATGGAGTTATTGTTCACCTCAACTCGTCCTTTGCGCTAAGAGCCATGCAGTGAAAATGTATGGAGTTATCGTTCACCTCAACTCGTCCTTTGCGCTAAGAGCCATGCAGTGAAAATGTATGGAGTTATCGTTCACCTCAACTCGTCCTTTGCGCCAAGAGCCATGCAGTGAAAATGTATGGAGTAATCGTTCACCTCAACTCGTCCTTTGCGCTAAGAGCCATGCAGTGAAAATGTATGGAGTTATCGTTCACCTCAACTCGTCCTTTGCGCTAAGAGCCATGCAGTGAAAATGTATGGAGTTATCGTTCACCTCAACTCGTCCTTTGCGCTAAGAGCCATGCAGTGAAAATGTATGGAGTTATCGTTCACCTCAACTCGTCCTTTGTGCTACGAGGCATATATGCAATGAAAATTTTTAGAGTTATCGTTCACCTCAGCATTAAGCTTGTTAAACTTTGTCATTACTTCATTGTCCTTTGCACCAAGAGTACAATGAAATTTAGTTCCAAATCATTCTGAGGAGCCAATTTACATGAATCACAACTTATTCATCTCAAGTGTAATCCTGGACTTGCCACAAGAGAAACACTTGCAGGTTAAAGGGTTATCAAATGATGTTCCAATTGATCGTATAGCTTTAAGTTTTGTTAAACAGCCACTTTATCAATATTAAGAAATAACGTGGGGACAGTCCACCTGTTCTATGCTAAAACAATGCATGTTAAAGTGACAGTATTAACAACATATTTTATGAGGAAAAGGGTATTTCGCTGTTTGTGCATTTACGTTATGGCTTATCAAACTAATATCCTTAGCAGTGTCATGTCAATATGTTTCAAATAGACTGTTGAAGTCATGTATTGACAACAAAAATACACAATCGGAAACATCCCTCTGAATTTCGTTCCCCTTAGAATACCCTGGTCTTCCTATCCCTTTAAGTATATATAAGTACAGTGATAGATGTATTGAGAGATATAGAACAGTTGACAGGTATGCATATAAATGCTGATATACATACTTACAGACAGATCTCGTTACATAGATCTATCCACACGTACCCACACAACATGGATCTGCTCTAGTTCTTGATACGATGCCAGGAATAGTCACCTTTGATCATCTTACTACTGAATAGTCCTTTTGCCAGGAATATTTGCACTAGAATGCTGAAATCATGTGCAGACAACCTATGGCTAGTAGATTATAATTGCATGTGAAGATTCATTGCTTATTCCATATGCAAGTCTTCAACTTTAGATGAAAAATCATGCCAAGACTGGTGAGGTTCAGTGAGTCAATTGCTTTATTTTCTTAGAAAATTGAGAGTTTTTCATGAAAGTAGATAAACTTATCATCATTTTAAAACGAAAAGTATTTGTTGGCATAATTCCATTTTATCATTTTACCAAACAATTTTGTTATGAGATGTGAAGATCCTCAGCTAGTCACTGTCGAAATGACTCGAGTCGTTGCATCTGTTCAGTGTCCCCAAATTCTTTACATAAAAATTCCCAGATGTAAATCGATTTTTGATAGAACAAGGATAAGGACCGTACCAGTGTTTCAAAATTTGGGGACTATTGAAGAATTTCGAAATATTGCCCAAATACAGCAGAGGTTATGATAGAAATTCTGAGGGGAGTAACCTCTGGGAGAATATGTTAACCAGGGAAATAGTGCAGAGAGCTGTCCGTGTGAAGACATATAAGCACCATATGAATATCCTCATAATTAAATCATCATGTGTACAGCACATAGTTTATATAAAGTCGCCCCATTGTAATTCAGAAGACCTTAGGTAGGTTGCTTCCTAATTTGTAAGACAGTTATACAGTGTTATTGATATGTCCACAATATACACCTGACTATCAAGGATCTCTGTTACCTGTAATCACTATAAACCCTCAAGGTATGACTGGGGTACTGTTTTTTGGTTACCTCAACTTTACAGAGCTTGCTGGACCAAGGTATGAATTCATTTTGTATTTAATACACAAATTTTATCAAATTTCACAAAATTTCTAGCTCATTCTGACATAGAACAAAAAATATTTCTATCAAATATTATTGACATTCAATATGCAGACAAATGAAAAAGATTCAATTATTGAAATGTCACAACAGTTATAAGCTTGTTTAAAGCCATGATTTCTTATTAGTTATTTTTCTGATTAAATCGCTGATTCTTATGTTGGTTTTTTATATACTGGCAGAATTTCTGTCACTGAAATTGAGATTTATTTGTTCATTGTTTTACTTTTATTTCTGTGAATAACAACGAAATATAAAGTAATTTAATTTGTGTTGAATATAAGCTTTTATAACTCACCTGTTGAAATCACTGTTTGAAATCTACGATATTATTACACAGTGTGTTAAAACATTGAATGATTGTTGTGACATCATTGTGGTTAGAATGTGACGTCACAATGTCAGTGCCACAAACGCAATGGTTTCTAACTACTAGTGACCATATAAGATCAGTGATTATATTGCAATTTCACTAGATTTAGATAAACAAATAATAAATGCAATACTCATCTCAGTCCTGTTATAATATCATATATTTATGAAACTGTGAATGGTATAAGTATCTAACTTGCTTTAGTTTGTTAAGCACCAAACCACTCACTCATTTCATAAATGGTATAAACTGAACATGGTTTTAAGTATTCTCTATCAGACCTACCATACAAACGGCACACAAATCTTCAAAACTGTACTAATATACCCATAATCAGTTCACAAATCCCCACAATGGTACAACAAACCTTCCTAAACTAAATTCACATCCTTGAAAACTGAATTCTTATCCTCTAAAACGGGTGGCAAATCGCTTGAAAGGGACATTTGTGTGCCGTTTATATGGTAGGCCTGTCTATGTATCTACCGGTATGTTTAATAAGCTATTCAGAATAGTGCAGAATAATCAAATGTCGGTCATCGTCCTTTGAACTTCTAAACCATAAACCAATTTATCAATGTGCATAAATAACTCAAATACATTTGCAGATGAAGGAATGTATATAGTTTTTACATTAAAATGTCTACAATCTCAAAGGGTTTTGACTTTTTGAAAATTGAACATTTTGATGTCAAGTTTTTTTACTTTAAATTTGAAAAACTTAGTCTTTAATCTATAATTGATTCCTGCTCTTTCAACATATCACAAAGTTTGTCTTTTGATCATTCAATTCATGAGCTTAAGTCTGTGATTATACGTATATATATTTTAGGATTCCACTTTGCCATATCCCGAAAAAGCTTAATATTTTAAAGAACATGGATATTCTATTAATGCTAAGTATTTCCATTTTTGTCCATCTTCAATAAAAAGCTCTAAAATCATTCTTTGATGCAAGTGTATTTTAGTTATGTATATATATTCCTTACATCTATCCTCTAAACTTTATTAGATAAAATTGAAAGACAACTTTCACCCGGGACTTTTATGCTCATAAAATTTTAAATAATTTTTTAGATATTTTTTTTAGATATTTATGTATATATGAGCTAACAATGCTATATACAAATTTAACTCAAATGTGAAATCACCAAAAGTATTGAACTTCTTATTGAACTTTTTACTCATTTTCAATTAATAAAAGTCATGTTCTAATTGAAGATTTTTCAATTTACAGCCTTTGAATTGAAGAGAAATTAATTCTTTTTCAACATTTAAAGATTTTTAGTAATTAAATTTATCATTTCTCTGATACCAAATTGAAATTATGCAATCTTAACTTTTTAAGATTATTATCTGTAAGTATATATATTTTACCGGATTAACCGGATTTAACAAATTAAAATTTCCAATATTATACTAATTACCAATTACACTTCTTTGAATTTAAGATTTATTCTAAAAACATGTTTACAGTATTCATAATTAACATTCCATAAGTTTTCCTGATATCCAAAATGGTAAACTTTCTACTGATTCTAAATCAGTTCTCCAGAAAGCCTCAATCAAATTGATCTTGCGGTTGACTTGGTATTGAAATCTGCGGAAGTAAAAATCTCCGACTGTCAATCTGTTTGGTGGTGTACAGCACTGGACATGTCAGCTGGAGTACAGAACGCCATGTGTCCGATGGCTGATGGAGAATATCTGGACGTTCAATTTCAATAAACAGATATGGCACAAACCACATATGATTCAGATCTTCATTGAAAGTGTGGAACGTGTACCGTTTAGGATTCAATCCTTCATTTACAGAAACTGAGAAACATGTACAGTTAAGGATTCAGTCCTTCATTCACAGAAACCAAGAATCGTGTACCATTTACGATTCGATCCTTCAGTGACACGAACACCATTTAGCTCCAATCCTCATGTGACATGTTTGTTAGTTGGACAGCACATGGATCATTAATACGTCATCTCTCAATAGGAGTCACAACTCTAACCCCATCATTGTTCATTTTTGGGGCCATTTTTTCATCGCCATGGTTACCATATTTAAAACCCAACTTCTATTTGCATTAATCAATTAGATGATTTTGTATTGCATGGATTAGGGATGTCTGCTCGGAGAACGTTAGACACCGGCCGGGGGACGACTGGGACAGCGCGTATGCATTAGAAGCGGTCATTAGGAAAGCATTGTGTTCGACGTGCTCATTTCCCTGTGCTGCTGGCTAGGCTAATCTTAGACTCAGGCCGAGAGTGCCACGATCCCTATCAATAATTAAATTGTAAGGAATAGAGTGTACCGAGGAAGATTAGCTTGTTTTGGGGAATAATTCCATACTCCTGTCCCCTGTATCTGGAGTTTGACTTCGTTCTGGATTGAGTGCGATTGACAACAGCTCCAGTCCTGTAAACAAAGACTTTTGGTAAAAAGGAACTAGTGATGGGTTGCCAATGTTATGGGATTCGGCGCTTGACGGATGTTTGAGATTGTGTTACACTTTATCATAGAATGGGGAACAAGAATTCCAAAGTTACGTGTGGATATACGTGTTGTTGTGTCTCGTGTCAGGGGAGGAAACATCGCGCTCATCCAAAGGAGTTGGATACAGGGAGGTAAATATCCGTCCCTTTAAATGTTGGACATGTTACATCGTTCATTGATCAGTCATATTTGTTCTTAAAAAAATTTTTGCAACGTGGTATGGGGGTTTGTTT
The DNA here is from genome assembly GCA_936450465.1 of Gibbula magus. Classification (NCBI taxonomy): domain Eukaryota; kingdom Metazoa; phylum Mollusca; class Gastropoda; order Trochida; family Trochidae; genus Gibbula; species Gibbula magus. The sequence continues at coordinate 36,899,612 of OW388294.1, read as the reverse complement.
AATTATTAAGTTTTATATTTGTGATCAAGTGGTTTCTTTATATTCCTTTGGATATATTGCGGAAATATGAAGTTAAGCCTTGTTCAGTCCATGTTTGTAGTTTATCATTCAGTTATAAAGTGTTGTTATTGATAATGTTTGTATTTATGTTTTTACTTGATAGAATGACTGAATTGCAACCTGTCATTACGTTTGTGAAAAAATTGTGAGGCTTAATGCTTATAATAATGAAAAATTTTGAATGACATATCACTGATATATTAGATACTTTAAATGCCTGGGATGACATATGTTTTATTGTGTATCTTTTTAAGTAGTTATAAATGTGATGGTTAAGAAACTACATGTCTCTCTTTAAATATCTGAAGCACGATGATGTAAACCATGTATATATGAATTGTGAAGCACTAGTCTCAATAGATTAATATCTTAATTATGTCCCCCGAATTTTTTTTTCGGGAGACATAATTTTTTTGCCTCCGTCCGTCATTCTGTCATTTCTTCATTCCGTCATTCCGTTATTCTGTTATTCCGAAATGCTTTCTTTTCCGGGCCATATCTATAAAAAAAATGTTCAATATTTTTTCACGAAACTTGGTATGTGGTTAGACCTAATGGTTGAGTGGTGCCTTTTGCTATTATGGTTATTCTGAATTTTTTATTTTTTTCTGGTTTCCATGGAAACAATTTGAACTTAGTGCAAATTGGGGATAGGGACCTTTTCTGGCCTCTATCTTCAAAACCGTTCAATATTTTTTCACCAAACTTTGTATTTGCTAAGACCTAGTGATAGAGTGGTGCCTTTTGCTACTTTGGCTATTCTGAATTTTTTATTCCTCGTTATTAATGCAGTATTGAACTTATAGTGCTTAGCATAAGTGAAAAATAATAGTGGGTAATATGACTAGGTTGGATTGAAAGTTGGAGCGGGGGACATCACAGTGCATCACATGCACATATTTCTAGTTAAAAAAAGTGCAAAGCAATTGTCAAATTGAATGTATGCAGAACAATGTGAGTTTTAACCCTTATAAGCCTATCTTTAGACAGTGGCCAATTCCCATTAACACGTTATTTTTCCTATAAATAGGAGACTCAGACTGGTTGAACACCAATCAATTCAGCAGTTAAATTATATAACTGATACATATGCCTTTGACATTACACAGTAATTTTAAGGCAATGGATGAGGAGTTAACTTTGTTTCTCACTTTAGATGTTATGACAGTGTTCATTAAAATAAAATGATAACTATATTTTTGTGTTTGAGAGATATTCATTTTGATGGATGATTCTGTAAATATGTGAAACATGACAATGCCGATTTAGGTTTGTAACTACTTGTATGGATATATCAATATCTAATAGAATTGATCGTTTGTTCAGTGAATGGTATTATTCAGTTTCCAAATGAAGATCGATAGTTTTATTATACCCCCGCTACGAAGTAGTCGGGGGTATATAGCGCTCAGCGCGTCCGTCCGTCCGGAACACTTTTGGTTCCGCTCATAACTCAAATACTACTTGTTCAATTGTTATGAAACTTTATACATGTACACTTTATGGTCCCTAGATGTGCCTTTTCTATGTTTCCCTCAGATTCCATGATTATTTTTTCAGATTTTCCACTTTTAAGCGTCTTTGTGTGCGCGTCTATGGTCACACTTTTGGTTCCGCTCATAACTCAAATACTACTTGTTCAATTGTTATGAAACTTTATACATGTACACTTTATGGTCCCTAGATGTGCCTTTTCTATGTTTCACTCAGATTCCATGATTATTTTTTCAGATTTTCCACTTTAAAGCGTCTTTGTGTGCGCGTCTATGGTCACACTTTTGGTTCCGCTCATAACTCAAATACTACTTGTTCAATTGTTATGAAACTTTATACATGTACACTTTATGGTCCCTAGATGTGCCTTTTCTATGTTTCCCTCAGATTCCATGATTATTTTTTCAGATTTTCCACTTTTAAGCGTCTTTGTGTGCGCGTCTATGGTCACACTTTTGGTTCCGCTCATAACTCAAATACTACTTGTTCAATTGTTTTGAAACTTTATATATGTACACTTTATGGTCCCCAGATGTGCCTTTTCTATGTTTCCCTCAGATTCCATGATTATTTTTTCAGATTTTCCACTTTTAAGCGTCTTTGTGTGCGCGTCTATGGTCACACTTTTGGTTCCGCTCATAACTCAAATACTACTTGTTCAATTGTTATGAAACTTTATACATGTACACTTTATGGTCCCCAGATGTGCCTTTTCTATGTTTCCCTCAGATTCCATGATTATTTTTTCAGATTTTCCACTTTTAAGCGTCTTTGTGTGCGCGTCTATGGTCACACTTTTGGTTCCGCTCATAACTCAAATACTACTTGTTTCCAAGAAGGTATTAACACCTCATATACATAGCTTCTTTCTTATAAATCTGGTAAATGATTTTGACATGTTCACATTCAAGGTCAAAGGTCAAGGTCATGAGTGCTTTAATTACTACAATAATCCTTGTAAACATGATAACTTCAAACGTTTTTGTGCTGTCAGGCTCTTATTTGGTATATATCAACTATGGAGATAGACCAAGATTTGAAAAAGTTTTCGCTAAAATCTGTCAAAGGTCAAGGTCACAGCAAGGTCACAACTTAAGCATGCTATTGTGAATATGCCTTATGTTAACAATGAACACTTTGAGTCATTGCATGATTGTTATACACAATGAAAAGTAATCAGTGATGGTGTGACCTTGAAGGTCTAAGGTCAAGGTCAAGGTCATGAGATATTGGTTCAGGCCATGTTAATCCTTTGATCCAATTTTGAAATCAGAAATAGGTTTTAAGAACAAATTTGTGAAAAGTGACCCCAGTGATGATTCAACTTGCTAGAATAACTTGAATAATGAACAAATTTTGGTCCAAAAAAAATCCCATTTTATTTATACTGAGGAGAAGGCGGAACAGGGAAAGGCGAGACCCAAAGTTTCGGAGCTGCTCTGCTTTTGCGGTGTCCCGCAAACGCTCTTCTAGTTGTTCAAATGTTACGAAACCACTTTGACTTTTACTTCTAAAACATGCTTAGAGGTGTAATACTTACTCTGCTTTAATAATATATGTTATGGTCTTTTCATACAAAAGTTTAAACATTGATACCCTTTTGCTATTTTCAAACATTTCTCTTTGACCAATGTTAATGTAAAAGCGGGGGTATCATGAGTGAGCTTTGCTCACTAATTCTCTTGTATTTATCAAGCTAATGTGTGATTAATGTTATATACAATCTTGAATCCCTAAGCTTTATTGTAAGTACAATCGAGATGAGGTAAATTGAGGTTTACGTCGATTTAAAAATATTTCACTCCTGTAACGTTTACTTATATATCCCAGAGAGAAAGTATGCAGTATAAGTTTGGTTACATATGCTGTAATACCTCATGTAACATCTCGCCAGGGGCATGGCAACTTTGTCTGCTGTAGAGAACTGTTTTACAGGTTTGGGTGCAATGCTACACTGAATGTCAGTGCAGTACCAGCCATGGTTCGCTGGTTCCAGCCGTTGCTAACAGGTTTCACCGCAATGCATAGCCACAATGGTGTTGCGGGCTTTCTCCCTGCAATAACACTAGCAGCCACGATACAAGTGAAATACTCTTGAAACTGGCGTTAACACCAACTCACCTCACCTTGTGTAACAGCTAGTGTACCAAAACCTTACTGCATGTAGAACAATTCTCTCCTGCAGACAAACTTCAAGCCTCTGACAGGATTCAAACCCAATTAACTCTTGATCCAATACTAAGTTGCTTATTCCAAACCTAAACACTTTGTTATTCCTACTCACTGTATTTACAAACGTGCTTAATGTTGTTTGAAAGTTTAAAACAAAATCTTCTTTTGTCAAATCATTAACATTTGATGCCTATACAAATTTGATATAAACTATTTTTGTCCAAAAAGCTATATGAGGCCATAGTATACTATAAATAAAATGCAATAATTCTACATGAAAAGTACAGAGCCAGTACCCAGCAGTGTCCTGGTTATCATTAGATTGCAATTACACAGATCCAATGATACACAATACCCAACATCAATCATCCTTGGTCCAATCTTCAGAGTATTATTTGGACTTTAAAGTAATTCCAGATGAAATCACAGTAGTCAGTATTCTTCACCCGAGCTCAAATAGCTAGGTTGCTTATAAGGACAACATTATATATTTACAGTAATTCCAGTTGAAAATATACAAAGTTCAGCATTTCATATCTCTCCTCAAGTAACCAGATTCATGATGGGACCACAATAAAGTAATTCCAGATGAAATTACATTAATTCCTATATTCTACATGTCTGCATGCTTAAATAATATTATAAGGGCGACACGTGTACTATATATATATGCACACATTAGTTACAGATGAAAATATACAGTATCCAGTTCTCCATATCTCTTCTCGAGTAGCCAGATTTATAATGGGACGGCAATATAGCTAAAGCTTTCAAGTAATTCACAGTAAGTCCTATGTTTTACATTTCTGCATGCTGAAATAGCTACATTTATTATTGGGATGAAAAATATATACCGTATATACAATAATTAAAGATGACAACCAATATGCAGTATTTGTCTATTTACCATCTAGCCAGTTTTGGTATTGGGACCACAATATAAACATCTACAATAATTCTAAAAACGCCCAATATCCTATATACTTTCCATGTTTTTTCCCTTGATAGCACAATTTAATAAAGTCATCACAATTAAAACACATGCAATATTTCTAGATAAAAATGCACGATATCCAGTACTCGATCCACATCTAAACAGGTTTAGTGCAGGGACCTCTCTTTTATCCACTATCATTACAAGGAGACTTGTAGTTAACCTAGCCCAGGGATGCCTAGATTGGGTTAAATATGGCAATTTCATGGGTGTACTTGAGTCTTTTATAGGGAAGGGGAAGCGTAGCTTTGCTTTATCAGAAATGTTCGTAAAATCTATCGACCCGCCGTCAGACTTGGTTCTGAAACCACAATGTCGATGAAGTGTGCGGATAAGGCAGCTTATGTTGACAATTCTTGGACACATTTGATGGAATTGTCATTTCAGATTTGTTCATTCAATATTCCTGTAGGGATGTTGGTTATGAAGAATTTAAGGGATCAGTTTACCGTTTGAAAAGAACTTATGAAGATGGTTTAAAATTATATTTTATTTATTTTTTTATTTCTGTGTTTGAAATATGAAAGTTTACAGTTACAGTTTTTCAACTATTGCATGTTATTTCAGAAAAACAATACAACTCACAAAGTAAAAAACATATATACTAATATAGATCGATAATTACGCACCATCTTATTTTGGAAAAACAACTTAAATCACCACTTAAGTGTATACGGTTTTCACCATCTAGAATTAGAACACGAGTGTTCAATATAAACCACTCTGGGCTGTTAAAGACATCAGATGCTTTACACATCCGTAATTGAAAAAGACATTTGGTTTCAAATAAAACATCTGAAACTGCTTTTGTCCAATTGATTTATTGTAAGAACAAAGTAGAATCAAATGAAACGTTCCAAGGCTATTACTGGTTTCAGCTGCTACTGGGGTCCTCCTTGTTTTACTGTATAACATGGAAATGATTTGTCTTGATTACATAATTCCATAACTGTTATTCGGACCATGCAATTTTATCATTGTTTCAAAATAAGCTTTCCTCAGCTACATAATAGCAGCGGTAGACACTCATTAGATTCTATAAATGGCTCAAAGGGTTATTTATTTCTGAAGTCACACTTTTACTCTACCTTAGTGCTGTTTTTGTCTCAAATATATCATATAAGAAGTTATGATCCATTGGTTGCCTGGCAATTGTAGTTTCTCTCCCTGTACACAGTGCACAAAGGTTGGTGGGTTATATAAAAACGATAAATCAAACTGCGTTTTCTTGTCATTATAAACCTGCTTAGGATTTAAGCTGATATAAAAACCGTGCATGTCTATGGTCCTACTGTTTAGTTGATACTACAACTAACGTGTCGCGTAGTTAAAAAATCATTAATAATTGGAATCTTTTCAGAACCCTTTTCCTGCAATTTGAAAGTATAATTTTATATGGTGCCAAGTTGAAAATGTAACATGGTTCCATATTGAAAGAGTTACATTGTTCCAAATTGAACCTGTAACATTATTCCAAATCGGAAATGTTACATGGTTCTAAATTGAAAGTGTGTCATTGTTCCAAATTGAAAGTATTACATTGTTCCAAATTGAAAGTGTTACATGATCCCAATTGAAAATTTACCATTGTTCCAAATTTAAAGTGTAACATTATTCCAGATTGAAATTATTACATTGTTCCAAATTGAAAGTGTACGTATCATTTTTCCAATTTTAAGTGTAACATGGTCCAAATTGAAATTGTATCATATTCCAAATTAAGAGTGTAACATTGTTCCAAAATGAAAGTATTACACGGTTCCAGTGGACAGTAAGCTGTTGCCAGTCTATTTCTAAGTTCAACTGTTGACATACACGACGACACACCAGGGGCATAGAGAACTCGACCTAATCTCACAGACATCTTACTAGGCTTGGAGTGAAATTGTATTTGCTGGTATTGACATTCAAACTCAGTGATTACTTTCTGGAATCACGGCGCCACAGGGCACAAACTCTGTCGCTGGACCTCCATGTGTCGTCAGTGCTAACGCCGTTGTCCGGATTATGTTGATCCCGCTTAACAACTAGAGAGCATATAAGGGGTGGGGTCTTGAAAAAAAAAGGAATTTATATTTATGGCATTTGCAGTCTTTGCTGTTGGTAATTTTACACCTGCGGTTAATGATTCTTGAAAAATATGAACTATTAACAGATTATGGTCATCATTTTCAATCATATTTTAAAAATTGTTTTTCAATGAAAGTTAAAATGTTGCAATTTATAACATAAATGACGTAAAACAAGTATCAGATCTCATTGTTGTTTACTAATTCAAGAACTTTTCGCACGCCTTTATTTAATTGTGAGAAGAAAGGAAGATATAAGGTTTCTCAACCTCAATAAGACTGCAGTATATCCTACTGTTGGGAAACATTTGTATTTATATCCCCGTCATCTTCGTCAGTGCTTCTAGGCCTTTTATATCTATGCCGTTTTATAACTCAAGATATTTCTTTATATTTTGCTAGATTTGTAGATGTATCAAGTAATCAGTGTTGATTTGTCAATCTTTAGCTGTAAAGGAATTTTATTTTAAATAATTATTTTTAGTTTGTAATGAAACATGGACATGTAGGACTCAAATTAATCTAGAAAGTACTCAATATATGTTCAATATATGTACATGTATCAAGCAATATGTGCATTTACCATTTTGAGATTTCTGAAAAATTTGTTTGGCAAAACTACCTTTTTGTACAGCTGGGTGGAATGAGTCTAGTGGTAGATGAAGAGAATTTGTCAGGTACTAAACACAGGGACTAAACCGGGGATGTAGCTCAGTTGGTAGAGTGTCCGCTCATCACCCGGAAGACCGGGGTTCGATTCCCGGTCGCGTCATACCAATAGACGTTAAAAGATGGGCGCTGTTGCTGCCTTGCTTGACACTCAGCATTATAAGGACAGAACAACGCTTGAACTGGCGCTGCACTGTGGCTGCCGGGTGCTATTTGCACACAAAGAATTTCCCATGTACAATGTATTAAGGACAATAAAGAGTTATATATATTATATATATTATTATATATTACAGTACCGCAGTATAAGGGCAGCAGTATCTGTTTTCAGGGTTGTAACGGCCAGGGTGTGAGCAACGACATAAGATGGACATATATTCAGTCATTATAACTAAAGGTATTGGATATGAGATATAAATCCTGAAACAAAATAAGAAGGATAATAAGTTGGTTTAAACATTTTATTTACATGAAAAAAGGATTAGGAACGAGTTCACCATCTTAGAATACTCTCTCCTTGATTTTTCCATAGTGGTTTATAGTTTGTTGACAAGCAAAAGAAACATAATTTACTTCAGTGCAAGAAGAGTAAAGACATTATATAGAAAATATTGACGTTATACAAATCTTTTACAGAAGGATTAGACTTACTAAAAACGTATGTGTTTTGACATGGTGATAGATCTGCACTTCCTTTTAACAAAAGCTCAAGGAAAACCTCTGTTAATGTACAAATACGCTTTATAGATAACATGAAGTAATAAGTAATGATGACATGACATGAAATCATGTGCTTTGACCTTCCCTTGTTGTTATCTTGTTTGTGTGCTTAGCTTGTGCTGTGAGTGCAGAGTGGATTGGTATTTGATGCAACAGGTTAGCTGGATTTATACTTAAATATAGAAGTTAAAAAGTAAATTGATGAATGAATAAATACAATATTTTAAAGTAAACTGAATTTCCAAAAATAACATGTTATACTAATGCCTTATCACAAAACAAAATAAATAACTAAACTTCTATTTACACTAAAATATGGTCTGCCACATAGGCTTCAGGTTGCAAAATTTTGGATTCTTAATCAGAATTTCAACCCCAGCCTTTGGTGTGAGAGCCAGCATGCTAATTAACCCCTTCACCAATGTATGTATTCCATGTCTGTAATTAAGAAGGCTAGATTTGAAACTAGACGGTCTTCTACACTGTATTTCCTATTGAAGACTTACAACTACATGGCGAAAGTGTGTCAGATGAAATTGGTTACAATATAAGTCAACAGTGTTCTTTTTATAAATTTTATTTTACATAAAAATATTTTCTGTTATGCATTTGTTATTTCCAAAAATATCTCAGCAAATGTCAAAGTTCGATAAAGACGTTTCAACCAACTAGTAAGTCTCACTGTTCAATCAGTTGATTGTGTGTGAAATGACGTGGATACAGCAATCCTATATTTATTGACCTTAAGATAATCTTGACCTACCGCCGACACAGGACTATATTACCAATCCACAATCTATCGTAGACCTGCGACGTAACTTATTTCCATAACTGAGTCACTGTATGTGACGTAATTAGGACAAAACAATGAAAAAACCCGTTTGATCACAGAAGATTGAAATATATCGAAATCTGAATGTCTTTATTGGACATTTGTCTATTAGAATTTTTCTGGAATTGTCATTATGTTCTATGTTCCTTATTTTATAGATGAAATATTTGCTTTCAAAAGTATTTTTAAAAGTGTGAAATAGAAGAAAACAATTTATAATTATAAATTATTTTATCAATTAATTTACAAAATTTATTAGATAGAATGTCATATGCAAGTGTATGTTTGTTTGAAAGCTGTAACAATAACATTTCATCTTTTAATCACCCATGTGGTTTCTCTCATCCATTTGGTTGATTGTATCTGTTATCTTTTAGAGATTTGAAAAAATTACTTTTATATCAGGAATAATGGTACCTGTATAGCTTCGTCTCAGAAAACTATGAAAAAAATGTGACCATGCAAACAAGGATTTTGAAATAAGATTTTTAATATTGCCAAAATTATTTTTATAAAACCTTCAACAAATGAATTTTGTTGTCTATAGATCTAAATGGAATCGTGAGACTATTGAGTAGGCTAGAACAAATATAGAACACGTGAATTCCTCTGACAGTGATGAATTTCCTCTCTTATCTGTAGATTTAGATCCATTGATTCTTCAATCATTTTCACATCTTTTTGCCTGGAACAATCTTTATTGAATAGATAAATTTTCAAATTGAAATGTGTTCCTGGCAATTTATGGATCTAAAAAAAAGTAGAATTTTTGTTTTTAGTTTGTCGTATAGTTGTTAACCCTTCTACTGTATGAGTAAAACTTGGCCTCCTTAACTGTTCACATGCTGATTGTTAAGTGTCATTGTTTCTTTAAGTGTCCACCTTCCAATCATATCTTGTAGACAAAGTGAAGAAATTATTGCATAAACATTTCCTCTGGATTGTGTCGTCTCATTCCTTGACGCCAGGAGAGATGTGCAGAGATAAAATACAATATATTTTTAGTGGTCTGTATTGCTTCTTCCCCTGGAGTAACCACCCTTTGCCTTTTATCTTGTTTGAATTTCATGATCAGAGGATATTGACGTGATATTTCTGCGAACACAATGTTGTATCCTGGCCTGAAATACAACCTGGGGGGAAAGGGGGTGTTCTTCCACTTCCATGATATCTTCTCGTTCAATACAAACAATCCAAGTGCACATGTATGATATGTATCCAAGCCTCAAATACAACCTGGGGGAGGGGATGCTGAAATAACATCATGTGAAACCAGACCTAGAATACAAATTGATCGTAAACTGGTGCTGAAATAATTCAAAACGTGAAACCCATCCTTGAATACACATCTTCGTCTCGGATAGAACACAGTTTGATGTGATGAAAACCATGGTTGTATTTGTGGAAATACTGCACTTAGAATATGTTGTTGTGTTTCGTGGTGTTTATCCATCTCCCTACTGCAGAAAAGATGAGTTGACCTAACCCTTACGTTGCGTATATATATTTTACCCTTTTTAGCCCCTGTGGCGGAATTTACAGGCTCGCAGCTCGCAGCAGTAGTTTGAGCTTAGGCACTAACGAGCTCTGCTGGCGGAATTTCCAGGCGGCGATTCCGGTACCGTTTTTACGAAATATACCGCATCTACATGGCGAATACGGGCTATATACGGGCGTTGAATACAAATTCAAGTCGCGGCACCCGTACACAAATGGTTGCTTTATACCCGCATCTTTGAATTATTTTTTTACGATTTTTCTTTACTTTTCTATTACTTTGTAAAGATTGTCTTTAATTCGGGCCTTATAACATCATGAATTTGGAGCGCGCTACTGAAATTTTTATATGGACTTGAAGACCAGATGTAAGTCTTTACAATGATATAAAAAATATTAGAATGCGACCTATGGTTATAATTCTATTGTCATCTAAAGTTTGTCTTTATTTCCAGCTTCATGAAATCAAAACTCCTGAGCGCGCATATTGCGAAATTTATATGTGCTTGTAGATAGTTTATTCCTCTTTACAATGACATAAAAATTATTAGAATACGACTTATGGTTCAGAAAATATAACCAACCAAAGGAGAGTGACGCTACCCCGACAGTACCACGTGAATGGTCCCGACGCGCACCAAGTTACTGGCACTGCTTGGTCCCCCCGGGACTGTGCTAATTACAGTACCGTTACCTCCTCGAGACCTCCTCGAGACCTCCTCGAGGGTGCCAGAGCCGAGCGCGCGTGGAACTAATGGGTACTAATGAGCACAGCATACACTAATCACCGCGGCGAACGCAATACATGTTGCGCGGTGTAAAGTTTGTCTTTATTTCCAGCTTTATAAAATCGTAAATTATTTCGCGCGCATGCGAAACACGTATGTACTTGAAGACAATTTATTCCTCTTTACAATGATATAAAAATTATTGGAATACGTCAAATGGTTCGCAATATATGAAGAGCGTAAGGAAGGCACCCCCAGTACTTAGAAAATTCATTTTTGAAAAACTAACTTTTTGCGACATCTGGCGCATCATTTGCCGCATGTTTATTTTTCGCTGCGCATATACATGTGATACATGGAATTGAAGACAATTTATTGCTCTTTACGATGATGTAAAAAGAAAAAAAATGCGCAACTTCGTTCGGAAGCTATAGCGTGCCAAATGAAGGTACCCTCGGTACTTTGAGGCAACTTTTTGACTATCGCGCATATCGGGGCACGTGCCGCAACTTTAGTTTTTCGTGCGCATGTATAAATTTTATATTGAATCAAAGCCGAATCTTTCCTCTTTATCCCATGTATGTTTTATGAAAATCGGCCACCCGGTTCAGCATTTATGGGTGTTTTTTATGATGCGGTTCTGGCTGAACTTCCAATGAAAGCTCGCATTCACTTTCTCTGTCTCTTTGATAAAATAAAGAATATTTTATTTGCAATGACATGTATTACAATGAAATTACAATGCATTTATGTACAAATATACACAATATTTACCTGCGGTTGTGCGCAGAACAGCTTTAGGGACCTAACAAGGTATGTATATAATGTGTATATACTAGTCCACACTTCGGCTCTCTTTACTTTCAATTTTCTTCTTCTTCATTCCCTTCTTCATTTCTTTCTTTTTCCGTGGCAGTGATGTAAGCCCTGGAATAGTCAGTGGCGGTGTGGTACAGTTTGAAGCATGGTGCGGCGCACAGAGAAACATTACAATCTGTACATTCATAAGAAGACTCTCTGCCTACTCGTTTTTTCTTCCTTGCTGGCCCATTGCCTTCTTCAATCTGTTTTGCGAGGACGGCGCGTTTTGCCTTAGAGCATACCACACACATCCTTGTGACGTTTTTCTTCCTTCCGACAGGCTCAATCTTCGTCGGAAAGTGACGTCCATGAAGACGAGTGACACTCTCGTCGCTCGTGCTCGGCCGACCACGGGGACGTCTGCAAAGTGATGGAACTTGTTCCTTGTCCGCAAATGTTACTATATGTTGCGCCAAAGCCTTCCTGTATTCCCGACTTGTTTTTAGAGGTTTATCTTTGCTGTATTCTTTATAAACGATGTAAGAGTTCAACATGGCAACGTTGAGAACGTGAAACCAAACCCGTTTCCACCACTTCAGGGTCTTCACTCGGAACGGCGTGTACGACAACATCTGGTCGGCCCGATCAACACCTCCCATGTACTTGTTGTACGTTGTTACAATGCGCGGCTTGAGAACTGGTTCCCCTGTTGCCCGGTTCTTCTTCCCTGTTTGTTCAAGTTGTGTATCTTCAACAGTAGACATGAGAAGCACTGATTTTCTATCTTCGTAGCGAAGAACGAGTAGGCCATGGTTGTGAGAAACTGTCATGTCCCCTTGCTTGGCTTTCTTTTTAGGTTTCTTGACTGAATCAGGAAGTCCCTTTCGATTGGCTCTCAACGTCCCCGTGGCACCTATTCCCCGCTCCCACAAATTTATGTACAGATTTGTGGACGAATAGTAGTTGTCCATAAAGATGTGATGCCCCTGTCCAACGTAGTCGTTCACCAAGTCCATGACTACATCATAAGTTTTGCCACCTTCAGAAACCGGTTCATTCGTTTTTCCAGTGTAGAGTTTGAACTTGCAAACGTATCCGTTGTGCGAGTCACACAACATGAAAGCCTTTATCCCATACTTCTTAGGCTTGTCGGGAAGATAAACTTTGAAAGATAAGTTACCTTTCCAGGGCACCATGCCCTCGTCGACTGAAATGTTTTGATGCGGTTTATACACTCTTGAAAAACGGTGAACTATCCGGTTATACAAGTGTCCCAGTTTATTTATTGGTGAAAAGCACGGGGTGTTACGGCCCGGCATCCTCCTGTTGTCAGCCAAGTGTAGGTAGGTTATAAGAAGCCAAAACCTGTCTCGGGGCATGCACTTGGCGAAGAAAGGCGTTGAGGTAACATCACTTGTTGACCAGTAATCAGCAAAGTTTCTCTGCACAACCAATGACATGGCAATTGTCATGGCTACAAATACCTTCATCTCTTCTGCATTAGTGTCTTGCCACTGTTGCATTCTTGAACGGGGTCTTAGAATTTTGTCCTCCATTGCTTGTTTGAAATATCTATTGGTTTCCGTTGCCATATCCTCATAGTCATCATTATGTATAAACAAATTGAAAAAGTCAATAGGTTCAGGGTTCTCAGGAAGTTCTATGAACTGGCGCAACCCAGTTTGACCAGTGAAAGGCAAGTTTACACGTGGCCGCGGACCATCCACCCACTCATCAAACGTCTGTGAATTATCATGATTATATTGTGGTATTTCGGCAAACTCCTCCTCAAAACCACTAAAGTCTTCTTCGGTGGAATTACCGGCGGCTAGAATCTTTCTGGCAATCTCTGTCTCTATATCACTCAGAGCATCTGTGTCACCATGTTCACTATCTATTACAGTGTCCCGATCATATGCATCATCACTGTCTAAACCACTGCTACCATCACTGTCAGTTGACTCCATATCAGAGGCTTCATCAGCATGGATCTCGTTGATGAAGTCGTCGTCGCTTGTAACGGCTTCAAAGCTGCGTGTCCTAGTATGCAACGTCCTAGGCCGTCGCAGGGCCTTGCGTCCACGTCCGCGCAGCATTCTGCTTCAACCTGTAAATGATTGAAAATGCGTTAGATGTATGCAACATATAACATGTGATTAGAGACAATAAACATACAGAGATAATGAATGTGAGCTTCATGGACGTTCATTTGCCAGTTTCAGAACCTCCCGGCGCATCTAGGACGACTGCGCCGCAAGCGCCGACGGCGCCGACGGCTTCTGACATCGCGCCGATTTTTCCGACGCATATGTCAAACGGACCATTTTCTGATTTCCTCGGCGACGTGTAGCACCGGGCGCGAGGCCCGGAAAATAAACTACTATGTCAGGGAAGCTCGGGTTGTCAGTTGCCGAATGACTTCTCTTTTCGAGAAGCAGAGCATCCAAGGAGCGGTCTCTCGAGGCGGAGCCCGGACCCATGGGAGCATACTCCCATGCTCTCCGGGAATTCCCGTCCCCGTCTTCCGCGGCGGACCCCGGATTCAATCGCGGGACAGGTTTCCCATGTTCTCTTTTGAGAACGAGAGACTCCGAGGAACAATCCTATGGGACGAACCCCGGATTCTATTGGGAATGGGTTCCCATGCCCTCTCGACATATATAGCAGAAACCTTCATACCTCGGAATGACACGAACCTTTATTTCAAAGTAGAAACAAAAAAATAATTTGCACAAAAAGTTTGGGGGGTGGCGACCAAAAGCGGGGGGGTCCGCGCACCCCCCGGTAGATATTTATACTTGTGGGTCGGTCCCGAAGATGACGGACCACGCCCATGTTCATGGGAATTTTTTCTCATTATGTCATGGCGAATCCCGTCGGAAATTCCCCTGCTCACGAAAAAACTAATACCTAAAAAAGTAATTGTGATACAAAAGAACTTTGGTAATAAAAGTGGTGAGGAATCAAATTCTCCATCTGCTCAGTTCAGTCCGCTACACATATAAATAATTCTTCAAATCTTATTGAATGAAACGTCTTTTATTCAATAATGTAAAAGATAAAATAATAAATTCAATTCAAATGGTTTGGAAAGGTGCGCCCTCGCATTTGAATTTTAGAAATAAAAACCTTTCGCAAATGGCATCAGTAACAAAAATGTTCACGCATTTTTAGAAACTCCGAAAAGTGAAATATTTTCCTGAGAAAATATTCCCACGAAAAGGCTTTTCCCCGAGCGGCGGGTCCCGTACTCAAATATATTTTCACTTTTATGTTATAATTTTTTTTCCAATACTGGAAACAAAATTCCGTCATGACAGTTGTTCATCGTTTATAAAGCTCTATATTTGCGTATCAAAAGAACAGTATTTTAGTTATATATTATCATACTTCTTCACTTATGCGTACATCAATATTGCGGCTCTTCGCGCATGCATAGTTCTTCCCAAAAACATGCGCATTATATCTGGAATTAAAGACAATGTTTTTCTCTTTACAATGATGTAAAAATTATAAAAATCGGACTTGCGGTTCAAAAGTTATGAAGTGCGAAAATTATACCTTTTGGCGCGGCGCTTTGCGCATGCAGAGTTCTTCCCGAAAACATGCGCATTATACATGGAATTGAAGACAATGTTTTTCTCTTTACAATGATGTAAAAATTATAAAAATCGGACTTGCGGTTCACAAGTTATAAAGCCCGTAATGATGGTATATGCTAAGAGCGCCACTTATTCAAAGCCGAATATCACCTTCTGCGCGACACCTGGCGCATCAAAAGTTATTGCCGAAAATACACGTATTTTATATGGAATTGAAGACAATTCTTTTATCTATATACTGATAAAAAAATTATGAAAATATCCCAAGTAGTTTCTTAGAAATAGAGCGCCGAGGCATGTTGGGGTAAATGCGCCACATGTATCAAAATTCAAAAGTGCGAAAGTCGGCTATCTCTGTGCGATTGCTGTATTTTCAGTTATGTTAGCGCAATTGCGATTTTTATATGGGAATAAAGGCCATTCTTTCCTCTTTATTTTGGTATAAAAAAAAATGAAAACAACCAATTGGTTCATATGATACGAAGTGCGAGAGAAAGGTAGCTTATCGCAATATCTTCCCGTAATTAGAAGCTATCTGCCCATGTGGCGAGATGCGAGACAGATAAGCATAGGCTATCTGCCCATGTGGCGGGATGCGAGACAGATAAGCCTGTACGGGCCTATCTCACCCCGGGGCAGTGCAGACACTTAGGTGCTAATTAGCCGCCGGGCAGTGTAGCCATCGGAGCGAAGCAGGACAAAATTGGCCTTTTGTAAAGCTAATTATCGATGCGTTACGGGTCAACAATGCACACGCAAATTGGTGTGAATTTTGCTGGACGTTCTGACCAGACACTGAAGAAAGTTTTATTCTCATTGCGGGCTGCGAGGCATAAATACAGCCATTCTCATGCAGCGAGTCGCGGAAACAATCGACTCGGGACCCGGTATGGAGGCTAGCCCAGTACATAGACAGGCGTGAATTCTTCTAAGTAAGCGATCCGGGATCCGTACTGGAGTACCTACGAATCGCTTATAGCCCGCCCGGATTATTCCGTCGCCCGCATGTTAAGGGTTAATTACCTCCTGAACAAAGATCATAGTTATGACCTTTGCTGCTTCATTGAGAGACAGAGCAATCTGAATTCCTTAATTTCTCAAATGTTTCTGACATCATCATTGCATTTGCATCATACTTTTCAAAAGTACTTTTAGATGTTTGAGATTGAAAATAGAAGAATACTAAAAATAATATGTTATTACATTATTCACATTATATTATTATTCACAATAGCAAATTTAGGAATCCCTTTCCTGATACAAGATATATTTGAGAATCTATTTGCAGGAATTACAATTGATAACAAAGAGATTAACCCGCCCCTGCTTTATAGTGGGCTGTCCCAGGAATACATCTCAACCTGAGATGAAAGAATTACGGCTCTGCTTTTTGGATTTCATTAATAATTCTCTATGATATTTAAGTCTAACTTGTTAAAGAAGAATAGTTCAATGATTACGCTTTCTCATCATATTGATTAAGTTCATATTTAATTTGTTTTGCAACACCTACACAAATTGAAAAACAAAAAAGATAGTAACATCAAAGTTGTATTTCATTTTAATTCTGTCCACCAGCGATACTTATAAAACATAATGATCACTATATGGATTCTGTTAAACAAAACATGCCATGTCAATTTCACTTCTAAACCTTGAGGAAGTAATATTCTGCATGCAATCAGTGAACTAAAGCTTTAATTAAATCATGATCGAACAATGATCATGTCCTGAAAACGGTTATTTGTTGAAGGTTATTTCAGCTATAGATGAATATATTATTCCAGGAATTTGGATGATATTTTTATTGTGATAAATTATGATATTTCAAATAGAGAAATATATCCATTAGTTTTTAAATTGTACATGCAATCTCTATGAAATTTACCAACTTTAACATTATGAATAAATGAATATCTGAACATGAAACCAATTATACCATAGTGGCAATCCCTATCTTCTTTCAAAGCCTTAGAGTTATTTTATACAGGTGATTATAGTGTAGACATGCAGATCATGACTTATGTATATATATTTGTAGACAAATTGTAAAAACCAGACTATTTGAGATGATAATTCAAATCCTGTCCAGCATTAAAATAGGCGAAGGGAAATATACAGAGGATATTTGACATTTCTCGTCGAATACCATGTATATCTCAGCGAGTGAAGTAGAAAAGCATATTTTCACAAGTGGCGTAGCCACGAGTGCAAATATATTATTTCTACTTCACGAGATGAGATGTACATGGTATCCGACGAGACATGTCAAATGTTCTATTTATTAGATTTAACAAACCATGCATATAGTTGGTAAATGACGTTCATTTTATAAACGGAGCCTCAGAGATCGCCTTCCTTTCCACGGCCATCCTATGACGTCATCCTATTGTTACGATGACGTCATATGATTGAAAGTGTTATTTCACTGAGTAGAATAACATATGTTATTTCACTCAGTGAAAATACGGATTTTATTTTAACCAATAAATGCCGTATTTCACCACTGAAAATCGAATAAAAACATTTATTATATAATGAGCAATGAAATACTGGTATTTATCAGTGAAATGTCTATGGTGCTTCAGTGATAATACCTTATATACATCATCACTAGACACTGCACTGCTCCGATTGTGAAATATACATTTTACCTATAAGGCACTTAATGAATCAAACTTGGTGTTTGACAAATTCCATGCTTCATTCATGCTTAATTTAATCTTTATTGGAAATGAAGTGACAACTGACATCCTTTTTAACCCTTTGCATTTCCCAGAATATTCCCTGACTTTTAAAAATTGTGCCCTGTCCCAGATAATTCCCCTTATCAATTCCTGTTGATTGGCCACTCAGTGGTTTTGACATTAGTAAATTTCAGTAGTTACAGAAATCATAAATTGACAATAGAATCTTAGACTAAATGTTCTCAAAAGAGTGCCTATAGGATCTTCAAGATCATTCTGTGAAATATATCTTTGTCAGATTTTACAATTTCCTTCGTGCTATCTGCGAGGTGATGACATTTTTGAGAGAGAACAATCTTCCATTGATTAAAGTCCCTATGGTACTTTCCCTGTTCATATAAGTAAATTGTCTGGCAGCCTTCTGGCTTTCCAGTCGTATTAGTTTTATATTACTTTTATTGGTTGACATTTTTCATTTGCTTATGCTTGCGTTGCCACACAAGTCACGAAGGCTATCAGGATATTTGAATATTTATTCTCCTATCCATCATATTTTTTGCAACAACAATTCCATCTTTTTTTATAACCTGAAGGGAAATGGTTATTATTGAGGGAAGTTTTGAACTAGCTTTATAGGGTGTGTGTACACAACTGAAAATTTCCTTTCTTTTATTTATTCAGCTTCCGTCACCCAGGGCTTAACTCTAAAAAATGTCTCCTAAAAGATGCTTCCATTTTATTGACAGAACAAGTCCGCAGTATGTCCACACAATTTTTTCACAAGTCAAATGTAGGCCAAACCATTGCTGCTCTACACATAACACCCCTGGGAATTTTCATCAGGAAATTTCATACGAAAATAATCTGCTCTTGAGTCTTGTTTTGAAAAAATTAATCTATGAAAAGGCACGGTGGGGAATGTAATTTTGTGTTTCCCTCGTTATTTTAGCCTTAGAATAGTTGTCAGTAATCAAAATGACATCATGTATATCATCAAACTTGTTGAAATCCATTGTCCTCTGTTTCAGCCAAAAGAACCATACACCCTCGAGAAGAGTTCATCATGAGTTACATTTTACAAAACTAATGTTCACACTTCATTCCAGCAACAAGGTCATGGTTCCTTTTGAATAGGAGGCAGTTACCAAAATGTTGTCAATAGATTTATAAGCTTAATTCTAATATTCATCAGATGCATTTTTTCTTCCGTTTCAGCTACAAGAACAATGCAGATCTCCTCCAGAAAGTCTCATAGGTTGATCAATTAACAAAGCTAATGTTCTCAGTTGTTTCCAGAAACAAGATCCAGGTTCCATTTGAATAGGTGGCAGTTACCAAAGAGTTTGATCCTGTTGAGGGAAAGCGCAGTGGTTAGTGCGTTCGGCTTCAGATCAAGAGGTCCAGGGTTTTAATCCCGCCAGAGGCACGGCAACTTTGTCTGCAGTAGAGAACTGTTCTACACACAGTAAGGTTTGGGTGCAATGCTACACTGAATTTCAGCGCAGTACCACCAATGGTTCGCTAGTTCGAGCCGCTGTTCGCAGGTTTCACCGCAGTGCATAGCCACATGGCGTTGCGGGCTTTCTCCCTGCCATAATACTAGCAGCCGCGATGTAAGTGAAATACTCTTGAAAGCTGCGTCAAACCCCAACTCACCTCACCTTCATTCACCACGAAACTTCCTTCGTTATGTTCAGATGTTGATCAGTTGATTCTCAGTTGTTTCCAGAAACAAGATCATGGTTTCATTGGAATAGGTGGTAGTTACCGAAGAGTTTGATCATGTTGATTGTCAGTTCTTTTTAGAAACAAGTCCAAGGATGCCTATATAATTGTTGACAGTCCCAGATGTGTCATCAAAAGATTTATAAGCTTACAAGCTTCTGATGTTCTTGAAAATCATTTTGTAAAAGTCAATCTTGTTCATTGCAGCCACAAGAACCAGACATCATCCTGGCTACCCCCGAGAGACAACTGGGAGTCCGGGACAGGATTGCCATACGGCTGGGAGACCGGGGTCGACAAACACGACAAACCTTACTTCATCAAGTGAGTATCAGACACACAAGTTACAATGTTCCAACACTCTGGCTGTCAACCAGTTCAGATGGGGCCAGTGTAAGAAGGCCATTCTGGTTTCTTGGACTCGTTATAAACTAATGGTCTTATAGTCTTAACATTGAAGGGCGTGTCCATATTGAAAAGGTCTGGATTCTTTTACCAAAAGCTCTGCCATTGAAGTCTAAAGGTATTTATTACTCAACCGTGGTGAGATCACTCATTAGATAACAATGAGTTGGTTCCACACATGTATGAAACCACCGCGTGCTGCCATAACGTCATAATCGTTGCTTGACGTCACAGTCCTTTTTGGTTGACGTCACAATGTAAGCCGCGCGACTGCAATGGCGGATGACCTATTTACAAGTCACTAACAACGATTTTCTTGCGATTCAGCGCAATTTACATCATTGAGTAATAAATAAAATACTAAACTCTGTCCCGTTTGATAACGTGTTTATGAAACTCGTGAATGGCATCGGCTCGCTTTCGCTCGTTAAAATACCAAACCATTCACTCATTTCATAAACATGTTATCAAACGGGACATCGTTTAGTATTCTATATTTCCTAAACTGATTATAGACCATGGCTGAAATAGTTACATGTTGTCCTGCCATATTGTTATTTCTTTCTGATGGGTTCATTTAACAAGCAAGCCAATTGAACTGACTTGTCTGCTTTCCCTAAGAAGCCCTATTCTTCCAGTAGAAACTAAAGAATGTTTCCTACAAGATGTTTTAGTTTAGTTTTGTCACAAACCTTTTTCATGAAGTAAAAGTATCACTTTCCTTGATTTATTCTATCTCTGCCTGTGTGACCCTTAGGTTATGAATGATTTCCTCTTCTACTTCTTCAGTACAGGATACAGATACTCTGACCCTAAAAGGCATTTCATTTTATGTTTGCTGATTCTTACAATCAAATGTTTATTTGTTCAAGTCTTTCGAACCAAGAAGTGTAAATTTAACAGAGACTTTCACCAAAGTCTCAATGATGGCAGTTGTATGTGTCATTTGGGAATATGTTGTCTTGAAGACTTGAGCAACTTTCCTTCATGTTGGTGAGAGTACCTCTATGTTGGACGTTAACCTGTCAACTGTCCATTAGACTGAAAGCTTGTGGTGTCGTAGACCGTTCTGACTTCACGTGGTAGGAGGTGCTTCATTTACTTACAAGGAGTATTAAAGTGTCCAGTTGACAACTTGGGTAATCATTCTTCATCAGTTAGAGGTATTCTCGCGCTAAAATATATTCCCATAACAATTGGAGGTGTAGAAGTTTCACAATTTACCAAGCTATGTTCCCAGAGAAGCTAAATACAAACCAAGACAATCCAGCTAATCTGGTAATGACATTTGTTGGTGTAGAAAGTCCACCAATACATATATTCCAGGAGAAGTGAAATATAAATTACTCCGAGCCAATCAACTAATGTCCTACATTAATTCAGTGTGATTGGTTTGGTTTTAGTTCAAGTTGTAGCTAAGAGTTCTGTTATTTCCATATTCACACATGGTAGGATAACAATTAGTTCCTACCACTTAAGCTCCTTAATTAAGTAGTGCCAAACCATTCTGATTGGCCAATTTACAGAGATATCAACGTCATTGTCCAAAGGAATAATCCTGCTTTGGTCACTAGCTAAGATTTCTATCTCATAATATTTCAAGACCCATCAAGTCAATACTTATGTATGTATGTAACTGCAGAAAATTCTTCAATGTCTAACTATATTTATTGAATATCATGATTGATATATCGTTTATTTCTAAAAAAAATAAAAATTCCAATAGAAAAAACTAAACCTTTAAAAAACTTGAACGACTCCCAACTCTTCTCAACACAAAAGGTCATTGATGAATATCATGCAATGCAACACAGCATTATGTGCATGAAAATGGTCGTAGAATGTACGCTCAAAAGTATTGCTCCTTAAGTCAAGGGAAATGTAAGAACGAGAAAAATTCCAAATAAATATTGCTGCTGAAACTCAGGGTCATTGCATATATATGAGACCAGTTCAAAGTATTGTGGCAATATTGCAACCATATCTCAAGCACCGATTTTTCCCCCCATTCACCAAACCTCTGATTCATTGTAAGTCAGAATGCGTCAATTATTTATCGCGTCTCGACCGTCATGAGATGTAGACCAAAGACAAGATCTTGAACCTCTGAAGAATTATTCTTCCAGCAACTCTCTTCTTCTCTGTAATGAATGCCCCTGGAGTCTGAACCTCTATGTTCTTGTAGTGCTAAACCATCAATACACACAACACTCTCCGTCATTGACTTCCTGGATTCTTAGACCAAGGTGCTGGTAGATAAAACACGTTTATCTTTGATTTCCTCCATTATACAAATACAGAATGAAAGAAATATTTGATCAAGGTGTCTCTAAATATAATACATTTATCTTTAATTTCCTCGATTACAAGTACAGAATGAAAGGAAATCAAGATGAAGGTGTCAGTAAATGTATATTTCATTGACGTGGAACTAAAGGTTGCATTTTTGGTGAAGTTATGGTTAGTGGTACAGTATACTGGCTTTGTGTTTTCTAGCTTTTAGACAGTAAACTATCTAAACTTGATCAGAATTAAAGAATTCAAAGAAAGAATTCATCAAAAAGTCTCCTTATACAATACATTCTCAGAGTCTTTCTTAATTAGAAGAAATTAGGTTGAGACAATAGAAATCCAAATGGTAACCTTCTTTGAAATGCATTTTAGTATTTTGGTCAGATGAAAATCAATTTTTATGGATTAACAACTTCGTTACTGTAATGAATGCAATGTTATGGTGTAGTATAACTTTGTTTTAAAAATTTGTTACACAAGATTCTGTGCACAACTCAGTTGACTGATATCAGTGGCTCTCACGATTGGTGATATATTCTGAGAGTTTCACGGCAGAATGAGTGCCCCTAACATGATAGACTTGTGGTGTCATCATGAACAAGAGACTTTCTTCAAAATGTGCCTCTGTTCACCCAGCACTAAAAGTGGGTACCTGGTGATGGTTATGATGACAAGGGACCATGGATGTATTCACTTTATATCCTTATCCTTGCTATCAAATTTTTGTTTACATGATAACATTGTCAGTATAAAGTTTGCAAGGTTTATTCATATAAACAAAGAAGTCGTTAATTCAAAGAACTTAATTGCCCTTCCTGATAAAGACTTTCTCAGATCAAAGGGATTGTATACTTTTCGTTGTTTCTTTACTTTCCACAAGCCTTGATGGAATTTTTTGATTACAATGAATATATTCTTGATAAGAATAAATATTTTTCACCATGCATTTTTCACCATTCAAAAATACAAACGAAATTGAAATTATCATTGACTTTTTTCCTTCCTTGCTAGGCACAAAGAACGAATGTATTTATGATATATTATTAGAGACATACTTGTTTTAGACGTGAGAGACCAGATATTAAGAGCCTGATGATGATTGGCAGAAACAGTCTAGGATTTTAAACTGTCAAAGAATGATTTGATCTCTGTGTACGAAGAGACACCACTAAAATTACTGTCTCCGGACCATTGTTGATAGAAACAGAATACTGTAGGGTGTATGAAGGAAACCTTGAACAAAATGTATGTAAATACAATATCTGTGGCTTCTTGAGAGAAAGAAATATTTCTTCAAAGTGTATACATACAGTATAAAATATAATTATGGTTGTCTTTCTCGTATTCCCAATTTGAGGACAAGAAGTTTTTTTAGAAGATTATCTTCTGGAATGTCAAAATTCTTTGATAACAATAATCATTCATTCATATTATATTCATAATATGAGAATTATAATTGACTTCCTTGACTCCAAACTAGCCTGAACAAATGGAAGAAAATTTTATGAAAGTGGTCATAAGTGCATTATTATATCCTTGACATTGTTTTGAATTGAAATATAATGTAAAATGTGAATGATTGATTTATAGAAACAGGACACTGATTATACTTTTAAGCCATGATAAAGAATAATATTCTTTGATCAGATTGTCAATATACACCATACATTATCACAATTGAAGTAGTGCTTTGAACTTTTAGAAACTCATAAGTATAGATATCCTTTGTTTTAAAAATTAGAACCCCCCATCTTTTTATAAAAAAATACATCTGTTGGTATGTTTGCCTGGGAATCAAATCCCAAACTACCAACTGAGCTACATGCCTGGTCAAGCTTGAAATATAGCCAGCAAAAAAGCAAATTTCAGAAAAAAAACACCCAAAAACTGCATGGGCATGTGGACAATCTGTTAATTATAAGCTTGAAATATAACCATCATTATGGCAAATTTAAGAAAATCTCATCATCCTGGATAAAAACTGGGCTGTTGGACAGGCATATACCCTGGTAATATCAACATACATCGCTATTACTGCTGTCACATTTAACATCATTGGGCACATGAATTTTCATGATGACTAAAATCATGTTCTCTTACCATGACAACTCGTATTATATTTGAAATAAAAGAAATGCTCTATATTCTGTGTATTTCAGCTGTATAGTAGCTTTGTGATATTTTTTCTTCTAAAATTGTAAAAGATTTGATTTTCAACATTGCCATCATGAAGAAAAGACTGTTTTCCATTTCAGCGGTAAATTCTTCAAGTTTTGGAATCCATTTGTATAGATTAAATTTTTTACCTGCTTCATTTTAGGAATGGTGAATCTAAAATTCAATTAACCAAAAACTTCAAATTCAAATGCGATAGTCTCAATGGAAACTCAGTCTCATTCCTCTGGCTGCCTTATTTTAGGCTTCATTTCCATGGAAATTCAATTTAGAGATATTTTTTTCAAAGATAATTCAATTGTCAGGTTTTTTTCTAGACTGTATCACAGAATTGGAATCTATATTTTCTCATCTCTTCACTGTAGTCATCTGAATGTGTGATACAGGGATGCATTGAAATTCAGTGTACTACCAACCATGGTTTGCTAGTACCAGCCGATGGTTGCATAGTGCATATTGTAGGTTTTCTCCATTCAATTATATTAAGCGACGTGAGATGAGGTAAGTTGGGGCCTGCTTTCAAGAGTATTTCACTTATATCATGGCTGCTAGTATTATTACAGGAAGAAAGCCAGCAACACCATGGTGGCTATGCATTGCGGTGAAACCTGTGAGCACCGGCCGGGACTAGCGATTCATTGGTGGTACTGTGCTGAATTTCAGTGTAGCATTGCACACAAACCTTACTGCATGTAGAATAGTTGTCTTCAGCAGACAACAGGATTCAAACTCCAGACCTCAAATAATATTAGAACAATGTAAGAGAGTTCTCTTGAAATACATGTTGAATCACAAATATTTATCTCTTTTTATGAAAATGCAGGTGTTAAAAAAAGATGGTTAAAAATGGTTAAAAATTCATTTCACAGCGAAAAATGTATGTAGGAGTACATTTTTATCATTAAACTCACATGTTTCGTCTTGATTACAAACAGTTGTCAGAAACTGTCACTCTTACGATGATTTCTGTAAATAGAAAAAGCTATGATTAAAATAAAAATGTCATTAAAATAATGTTTTCCATGCAAGGAAAAAAGCTAAAGTAAGAAGTAATATTGTGAGGTAATTTTCTTCAAGCAGAAGTTTTATCATATACCATATCATTACCTACATGTAGATTTCTTAACTGTATAAAATATTGCATTTGAGGATTTTTTTATTTGAATCTATATGATTATGAGTTAATAGCTTTCATCACAAAAGGTATTGATATAAAAATATTGAAATTTATTTTATTTAAAAGTTGGATTATATAAGTGAAATTTATCAGGAGTTGCAAGTGTACAACCATTGTATTGCCATGAGTCACAAACCAGTCCAAACCTATCTAGCTGATTGGGTGGAAGCCGCAGGGGACGTCTGATTTTATCTTGACACAGACAATTTAAGGTTTGCGTCAGAGCAATTCACAGAGTGATGTTAATTATCATTGTTTATCTGAGCAATCGATTTACTTAAGTTTTACACAAAGAGAGCAAATATTAATGGAGAAAGAGTAGTCAATTTTTCTGGAAATTGTGGTCCTTGCAAAGCTTTTTCAGCAGTAAGATAATTGTAAGGCAATGTGGTTGTATGTTAGAATCTCTTTGTGTTAGAAGAGCTTTAATTTATAATTTAAGCTTTGATTTATATTGAACCTATAAAAGAAAAATTAAGAAGTCATTGCTGTCATTCTCACCTCAAAGAGGCTTCTCAAATCATTTTTTCCCACATAACCTCTGAAAGTGGACACTTTCTTGGTTAGCAATTGATAATCCTGATTAGTTGCAATCAAGTTAGTTGTGCAGTCAGTGATGTTGTTTCAAGCTGAACATTTAGTTTGTTCCCGTAACCATGGAGAAGACCGGAGTTCCTTCACCTGTGAAAATATTTCACAAGCCGGGGCGGGATAGCACAGTGTTTAGCGCGTTCGGCTTGGGATCAAGAGGTCCGGGGTTCGAATCCCGCCAGGGGCACGGCAACTTTGTCTGCAGTAGAGAACTGTTCTACACACAGAATTTCAGCGTATTTCCACCCATGGTTCGCTAGTTCCAGCCGTTGTTCGCAGGTTTCACCGTAATGCATAGCCACATGGTGTTGCGGGCTTTCTCCCTGCCATAATACTAGCAGCCATGATATAAGTGAGATACTCTTGAAAGCGGCGTTAAACCAAAACTCACCTCACCTCACCTCACCTCACCTCACCTCACCTCACCTCACCTCACCTCACCTCACCTCACCTCACCTCACCTCACCTCACCTCACCTCACCTCACCTCACCTCACTTCACCTCACCTCACCTCTTACAAGCCATAAGTCAGTCGGTGATTCGAGTTTGATTTTCACCTTTTGATTTGATAGAAATAGGGATGCCATCCGTGTCACAGACTTATAACACGAGGAGTATAGCCCACTTGAAACAAAGGTGATGTTGGAAGAAAAGTCTTGTGTAACTTCTTTTAAGGAGAATTGTGGTGACAGTCTTACTGTAGATGTTAATACCATGAGTTTAATTTGTACAATATCAGTAAAGTGTTGTTAACAGATTGAACTACTTGAAAGACATTTGAAATGTCAATTTACAGCATTGTCAAGTCAAAGAGGTAATGATTCAATAAAGAATTTAATTTGACAGTTGACTGAGGGTTGAAAGCCAATTATTGGAATCTATATTAATTATTCTGACAGGGATCTTTACTTTTAAACTGATCTTTAATATCAAAGGAAATCATCAAAGAAATGGGTTGGGTTTTTTCAATTTTGGATAAAAATGTTATTTTTTATATTAAAAATTTTAAAACTTTAAAACTCTTTTTTTTTTAAACTGCATGGCTTCAGTTGTTTTTGGATATTTTATGATATCCTTTCTTTGAAATGTTTTTAAGTGTTAGAATGTCAGTGCTACAGGATATTATGAATAATTTGATTAATCATAAAAACATTTAATCAATCTTTCAATTATGTTATGCAATTTAAAATTGATTAAAATCTTGACTACAGTCTTATACATGGCTATAATGTTTCATGATTTGCCACTTTGGGGAATAGTTAATTATATAACTAAAACTGACTTAATGGCATGTTTATACCAACCAAGGAATCTGCTCTTTCAAGAACTCTGGGTCATGTGACCAGAGGCAGGTTTTATTGCCACGACAACCCATAGACATCACTGACATTTTCTTGGCAGAAAACTGTCCAGGTTTAACTTGGGAGAACTAAGTTACGAGGCTAATTACCATGCAAAACAGCTGCACCGGTCAGGATTAAACAGCCATGTCTGCAGGCCAATGCTTTGTGCATCTTTCTTTTAAGCTTGATATTTCGTTCACGTCAGTGGTATGACAGAAAAAAGACTCAGTACATTGTTTTTAGAATTCTTCAACCTGTGTTTTGCGGCCCTTTGACGTAATGATAGACAAAAAAAGCTAATTAGCATTTCTTTAGTTTCGGCCTACTTTTATGGTTTTTTTATATTCAACTGAAAATTAGGATACCAATTATTATTGATTTATGAGCAACGTTCAAAATTTAATTATCTTCATCATTTTGAAAGTTTTCTATTTAAGACAAAAACTGCATGATTTAGTTTTTTTTCGTTTCGAAAGTTATGGTTTGAATGTTTTACGTTTAAAAAGATCATGTTATGGATTTTGGTGAAAAAATAAACTGCTGATCTAGCATTTCATTAAGAGCCATTCCAGTTCCTTTCCTTCTATAATCCTTTACATTTTGAAGTAATTAATGCCTTATAATTATACCAATTGCATTAGACAAAATTGTTCAACTATATCTTTCTGGGTAACCTAGCTAGGTTCTAATATGACACTTCAAATTCTCTTTAATCAAAGTTAGTATGCATAGTTTGGAAACTGAGAGTTTGATCTGTTGTGAGAACCTTTGAGTTTCTTCGTCTGTGTGAGGGAGCGGGATAGCGCAGTGGTTAGCGTGTTCGGCTTCAGATCAAGAGGTCCGGGGTTCGAATCCCGCCAGGGGCACAGCAACTTTGTCTGCCGTAGAGAACTGTTCTACACGCAGGTTTCAGCGCAAAGCATAGCCACATGGCGTTGCGGGCTTTCTCCCTGCCATAATACTAGCAGCAGCGATATAAGTGAAATACTCTTGAAAGCTGCGTTAAACCCCACCTCACCTCACCTCACCTCACCTCACCTCACCTCACCTCACCTCACCTCACCTCACCTCACCTCACCTCACCTTGTCTGTGTGATTTGCTCATATCTTCTATAGATAAGACAGAAGTCAGTCGTATCATAACAAAAGGTGAGATGATTTTTTATTGGTTTATGAAGACTGTGTTTCAAATTCTCACTGATAGGAATTAATTTGAGAAAGCAGCAAAACTGTTGTATTAAAAAAGAGGTTACGTTGAAAATATGTTTTGAGATATCTCAGTTGGAGAGAATTTACCTTTTCATGTCGGCTTATTTGCAGGATTTATTACCTGAAAAAAAAGGAACCTATTCAGGAATGGCCAGGGGATAAATATAGATGGATCCAAATATATAAAAGGGACGTTCAGTTTGTGAAAAGGGGGTATGGGGTTTAACACCAAAAAGCACCACTAACCCTCCTCCCCCCCTCTCCCCCTCCCACCATTACCAACTGATACTACACCAGTCATGCAGATATAGCAAAGATCACCTGAAAAAAGCAAAGCCACAAATGATATCTTAACCCTTTGCATGATGTATCCATACAGCGAGGAGCCAATCCCAGGTGTTTTTGTGTCTTTCGGTAGATTGGCCACTCAGAATGATTTGAAACAGCTGAGGTTTTGAAATAATGTGATATAGCATACATTGTAAAATCAGCCGCCAAAGGGTTAAGGGAGCAAGAACACAAGACACTTGAAAGCAGGATGTGTAGATAGAAATCATCCTGATCTCCATCAAGCTGAACAATGCATGGAAATCTCGTTTTTTAGGCAACTCATCTCCTGAAAAGAAGGCTTTCAAAAATACCTTCCATTGATTTTATGTCAGAGAGTTTAACTAAAATTCCCACATAAAAAGAGTGTCAGCATTTGGTCTTCCTCTGGGATTTTGAATGTATATGCTTTTAACAGCACTGATACCTCAGTGGTAGAGGCAGCGATCTCGAGCAAAAGAAAGAGTTTATAGAGGCCACGAATATCAATATACTGAAACTGTCCGTTCACATATTTCTTTCATCTCAGTTTACAGACCAGGATGTAGTTGTTGGAAAATGTAGTCAATTATAACAGTTTTGAATACCAATGTTTGATGCAGGTAACACTCACCTGCTAATGCAGTGTTGTTCCATGCATATCTTTAATTTGCATATGATCCAGGGACGGTTACAGAGAGAGGTCGCCGCTAATGGCTGCAATACTGCCGAAGCGGCGTTAAACAATAACTCACTCACGTTACAAAGAGGGGTGCCCACCCCCCTTTTCATGTGAACATTTACAAAATGACCATTGAAGCATATAGTCAAGTCAATGGTGCACCATCGGCCATTTTTTTAAAGAGAGGTGCACTTAACCATAAAAATAACTGTGGTTATCATGAATTTCAATAAGTGTGGTATTCTAACACTGCTCAATGAACGAGATCGTCTCTACACCTCCCCCCGCCCTTCCCAGATGAGAGCAGTTTGGAGTCCTGGCAATGTGAACCAGGTCTTATTAAAAAAGCTGTTTCCACCCCTGTGATCAGGAATATTCCTGTCGTTAATAAGTTTGAATCTCTGGTGTCTATTAGAAGACTGTGTTATTTAGATACAGATGTTTATTACTTGTCCGTTGATGATATTGCAGGGTAATGTGGAACTTGTGTAATACCATAGAACGTGTGGCATCCCAACAATATGCACTTGTGATGTCACAATGATAGTACTGTCGTTACAATGATACTTAACTTGCGGAAATCTTAGTTAAGCAAACTGTCGAAAATTTTGCATAATTGACAATGTTTGCAAGTAAAACACAGGATACTGTAAACGAGTGAATGATTTGGTAGAATACTCACCTTTGCTCATTTGATACCAAATTCTGAACTCATCCAATAAATATTGTATTAAATAGACGGTTGTTTAGTATATCCCCTATGAAGTGGAACAAAGGTGGTGAGTTATGTACATTAAAGGGGCAGTAGCACATTTTGGGCAAATTTTATTTTTTCAAATTTCCCATTTATAATGATAGTTTATGTCATTTATATTTACTTTAGAGGGTAAAACATCTTATTACAAAAAAAACAATTATCTGTAGTGGTAATAATGGTCTTATAAAGCAAAAATTGCATGGCGGCCATTTTAATGTGAACACATTGTGTTATTTCGAATTACAAAAACGATTCCCATGCTTTTACCGAACCACGTGCACTCATTTTGAACTTGATTTTCCAAAGAGAGAAGGGTGTTTTACTATTGGTGAAATTATTTTTCAAATACATTTCATTCATTTTTTTGAGCAAAAAACGTGCTACTGCCCCTTTAATGAGAGTATTATCATTTCATGCCATGCACAAAAACAATATGGCGAAAACTCTATTGGAACCCTCTCTTTAACATTTATTAACTATTAACTCTTCCCTATTGATAACTTTACCATTCATCAATGTTAAACCACCATCAAACATCTCAAAGGTTACCAGGTCCATGGATGTTATATAACATTCATAAATAAAAAGATTGATGAAGCTTTTTGATTCATAAGGTTTCTGCTTGACATGTAATGTATGTGTGCGCAGAACATCGGAGCTTGTTGACTGACCAACTTCCATGATTAAAACCTTTTTAGATGAGTATACAGACGGTAAATGTGTTTTAGAAAGAATTATTGCGACATGGTTTATGGAAAGGTCACAAGCTCTGTCAGTAATGATCATGTCGTCACTACATGCAAACGAGGAAAGAGATGCATGACATAACTCAGAAATGTAATTTTGGATATTTTTATGAAAAATATTATATATAAATGTTGAAAGTTTCCAAAAAGTTCCAATATTAATCAAACTTAGGGAAGAGATTTTAATCTGTCTAAAGATGTACTTAACGAACTTTTCCTTGAACTTGGTTTGGAAACTAACCATGGAATGTGTTTGTGTTGTATTTGTTGTTTAAAATTGTTTGAGTTGGGAGTGAGCTCATTGTAATAAAATCAGTCTCGGCTGTCAGCCTATCTTACAAACATGAAGCTTTATTTGTGTTAAATAGTGTGAAAATAACATAAATTACAGGCCATTAATCAGTCCTAAAAGTACTTGATATATTAATTATCTGAATTTGGTTTTAAAAACTTTGTGGGTTGTATTCGTATTTAACGACAACCATTATTTGTGCTGAGTTTTATGCGTGTACATTTGTAATAAAAACCAGTATAGGCTGTCGCCCTGTCAGCCAAACAGGTAACATTCATTGTAAATATATTATATTATTATTATACGTTATATTACCCTTTCAGATAGGCTAGCTTATCATAAATAGAGAATACTAAACGACTTTCCGTTTAATAACATATTTATGAAACGAGTGAGTGGTTTGTATTTAACGAGCAAAAGTAACCGCGGCACTGACATTGTGACGTCATATTTTTGATCGGCAGCACACGATGTCATGACACAATGTGTAATAACATTGTAGATTTATTAAACTGCAATATCTTCAATTGGTGAGTAATAAATAGAGAATACTAAACAACGATCCGTTTAATAACATATTTATGAAACGAGTGAGTGGTTTGTATTTAACGAGCGAAAGCGAGTTAAATACAAGTACCATCTCACGAGTTTTATAAATATGTTATGAAACGGAAATGAGTTTAGTATTTTATTTATAACTCACTGATTTAAATGCCACTTAATTCCACAAACTCATCATAAATGGGACACGCTCAATTGCGACCGCGGCACTGACATTGTGACGTCATACTTTTGCCATTATGACGTCACGTCAATCGGCAGCACGCGATGTTATTACACTAAGTGTAATAACACGGTAGATTTATTAAACTGCGATATATTCAACGAGTGAGTAATAAACTGATATAGGCTATCATGCATTTGAGCATTTTGAAAATGATGTTTTGTTTATTTAGTAATTTTTTGGTGAATCGAATCAAGAGATGTAGATCCTAGCGCTATTCATGTGTATGTAACATCAATAATTTTGAGTTTATTTGTTCAATGTATGGAAGAAAACTTTGCATTTAACAGATTTTATAATTGTTGGGAAAATATCTTCTCATATTTTTGCAAAATGTTCTCAATTTACATCTAGTTTACAAATTATATTTTAAAATCAAAATACAAATACAAAATGGCCATCAGTCAGCTTCCTGTTCATTGACCGAAAGTCGACATGGGTTGACCGATTGCCCTGGACCAAATGAAATCAGCATTGTAGCAGAAACTTCATTATAACTTCCATATCTCACTCTTTATTATTGTGTTATATGCGTTATCACATTCCATGTTATTATCTCCCTTGAATACCTTTTTATTACTGACCTCCTTTGACCGAAGAGTTCATTGGATTGTTGTACTAATGCCAATATGAAATTGTGGTGGAATATTTTGACCGAATATTAGGTGAAGATGGGGAGAGTGGTTCACTGATGATAGAAAATAGACAAATAAGAGGAGTAATAACGTTAGCCTCATCTTGTGAATAAATACCTCTAAGACAAATTAAGTGTCATTCCTAATGCCTCTAGCTATATGAAACTAATGACAAAATGAACATCTTCAGTGTAAGTCCACTTTAGAATTTCGAATGTATTCAGAAGTTTGTGGTGACCTCTTGTTTCTTGAACACAACAACTCTTCTGATATTTTCAACCAAAATTTGCAGCCTTTTATGGTTTTTAAGAAGGTGGATATAAGTGGTGTTCTGTTTAAACATATATTTTATTCACAAGGAAAAGGATTGGGTTTCATGATGCAAATGGATTTTGTAATGTTTTGTTGTTAATATGAATTACATATATAAGCGAAATATTCA
Organism: Gibbula magus; assembly: GCA_936450465.1. Taxonomy (NCBI): domain Eukaryota; kingdom Metazoa; phylum Mollusca; class Gastropoda; order Trochida; family Trochidae; genus Gibbula; species Gibbula magus. The sequence continues at coordinate 36,865,726 of OW388294.1, read as the reverse complement.
TGAATGGCATAAAACCCAAAGTAACCTCACCTCATGCACCTTTGTTGATGAGTTAAATATATAAATATACATAAATATGTAACAAGAAATGCTAGAATGTGCAAATGTATAACAATAATCACAGGGTATATAGATATGACTGTCACGGTGTAATTAGAGATTTAAATAGTGAATGCTTGATGGAATAAATGCATTTCAACTTCACATTTGGTACTCGGTAACATCGTCCTGAAAGTATAACTCAAAGTGATCTTATCTTCTTCAATCCTTTCATTCTGTTGCTTATTGCAATGTTTTGTATTTATCACATATATTGGAAACATGCCAAACAAATTTTTTGTTATTTTCCTAGTAGTTTTTGCAAAAATCTTGTAACATGACATGATCATAGATTTTGAGAATTCTTCAAAGAACCGACCAAATGAATATGTCAATTCTATTTTCAAAAGTCAATATTAGGATAATCAACTTTCATAAACCCACAAAATAGATTTATCAATTTCTATTTAAAACTTTATACACAGAAACAACTTTCAGAACCTTCCAAAAGAATTTGTTAACTTTCATGAAACTTTCGCAGAGATGTCAATTTCTATTTAAGGAAGTTGATATAAAAGTAACTTGATGAATCGCTGCACCCAGTGACCTTTCATCATTTATCAATATAAGATTTAAACCTGTCACCATTGAGTAACACTTCTTTCATAGCTAAACCACGTTGACACCACTCTCTCTGTAATTGACATTACGATAGTCGATGCATAACCGGATGATTGGTTCTTCTAGTCTTCTTTTATGACTATCCTATAACTGGATATCACGTCTTCATGCGTCCTCAGTGTTTTTATACCAAGACTCCTCGTATCTACGAACGAGCTCACAGATAGGAGAAAACTGTCGTTATTTGAACTGAGCGCTGAATGGATTGTTTGCAGATGATGTCTTCTGTGCTTCTTCAGGAGGTTATTTAGCTTCGACCTTTACGCTCCGTCGATAAATGCCCCTTCCATCAGAATGTTTTTATATTTGAACTACTAGCTTCAGTATTATGAACTTTGGTGCTGAATTTTTCTTTGTTCCAAATTTGTTTTTGAAGATATTTCTTTCCATGTAATATATTAGAAAAAGTCAACAAATAAGGAAAAGGTGAAAAGACATGATTTAATATGGGTACCCAAACACCTATCATCCAACCAAACCCCCTGTTACCCTACCTTTCCCTACCCTTCCAACCCCCTGTAACCCCACCCTACCATTCCAACCCTCTGTTACCCTACCTATCCCAACCCTCTATTACCCTATCCATCCAAACCCTCGGTTACCCTCCCCTACCCTTCAAACACCCTGTTACCCTACCATTCCATACCCCCTGTTACCACACCCTACCCATCCCAACCCCCTGTTACCCATCCTTTCCCTTCCCAACCACTTGTTACCCTACAAGACCCTTCCAACCCTTGTTTCCCTACCATCTCTTTCCCAACCGATTGTTGCCCTACCCTTCCCTTCCCAAACCCCCATTATCCTACCCTACCTACCCTACCCTACACCAAAATATTAATATAAGCAAGTAAAAAAACAAACGCCTTTGATATATACAAATAAGTAATCTTCGTTACTCTTGAAATATCAGTAACATCAAGAAAACCTTTAAAAAGTATTCTTTTTATTAAATTTTAGAGGATGTAAAACAGTTTCTTCACTTAATTACGATTATTGAGTTAAAGCTTTTACTGAAATTAAAAAATTTGATATAGTCTGAAAGTTTCAAGAGAATTTTTAGTGTAAATCAGCATATCCAACTAAACATTTTAGACATGAATTCTTTCTGTCTCCTGGAGATTTTATTGTGATTGGATTTCAGCTCCAGTATGGAAATCCAGATTTCAAATTACTTTTGGTGATTTTTGCTATATCACATGAATACTGAGATTGGAATGAATCAATAAAATAATCTCTACATCTAACCAAGTAATATGTCAGATTGTAAGTCAAGAAATAATTTGAACTGTTAACTCTTTGCCTGCTGCTGCTGAATGATAGTACACCTGAACCAAGCTATTGTTGGTCCTGGCCAATCCCATATTAATGATAATAATTATAATGGGCATTAATAAAGTACTGTATCCATACTCAAGGTGCATGCCCAAAGCGCACTTCCTTTGTACATATCAGGGGGCGGGATAGTGCAGTGGTTAGTGCGTTCGGCTTCGGATCAAAAACGGGGTTCGAATCCCGCCACGGGCACGGCAACTTTGTCTGCAGTAGAGAACTGTTCTACACGCAGTAAGGTTTGGGTGCAATGCTACACTGAATTTCAGCGTAGTACCACCCATGGTTCGCCAGTTCCAGCCGATGCTTGTAGGTTTCACTGCAATGCATAGCCACATGACACTATGGGCTTTCTCCCTGCGATAATACTAGCAGCCGCGATATAAGTGAAATACTCTTGAAAGCGGCATTTAACCCCAACTCAGCTCACCTTTGTACATTTCAGAATCTTCCTCAACAAGTCAAAACTCGTACCAATCTTCTTCACTTGCTCATTTAAGCATAGAAGTTCTGGTGCAGCAGCACGTCGAAAATAATATTATGAGTTCAGATTAATCTGCCTTTGCTGATTAGCATGACTCGCGCTTCACTCCCCTGTTCACACAGTTTTGTTCTATTACTAAAGTTCAGGTGTAGCATGCTGCTATGCTAGCACAGAAAAGTTAATGAAATGCAGCAAGGCTTAGATTTCACACCAATTATTTCTGCAAGTGAAGAGTTAACTTATAGGTGATGTAGTGCAGTAGTAAATTCAGCTTGAGAGAGAATGCGAAAGATCTGGAGGGATCGAGACAATAATTAAAAGATTAAGACAAAACACATTTTCATTTATTGTTATATGTTCTCTCTCTTCTTCAGTGCAGTGGGGCTCTATCTAAAATTGCTACATATGCAATATGAAATATGTGTATAAGTGATTTAATAAAACATTTTTGGAATGATTGAAAAATGATTGTTTTCTTTACACATGGTCTCATTATCAGTGACATTTTCTCCAAATAGAAATATGTTTTATTTTATATACACGCCGTTTAGATTGTGAACAAATATGACATTCCTATATTTCTGATCACATTATCTGAAATAGAATATATATTCTTCTACTTCTGTCTCATTCCAACGTTCAAATGTTAATATCTATAAACTTATATTGTAATAATCGTGATATTTTCACGAAAGATACATTTTCTTGATGCTCACTCACTATACAGATGCAATGTTTATTAGCCTTGTCTTCCGACAGAATTGATTAACCACGTATAAGCACCACATGCATTCCCTGCTGTCTTCGTACGAAATGGAAACCAATCACGCTAGTTTCTCTGATTGTTTGGTTAATTGCGGAGTGAGTTATGAGTTGATGACTACCGACAACATGACATCCTCCTGTGAGATACGAGCAGGGAGTTCAACATTGTGTCATTCTTTGACCATCCTTGGGTCCATCCTGTCAGTTCAGTGGTCAGTGTAATCTCAAACTGGACGATCAATAAGCTCTAAATCTGGAGCATAAATTGGAGTTATTGACCATTTGCCTGCTGGAATAATATTGATATCTATATTGTTATCTGGCTTAGAAATGTAACTGAACTTGAACAAGAAATTGCCTTGATGAAATTCATCTCTGTGGTATGAATAATAATTATTAAAGATGACAAAGGTTTTAAGTTTTTAGCTCATCAGGCCTGTAAAGGCCAGATGGGCTTATGGCATGGGCCGTCGTCTGGCGTCCGTAAACTTTTTCACTCTTTCGACTTAATTCTCCTCAAGAACCGCTACACCCCCAAAGCTGCAATTTGGTGGGTGGGTACCCATCACCTAGGGGGTCAAAGTTTGTTCTCTCCAATGTCTAGACTGAGATTCTTCAGGGCTAGGGTTTGTGCATTATAATTGAGAATACCGTATATTACAGTGTATAAGGCGACCCTGTGTATAAGACGACCCCCTTTCTCAGACCCCTAAAATCAGGTAAAAACCATGTATCTCATGTATAAGGCGACCCCCTTCTAGCAATCGTGGAAACAGGTCGACATGCCATGATGGGAAAACACGTTGGTAAGATTTGGTAACGGTAAGTTGATACGGTAATTTTTTAAGTAACATGACAAATGTTTTGTTATGAACGTTTGTTTTTTAAATAAATTGTTTTAAATGTACCAAAATAAAAAATACATACGTTTTCTTACGGTGTTTGTTCTTATTTTTCAATGATATGTCATTTTCTTGTCAGTTCAAGTGAGATTAGCAACACTACAGTCAACAATCTATCGTAAATATTTGCCATGTTATAAAATCTAAACAAAGCCGATACTCCATACACAGATTTAGAAATCGCTTCAGTGTTTATAAGATTAAAATGGTGTGAAGAGCTTTGATAACCAAGCTTGATTGCGCATGCCCGAAGCCAAGCAAGATTTAATGTCTAGATTTCTATCGTAGTGTTGTAAATATTTGTCCCTTCTTATAAACAAAGTTGAACTAGTTGTATTTAATACTGCAGAATGCTTTTGAAAGGTTGGTAATGTTTGATAGCTGAAGTCAAGCCATTATTTTTCATTCCAACTCTGGTTCGCTTTACCGCTGATTCTCTATTACGCGGCTGTCAGTAGTTGGCTCCCAAACGTGTTATAGCGAGGGGCCACTCAATGCAGTGAAATTCTCAAGCTAAAGACGTGTTTATTTAACGTTGACCGTGTAAACCAGAGAAGGATATACAGACCAATTACTGATAAGAACACAACAAAGCTAAGATAATTACCGGATACGTTAATGAATAACTGCCCTGATTGGAATTAACATTACGTCAATGACACATGTTTATCGAGATAAGCTTGTCAAGTTTTATGAATGAATAGTTTAGTTGTAGAATTTCATTGGTCCACGTCATGAATGAATGGATAAGTTGTAGAATTTCATTGGACCACGTCACTGAATTTATCGATCGTTTGCTTGACTGCTGGTACCACTTTTGGTCCGTCAACCTATTATTTTTAAATGAATTATCAAATATATTTTATGTATTTAACTCATTATAGTAATACAAAAAACATAATAATACATAATAATTACAAAAGTATATTTATTTCCATTTTGTTAGCAGTTGACATCAATATTCTGTATTGCTGTTTCCGGTTTCAACATCGTGAGTTCGTCAATGAAGCTTCAAAATTTCTTCTTCTGAAACATAGCCCTTGTGTATAAGACGACCCCCTTCTTTGACCCCCTATTTTCTGGCATAAAAAAGTCGTCTTATACACTGTAATATACGGTAATCTATTTCAGTCTTAATCATCAAACAATATAATCTCTGTTGAGCTACAGAGCCCTTGGCTCTATTTTTGTTTGTTTTTGAAATGTTCACCTGAAATATGAACGCCTACATGTCTTCTCACATTGCAAATTTATTGGACTTCATGTAGATCATTTGGAAGTAACCTTTTAGCCAGCCTATTGTTTCTTTTATAAATAATGACCTACAATCCTTGCTATATTCACTTGTTCCTTTTAAATGGTTCTTATTATGAAAAATTGTCCATCTGAACAAGGCCGGCTGTTCCTCTTTGGCCTATGTGTTCTTCTAACACAGATTTAGGTCTTGATGCATGTACAGTCAAGCCGCGATAATCCGGCCACTGATAATCCAAATCTCGCAGTTTCCGAACGGTAGGAAGATGTAACCAAACTAATCTATTTAGTAGTCCTCAGTACTCAGTAGTCCGAACATTTCACTATCCGAACGTTTTTGATGAAAACGGAAGCGGTCGGATTATCGAGGCCTGACTGTATAGTATACAGTGTATACTGACTATTGCCACTTATGCACCCATGGCATGGCGAGGGTTAAGGAAAGAAATAATGGCAGGACCTGACCCTATGTCTCTTGTGGGTCATTATGGGGCATTTAGACAAGCTAATGATGGCTATCATCCCAGTGGACAGAGAGAATCTAATCGTTACGAGACCACTCAAGTCTTGAGACTGCTCCCCCTGTCAGACACAGACTGTCATTACGAAGGGGATACATGTAAATATTATTTATGATTCTCATTAATGAGAAGGCAGGGATACACAGGAGGAAATGGTTATTCATGAACAAATCTCACATCTTGTTCTCGTTTGGACACATGTGGTATTTATCTCCATGCATCAATTGACTCTATTGCCTTGAATTCATGAATTGCAGAGAAAAAATTTGTTAACTGTTTTGAATTATCTGGGTAGAAATAGAAATATGGCAGTGAAAATTAACTATTTTGAATTGCCACAAACAATTTTCAAACTGTATGAGAATTTATATATATATGTATTTATAATTCTAAATAAATAAATCGCAGATTTAGCAATTCATAGAGTCCTAATCAACTTCAATCAGTCTTAAATGTCCAAAATATTCAAAATAAACTTAATATAGATATACACAAGTTTCAAAAGTTTTTGTATATGTACTCATAACCATGCATGTGCACTTCTATTAAATGACTGCAATGTTACCCAAGGGATGGTAAACACTAAATAAAGACTTTTTCTCCTTGCACATCATTGCATGGTGAATTCCCATTTAAAATTGCTTGTTTTCCCTCCCCTGTGTTCAGTGTCTAAATACATGCAATGCAATGATACAGAATTTTACTGACAGTCTTTTATTTGAACAAACGAGCCCCTGTGATCTCTAAAACACCAAAAACAAAAGATTGTAAGACTCATTTGTGTCACAGTGGATTTTGATTTAGGATCTTGATAGTTATAGGCCTTTAGGTTTATAAGATACAGTGCCCTGTGGGACGTTTTCTTGTTTTCAGAAGTTTAGAAAAACAAATTATTTCCTTAGGTAGGATATATATGAATATTATAGTATGAATACAACTTTTTAAATGCTCTTAAGATTTTAGTAAGTAAGTAATTTTAGTAAGAAACATGGATTTTCATTTCAAACATCTTCTTTGAACAATTTTCGCTGCTAATGGCTGTGATACTGCCGAAGTGGGGTGAAACAATAACTCATTCACACTTCTTTGAAAAAAGGATATAATTATAAAGGTACACATGTCCTTTTAACATGTCTTTCAGTAATATAAAATATGTACAAAATAATATGTAATATATAAATGTTATTTGTAATTTCTAATATATAAATGTTGTTTATAATATCTAATATATAAATGTTATTTTTAATATCTAATATATAAATGGTATATATTTATAATATCTAATATATAAATGTTATTTATAATTTGTGATATATAAATGATATTTATAATATCTGATATAAATTTTTTTATTAATAATATCTAATATTTAAATGTTATTTATAATATCTCATACATAAATGTTATTTATGATATTTAATTAAAATAAATGTTGATACAAAGGTTGTTATTGTTGAACATTGATATCCGACATTCACAAACTATACAGTATACCAAAACATAATATTTTGTTTCGATACAAAAATATCCCCATAATACTCTCACTATAACGGCATGCAACAGCAAATAATCGTATGTAAATGGCTTATAATGTGTCTTTACTTTTTAGGATATTATTTCCACTTCAAAGAACAGTAATACCTGGCATTTTCCAAGCGAAATCACTGGCTGACATTTACGTCTCTGTTCTCTCAACATCGTTAACCTCTCTGTGGGAATCGGGATCAAAATAATATTTGACATGTAACAAATTTCTCCATGGAAATACTATTGATTTTTCAGAGTAAACACGTAATGTAAGGTTCTTGCATCTTGTCTTTTGACGGTCACATGGTTATCTGTAAACTGAGAAGAATATACTATATTCCTTACAGCTAGGTACATGTCACTACATTGTTACTTTACTCATGTTCATGCTAATTTGGGGGCGGGATAGAGCAGTGGTTAGCGCGTTCTGATTTGGATCAAGAGGTCCAGGGTTCAAATCCCGCCAGGGGCACGGCAACTTTGTCTGCAGTAGAGAACTGTTCTACACACAGTAAGGTTTGGGTGCAATGCTACACTGAATTTCAGCGTAGAACCACCCATGGTTCGCTAGTGCCAGCCGTTGCTCGTAGGTTTCACCGCAATGCATAGCCACATTGTGTTGCGGACTTTCTCCCTGCCATAATACTAGCAGCTGTGATATAAGTGAAATACTCTTGAAAGCGGCGTTAAACCTTAACTCACTCACTCACTTCATGCTAATTTGATTCTTGGTGAAGCGATTAATTCATCTTTGATCTTATTCTTTATAGTGGGCAACATTTCTGAGTGATTAAATGTTCCTGAGACTTGTGACCTTATTTTAATTGAAAACTCCAGTTTTTTTCATCATTGAGTACAGAAAAGTTTTTTTAGTGTTAAACGTCAATTTGATTGTGCACTATTGCGTCTGAGAGAAAAAAATTCTGGAAAAAGCGAACAACAATGAATTCCATTGGTAAAAACCTTTTCCTCAGGCTAACTCAAAGTGCTATCAGCAAAAAGTTAAAAGTTTTGCAGGAAAAGTTAAAGCTGTGTAATTGAAACCAAGTGTCGAAAAAATATATATGTTACCAAAAAAATATCCCAAGTCTGTCCAAGCCTGCATCTGATGAGAATTTACGACACAAAAACTGTAAAGTTTGTCAGCTCTTCCGCAGACTGAGCTGACTATTAATAGGAAATGGTGGCCATTGATCAGTTGATTGAAACAAATCCCTGTTAGATTGCTCCATCTGCTTATTGGTGATGATAATTGATCACAAGATTAGCCAATGATTGAACAACCTGATATTGAGTTGATGTTTGCCAGAGAGGTCTATTTGTACGATGTATAAACTTTGAATGGGAAATGATGTTTAACATTTTTCTTTTGAATGTGCAGATTATATTTGTTTGGTTTTCACATGTTTTGTTTGCCATCCTAGGGGTGGGATAGCGCAGTCGTTAGCGCATTCGTTTTCGGATCAAGAGGTCCGGGGTTCGAATCCCGCCAGGGGCATGGAAACTTTGTCTGCAGTAGAGAACTGTTCTACACGCAGTAAGGTTTGGGTGCAATGCTACACTGAAGCGTAGTACCACCCATGGTTCGCTAGTTCCAGCGGCTGCTTGCAGGCTTCACCGCAATGCATAGCCACATGGCGTTGCAGGCTTTCTCCTTGCCGTAATACTAGCACCGCGATATAAGTGAAATACTCTTGAAAGCAGCGTTAAACCTCAACTCACCCTCACTCAATAACAGTAACAGTGGGAAGAAACAAGTTCAATTTGGGGGCTGGGGAGGGAGTGGAGGGGGATGAGTGGCACACATTTCCCAAAGATGCAGTTTGCAAGAGTCTTTTTTTTTTTGCTTTACAGAATTGATCCTGAACCGTGTTTTAGTGATTTTAATGCCAACAATTGATCCTAAAATTGAAAGATTAGCAAAGACTGCAATCATAAATGAAATAACTTGTTATTGAATCTCTTGTTACATTTTAAGGACAGTGTGCGTGAATTGTTGAATTCAAAATTGATGTGTGCAAATTGATATGTTGTCTTTAAATGTTGTTGAATTCAACCGTTCAATATTGCAGAATTTATAACAATTGCCCTGAGGATATGCAAAGATTTTTGAACAGCTTGATATTGAATCAGTGTGAAGTATAGTTGAAACATTTTGATTAAAAAAACAAAAAAAAACTATGATTAGACAATATTTCATTCAGCTAAAAAGATATTGATATTTATTTTCTTGGGGTTTGGAACTTTTAACAATGCTTTCCACTGTTTAAATTTTATATCGGTGTTTCTTTGCGGTAGAGAGCAGAACCATCGCTTTAGGATGAAATAATTAAAAAGTTGTATTTTTCATTTACAGTCATGTTGAGAAATACACTACTCGAGATGACCCGAGACATGACCCGGATTACATCGAACCCCCAAAGCCACGCGACGTGGAACTGGAACGAGATCCTGAGAAAGGGTTTGGGTTCGTTGCTGGGAGCGAGAAACCTGTCGTGGTTCGATTCGTTACTGATGGTGAGTAGCTAATTAAATTCACAATTAAAAATGAGTAAATATCATCTGTTATTCTTTCATAGAAAAACATAACTCTCATTTTCTTATCAATGGAAATGGAAATCTGTTGTCAAAGTAATCGACATGGGTGAGTTATATATTTTATGGAAAAATTTAAATGTTTGGAAAAATTGCATTGATCACAACATAATAATAACTCTTATTGTCCAATTGTTAATTTGAGTTACGGATAATTTACAAAGCATAGCATCGATTGAAATTATATCGATGTCTCTCAAACCTACAGCTGCATCAGATGATGAGATTGTGTCAATCAACTAATGGAATACATCAGTATTATAGATTCAGTAGAAACATTGTGTGTGATTCATTATCTATCTTTATTAGCTTGAATACCATCAGTTTCATATCAAGTATTCATCTTGATTACATATTTTACTTTCCAAAATATAATGATTATCTATGCAATTGCTTCAAACCTTCAAATATAATTAATGTTATCAATCATTCACTTAATGCAAAATAAAGTAGTATTCTCAAGCAAAGAACAGTCCACAGCTAGGGAAGGCCTACATCAACTCTATGTCCTAAAATAGAGAATTGGATTTCACAGAAACGGAGCGGTTGAATAAGCCAAGGTTGACTCCTCTGTCCCTACCTATTACCCGTAATCCTTGTTAAAGGAGGTAGAAAAATCCAATTTACTTCTAGATCAGGGTTTATATTGGAAATATTACACTGGATTGCACACTTCGCAGTCATCAAGATTTAACGCAGGATCATGAGTAATTACGTACACGTTATCGTCTTCTATATGCAGTTGATATGAAACAATACTGATACTGATCAATTGGATGTGCATCAGTTTTTTAAAGTAATAATTTTTAATTTTGATAGAATGTGTCTGAAAGAAATAGATATCAGAAAATAAAATTTGAAGAAAGTAAAAATCAGGATACATTAAATCTCAGTTGCATGTTGCTTATAACAAAAATTATTTACTTCTCTTATTGACAAACTATATTATTTGTTCCATTTCAATTCTGATTTGCACTATTTAATATTGATGCGCAAAGGGCACGGCAACTTTGTCTGCAGTAGAGAACTGTTCTATACGCAGTAAGGTTTGGGTGCAATGCTACACTGAATTTCAGTGCAGTACCACCCATGGTTCGCTAGTTCCAGCCGTTGCTCACAGGTTTCATCGCAATGCAAAGCCACGTGGCGTTGCGGGCTTTCTCCCTGCAATAATACTAGCAGCCGTGATATAAGTGAAATACTCTTGAAAGCGTTAAACCCTAACTTTCTCATCTCACTTCACCTTTTTCAATAGATAAACATTCATGGAACATTTAAATGATACTCCTATTCACATTTAAAGCAAGAAATTTGAACGTTTTGAAAGTTGCAAGATTTGCAGAAGAGGGAGTAATGTTTTCTCTAGAATCAGACTTATTCTGATCAATCAAATAAATATTATTAGTTGCACAAGTTGCAGTATTTAATTTTCTCTTAAAATATTATCAAAATTTTTTCCTGTAAGTATTATTGAGTTGAAAACGCTTTATTGTGGATTGCTGCAGAAGAAATATTTTCAAAGGGTACGAAGACGGACTAAGGTCAAAAACGCCACTCTTGTTGCCTCAACATTGCTTTTCATAAAGGGTGATTCTATTTAAGGAGATGATAATACGGTAGTAGATGAAATTGTTAATGAATAAAGGCTTTAGAATCTTGGGTAAATCTTTTCATCTGAAACAAAAATTACCTAATTATACGGAAAAGGTGATAAAATGCAGCAAGGATTAAATTACCCAGTGACTGCCGCAACTGATGCCTTTCATGGAAATTTAACTTTAGAATGTAATTAGAATCCTTTATCAAGAAATTTATGTTACTTTGTTCATATTTTGGAAGATGTTGATTTCATTTTAATTTAGAATTTCCTGTTACTATTATATTAGATTTATGTACTTAATGTGTATGCTTGAGTACATCCAGATAGATCAGGTCAGTAGCCAGGGCATGTTTCAATTACTTTTATGGAATGGTGCATTATTGAGAACCTGCCAGTATCTCTTCCTAGTCTCATCTCACAGTGTCGGACTAGCTCAGCTACAAAATTAGAAAACTAATTAATTTCTCCATGAACTCCTGTCTGTGAGTAAGGATGATCTATGTTATGGAAAACTCACAATTTACTTCAGATCAAGTCTCTGATTCATCACAAACACATTCTATGAGGACAAATTTGATATGACTCTCTAATCTCATTAAGCGCATGGTTCCTGGATGCCTGTATCTTGCCGCTTGTGATTCAATACTTAGAAGTGTGGTGTACCACCAAACGAATAACAAACTCAGCAGTTAAACGACAAGATGGTGATATTAATTATGTTTCATGTCTCTTGCGGTCATTTTCAGTAGATCTTATACTTGTTTTTGTGAAACGGTCAGTGAATCGTTCTGTGGATTGAAAGTTGTCCATTGGATCACTATATAGTTGGAGTACCCAGTAGTATAATTTAGTCAGCTGTCAAAAGTCTTGGATTATTCTCCCTGAAACTATATCAGACATATTCATACCACCTGAGGGTGTGATAGCTCAGTTGTTTGTGCATTCAGCTTTGGATCATGAGGTTTAATCTGGGGTTCAACAAATTAACTTCAGAACTTCAGAACTGTACGTATTAGTTATGAGTGAAATACTACACTAGTTCAGTGTCATCTACAAGAATGGAAGGTTTCAAAGCAGTGTTCTCTCACAAGAGGGGCGGGATAGCGCAGTGGTTAGCGAATTCGGCTTCGGATCAAGAGGTCAGGGGTTCGAATCCCGCCAGGGGTACGGCAACTTTGTCTGCAGTAGAGAACTGTTCTGCACGCAGTAAGGTTTGGGTGCAATGCTACACTTAATTTCAGTGCAGTACCACCCATGGTTCGCTAGTTCCAACCGAGCTCGCAGGTTTCACCGCAATGCATAGCCACATGGCGTTGCAGGCTTTCTCCCTGCCATAATACGAGCAGCCGCGATATAAGTGAAGTACTCTTGAAAGCGGCGTTAAACCCCAAGTCACCTCACCTCACCTCACCTCTCACAAGATTAGCAGGATTTTCACCTGAAATATCTGTAAATGCCTCCAAATAGGTGAAATGCTCCATGCTATTTAGGGATTCTAATAAGGTTTGAATCCAAATTGCCACTAAAGTAATAGATTTTCGATACTCATTTCGAGAGTTAACATTATATCAAATTTTGTCAAATGACTTCTTGACACTTCCCAATCAAGATGGTCTATTTCTAACACATAAAATATTTTTTAGAATCTCTGAACGTAAGTGATCAATATTGCTGGTCACCCATTGCCATCTGTTTCAGCATACAGATGATGTGTTTTGTGGAAAATAGTTCACAGTGATCAATGTTCTTCACAACGCTCTGCAGTTAGATCTTGCCCTTGTTCAATGTTTATGACCAATACATGCCGCCATATTGCAATGGTTATTTCACATTAATTGTCAATTTCATGCATGTTTGGTGATTGGAAGGAGTTTGGTTTCTTTGAAGTTGATGTGAAGGAGATTGTATGGAATATTTAACACTTGTGTAATTTTCTCACTTTCAGTAATGGGCTTTGGAATTGGAGGCGTCACTTGGAATTGAACTTTATAATTGCTGATTGATTTTGTCGAATGGTAGACAATGGAGCCGCCATAATGTTAAACATACATAATAGATATATCCTGGTATCTTTAAGCAATGCTGCTGCTTAAACTATTTATATTCCTTTATTGATGATTTCTAATTCCTGTTATTAAATGACACATGAATAGTTTGTTCTATCCTCTTTAAAGGAGGGTTCTATTGGGGTATTTCTTGTGGAAACGAAATTCGAGAGGAAATTCCCGTTTACACATAATATATGCTATTATAAAAGATTAAAACACATTCAAATTGAAAGATAGTAATGAAGTTAATACTTTGATGACTTTACATTTCACAACTTGATAAAAAGAAGCTCATATTTGTTGAAAAATAAAAACAATGAGAATTGAATTAAACCATTCATCGGCGCTGTGAGTGGGGGAAACTTTGCTACGACCTAACAGCATATCGTTTATTAGTTTTATGATACGTTATATGTTACTTTGTCAATATATAATCAATGGACATGTTTTATTACTACAAAAATTTAAGATTGGGTTAAATATAGCGTATTTACATTTCACAAAATGTCAAGATGGCGGATGCTGCCGATTAATAGGTGATAGAACTTTCCCTTTAATCTTTACCTGCTCTATTATAATGCAAAAATTGTCCAACTGAGAGTACATGTGGGTCAATTTAATTTTGAATTCAAGTACATGAGTAAAGAATCTAAGATTTAAATCTTTAATTCAAAAGGATGTCAAAACTTGTACTAACTTTGGAATAAATCACAGGGGTTAAAAAAGTCAGAGGTCACTGACTTACCAAATTTTACCTTTGACTTTCCCAAAATGTCAATGATTAGTCTTTTTTTTTTCAACCCTTGATTATTATCTGATTTTATTGTACTATCAATCAAAAAGGATTAGAGACAGGAACACATGTACATACTGAACATAATGTAAGTAATTAGGGATTTTGCAAGTTTTGAAATCATGAATGCTCTGTTTATTTATTGACAAGCTGATAAAATGTTTACTAAAAAAAAACAATATCCATAACTTATTTTGTCCAGCATATATACATGTGCAGTTTCTATTAGGACAAATATCATCTTTTTTATTTTTAAAAGCATCTAGAATTAAATTATAAGTAAAAAAGAAAAGCAATGCAATGAATTTATAAACAAAGTCAATGGTTCTGTTTTATTGCTACCGTATTTCTGTTTACTGACCAGACAAGTTCTCATCTGTGGATTTATTCATTGAAAGTATTGGTGCTCCTGAAGAGAGACCATAAACAAACCCCTCGGTTAATGGGAAACCGTATGATAGTCTCAGAATCGTCAGAAGGGGATAGGATAGAGGATTCAGTTTCTTGACTGATGACTTACAATATGTGCTTTTTTTGCCAAATGTTTGTAAATCTCTTGCTTGATAATGGTGCTAGTATCTGCATCGAAACGTCACACCTTTAGCAATAAAGAAGTTGACTATCCATAGAACTTGTTCTAAGATGCATATCATGGAACCAGTTTTAGAGATGAATTCTTCAGAGACGAAATTTTTCAGATAAGAATTAAATTCTTCTGAGAATAAATAAGATAGAGATAACTGATGAGGAATGAACTGTGATAATTTGATTACAAGGAAGCGATTCCAACATTTTTCATAATGAATTTGAAATGAGAATAAATGTGTCTTTTATTTTTAAGGTATTTTGATTCGCCGTGTTAATTGTCTTGGACAAAACTGAAATGGATTGTTGATGAAATCCTAACCCAAAATTCGAATGCAGGCACATAAATCTTATCTGTTTTTCAAGCTCTCTGGTTAGATTTATTGGCAAATGGCTCTCACTTTCTGTCCACAATTTAATTATTTTGGTAAAAGTGACATTTTGACAAATCAGAAAGCAGTAATAGGATTTCTTCTCTGTTCTAACCTAGCAAGGCAGGCACCATGAGAGAAAGAAACTTGTCAATTATACATGAAAATGTTGGATTTAATTTGTTCCATTTCTATCAATTTGCTGAATCATCAATTTAAATGTGTTTTTATTGCTGAGTGGACATAAACTGGATCTGTCAACATTGCAAAGCCTTTGATTATGTGACTGAATGCAACATGGAGAGGCAACTCAATGGAGTTTGTTCATTGCTCGCCACTTGAGGGTGAAATTGGTTTTAAGCCATTTAGGTCTTTTATGTGACCTTTTTATTCAGGACGTCAAGTTATACTACAGTGTTCAATGTAATAGTTTTTCCATTTGCTTTTCAAAGGTCCAATCAACCCCATACTGATTACTGGAGAAGCGTTCTAGAAGTTGCTACTGACTGGTATGACAACTATATGAATGGCTTTAAAGGGGCCGTTCTGTCGGCAAAATCCGCCATATTGGATTTTGCGTTACGTGAAATGAAAACACGCTATATTTTACCTAATTTTACAACATTTTAATGATAAAAGATATACACTGATAGAAAGTTCACATAGTAACACATAGCGTGTCATAAAACTAATAAACAATTTGCTGTTAAGCCGTTGCAAACTTTTCCCCACTCGCAGCGCCGATGAATGGCGTCACTGTCTTTATTTTTCAACAAATGTACGCTTGTCTTTATTAAGTTGTGAAATGTTAATTCATCAAAATATTACCTTTATTAATATCTTATAATGACAACTATGAAAGGCTTTAAGTTAAAAGGATTTGTCACATATAAAAGGGGGCGGGATAGCGCAGTGGTCAGCGCGTTCCCCTTCGGATCAAGAGATCCGGGTTTCAAATTCCGCCAGGTGCACGGCAACTTTGTCTGCAGTAGAGAACTGTTCTACACGCAGTAAGGTTTGGGTGCAATGCTACACTGAATTTCAGCGTAGTACCACCCATAGTTCGCTAGTTCCAGCCGATGCTCGCAGGTTTCACTGCAATGCATAGCCACATGGTGTTGCGCGCTTTCTGCCCAGCAATAATACTAGCAGCCGCAATGTAAGTGAAATACTCTTGAAAGTGGCGTTAAACACCAACTCACTCACTCACTCATATATATAATAGTTTGTACATTGTTTATTTAATTAAAGGGGGAAGTATATTCTTGGGTTTGTTTCATCATCAAATGTATACTTTGTTAAGCATTACACAAGTTCAATCTGATGAACAGTGCTGTGGTTCATGTACTCACCTTTGGGTTAACAAGTCCTGGGTTTAAATCCAGCTATAGGGGCTCGTTAGCTTTTCAGGTGTTTTCCTTTTAGGTACTTTATCTTTTACTAGTTTATGATAAGAGTTTGAAAACAATCTAGTTCTAAAATAAAATTATGGCAATTTAAAATTAAAATTAAAAAAGTAGAAATGCTGCCAGCTCTGACCAGAACGTAACAGCTAGGTTACAGGTGTAACAGACCTTTATCAGTACACTGGTACAATACTGCTTGTATTTCACTGTAGTATCATCTTGGATAGTGTTGTGTATCTTCAGACATATATAAGCATCTCTTGTAAATGAAATTTCATTGATATTTCATCAATACCACCCTGGTCTCAATCATCCTTAAGATGTTGAGATGTGAAAACTAAAAACGTTTTTGTGGGCCTATTTACATATTGTTTTTTTATATTTTTTTATCGAGGTTAATATTTATCAGAATATATGAATATATATCGTTTAATATATAAAGGCCACAGGCCTATGTACAAATATATACATGACAAATTTCGATGAAATAAACAGGTTTGTAGTTCTAATAACTGAAACATAAAAATTATAAACCTTTGAAGAAATTCTCTATGAAATAGCTGTCAGCCCCAATTAACGATATCCTAATGATGCCATTCCACACAGTGTAGTACTCTAAACATGTAGCCTCGATCCAGTTAGCCACAAGTACTTATCATGTGCGTCTTCAAACAAGGAAAAAAATATGAAAGGTATGTGAGGCAAAGTTGGAGCCTGTAATCTAACCCTATGTTGTTCAAGCTCGATATTTAGCCCTTAGACAGCGGCCATACTACGCTTGCTAAATCTTCAAACACTAAAGTAGTGGTAGGAGAGTAGTACTATTGGAACAAATGCCCTCTGGCAAAAGAAGAATTTCCGTCAAAATCGGATAAAAGTCTTGCCAGGGCCAGACAGTTTAAGAGGACTTTAATTACATTACCAATTTCCCATTACGTGGATTTTTCTTTGAGTTGTTCGTTTTTTCATTGACTAGTTCCATTTTCGAGTTTGGCTGTGCGTAGGTATCTGGTTTGGTCTGTCCAGAGGTAGGAAGATAGATTGTGTGCGGAGCTTTCTCTGATTCAAAGTTCCGCCAGTCGGTTCCTTACGCACGGAACTTGCAGGAAGCCACTCTTTCTTCACGCCGTTAAATCTGTCTAAATAAATGCCATGAGGGAAAACTGATTCCAACATGGAAGTCATAAATATATTGTCATTGTCAGATACAAATTTGCAGACTGAGGTCTCTAGCCCGGCAGTTGCGACGGGTTGTCTAAGAAAATGGATTGCTTTCCGTTCGTCTTGAGAATGATCAATATGTAATTATGGGTTTAGGATAGCATATGATTTGGTGTGGGTTCCGTGTGGACTGGATAATCTTGTATTGCTGACGGCTGTTGTCAACTGGCCAGAAATAGTCGGATAAACTGTGGGAAAGCTGTGGTTTCAGCAATATGGTAACTGAATGATGGAAGGAGGGAGGGAGGGAAATGCGGATAGGGTGATAGATGTCTTAGTCAGATAAACTGCAGAACGACTGTGGTCTCAGCAATCTGGCAACTGAAAGATGGAGGGAAGGAGGGTAGGAAATTAAATGTGGATAAACGATGGATATCTTAGCCAGATAAACCTTGGGAAAGCTGTGGTTTCAACAATAGGGCAACTAAGAGATGGAAGGAAGGAGGGAGAGAGAGGGTAGGAAATGGTTATCTTAGCAAGATAAACTGTGGAAAAACTGTGCATGATCTCAACCACAATGGAACTTAGAGATGGAAGGAATTGAAGGAGGGAGAGAGACAGACAGGGAGGGTAGGAGATGTGGATAGGACGATGGATATCTTCACCAGATAAACTGCTCCAGATATTTGCTAATTGAAAGATGGAGGGAGGGAAAGGGAGATGGGAAGGTTGTGAAAGAGCTGGTGGATGAAAGAATGGATAAATAAGAGAAATGATTTAGGAAACGTTAGATGATGGTTCATTGTTGATTTGATAACACGTTCTACATGAACGCCACAACCAGCATACATTGTCAGGAATATAACATGATTTACTGTAAGCTTTAATCCAACTGACAACTTTCACTTATACTGTTAGCCGCTTAAATGGATGTAGAAGTGCTGGCTTAATTTGCTGTTTCATAGAGGCTCTGATCAGTTCTTCACTTCACTTGACATATATATCACTTAAAGATATGAAAAGTTGCAACAATGTTAAGAGGACTACAACATAAGTTATCCTTTAACACTTTAGTTGTCAAACTACTTAGTACTTAGGGTGGAATAGCGTAGTGGTTAGTGAGTTCTCCTTTGGATCAAGCGGTTTGAGGTTCGAATCCCGCCAGGGGCATGGCAACTTTTTCCTGCAGTAGAGAACTGTTCTTTGTGCATTAAGGTCCTGGTGCAATGCTACACTGGATTTTGGCGTAGTACCACCCATGGTTTACTAATTCCAGCCGATGCTCGCAGGTTTCACCTCAATGCATAGCCACCATATGGCGTTGCAGGCTTTCTCCCTGCCATAATACTAGCAGCCATGATACAAGTGAAATACTCTTAAAGCGGTGTTAAACCCCAAATCACCTCACTTAACAACAAGCCATTCTGCATGGCCAATTTACAAGATTCCTAACTCACTATCAAAGGAATAATCTGTGAATGATCAATAGAGGGGCGATTCCAAAATTTTTTGGGAAGTGTTAATAGGATATAGGATGAAACAAGTTTCTGACAGACTTCAAAGGAATAAAACATGAGTTTAATATAATCCTTTCAGCTAGTAGCTGGACCAATTAAGCTCCACTTCAGTCATTTATTTCTTTATGTTTAATAAGCTCAGAAATACATTGAAATACTCATGAATGTGACATTAAACCCCAAATCATCTCATCCCCACCTCAGGAATACATACATACAAACTTACTGTAGATTCTGCTCCGTTTAAAGTTGGATACGTTATGCTCTCTCCTACTAATGGTAATAGAAGAATTACCATCTACTACCTTTGTATGTATCCATATTTGCTTTGTGTGCATGATTTCCTGGTTGACTTGAAAATACATTTGTTACTCAATCATTTTTTAAAAATGCATATCTTAACATATCTACAATGTTACACATTTTGTCATCACATGACAGGGGGCGGGATAGCTCAGTGGTGAACGTGTTCAGTTTCGGATTAAGGGGTTCGGAGTTCGAATCCCGCCAGGGGCTCGGCAACTTTGTCTGCTTAGAGAAGAGTTCTACACGCAGTAAGGTTTGGGTGCAATGCTACACTGAAATTCAGTGGAGTACCACCAATGGTGCGCTAGTTCCAGCCGATGCTGGCAGGTTTCACTGCAATGCATAGCAACCTTAAAACTCTTACAATGGAATCATTTTCTAGTGGAGTGGTAGGTTCACATAATGAACATTTCCTAACAACCCCCACACACTTCCTGGATCTTTCATTGCATCAAATAGCTTTGTTTGTGTCTATATTTATTTTGTTTGCATGATTTACTGGTTAATCCAACTCAATGGAACACCAAGTGGATTACTATCATCATATAAGCTGAAATAGTTGGACATACTAAGCACTGTTAGACGCTCCAATGGCAATAGAAAAATAAGCTTAGTCTATTACCTTTGTTAGTATCCTGTTTAACTCTGTATGCATCGATGAAGACTTCCGGGACCGGTCAATATCCTCCTGACATTGTATTTAGCTTCACCACTGAAGCATGACAGGCAATGAAGCGGAACAATTGCTCCAGAACGTCTCTCATGTTTCTGGTTGACATTCCTGGAAGTGTATTAGGAGATAGAAGTATGGATAAATGATCCTAATATTGGAGACAGTTTAAGAGGAATTTGACAAACCATGTGAGTTCATTATAATCAAGGTAATTTGTACCCAGCTTGTCTGTGTCTAGTTGTTGAATGTTAGTAAGGAGGATCTTCAGATATCTTGGCAGATCATCCTCGACGTGTATCTCAGCCAATATGTCAGATATTGATTAATCTATGTTTACAGTAGGTTGCACAGAGATGGTTGATTCAGACGGTTTAGACGGATTTGAAGATTATGTAATTTCATTTTGATCAAGATAATTTGTTAGTTAACTACAAGGTGTTCTCAGATCTCTCACAGCAGACTTGATGTGTAGCTTATGATTAGTCAGATATTGATGAGTGTATGTTTACAGTAGGTTGCCCACTGGTTGATTCAGAGACAGTTTAGAAGAATTTGAAGATTATGTGAGTTCTTCATAATCAGGGTAATTTGTTCCCAGTTTGTCTGTCTCTAGTAGTGGATTGTTAGCTACAAGCTATCCTCAAATCTGGGCTAAGAATCTTCCCTTTGGCAGATATTGATTGATGTATGTTCACAGTACGTTGATTTAGAGACAGTAAAGAAAGATTTTAAATCATTTGAAAGTAGGTGTTACACAGATAAAGTTGGCTGTATATAGTTGTTGTATCACATTAAAAACAACACAGAAGCTGTCTTGAAGGCAGAGGGGCGGGATAGCACAGTGGTTAGCGCGTTCTGCTTCAGATCAAGGGGTCGGGTTCGAATCCCGCCAAGAACACTTTGTCTGCAGTAGAGAACTGTTCTACATGTAGTAAGGTTTGGGTGCAATGCTACACTGAAGTTCAGTGTAGTACCACCCATGGTTCTCTAGTTCCAGTCAACGCTTGCAGGTTTCACCACAATGCATAGCTTCATGGTGTTGTGGGCTTTCTCCCTGTCATAATACTAGCAGTCGTAATATAAGTGAAATACTCTTGAAAGCGATGTTAAATCCCAAATCAACTCATCTCACCTTTTGAAGGAAGAGTTGTACATCTGTATCTGTAAAATTTCCTGTACACAAAAATATGGAAAATTAAACATTAATTCATCTCAGCAAAAACAACTTTCTATCATAGTTGCTTGCTAACAAATTCTTTTCAGGAAAATAGAATTGGTGAAAATGATGTACAAGCTTAAAAACTTATTCTTAGAAAATTGGTTGTAAAGAAAAAAATTAAATTGCATCGGAGACCAAAATCCAAATTGAATCATTATTTTCCTGCATTGTTATAAGGACGATGTAGAAGAAAATGTTTTTGCAGTGCAACTGAATGAGCAGTCAAATTAGATTTACACGAAAAAACAGAAGAACCAAACCAAATTGACCTTTTCAAATGCCTTGAATATCACGAAAATGGACTTTGCATTACGGAATCACCATGCCATTAATAACATAGCTCTAACTAGGCGACCAAAACAATTGTATTTCCATCGGAAAAAGTCGAAGAAGCATGTTGTTGAATGCCGCCAAGATGTGTAACACTTCCGTCACTCGAGAAAGAAACTTGTCTCCAATGTGAAATTTTAAAACACGAGTTACAATGTTTCCGTTTCGGTTTTGTTAGCGTGTTGCTTTGGCGTGTGTTAGCGTTTACCCTGTGAAGTCGAAGTCAAACATTTTTTTCAGCTTCCCTGGTCTTTGTTTATTGTTTTCATTGTGGAAGTTCTTCACTGATGTTTTTGGTTTAGTTTGTAAATTTGAAGATCGAAAGAGAACGTGAACGTGAATTGAAAATACATTATTGCAGTTTGTTTCCTTTCAGTAAATCTGAAACGTAATTTAGTTATTTATTGCAAAATCATGATTACGTTTTTCAGTTTAAACTGATAATGTTGATCACTTCTATATTTTTATTGCAAAATCCTATTATTATCCATCAATTATCTAGACAATGTATTCAAACATAGCTCTTAATTATACAGAAAAGGTGTAAATATTCCAATGATGATACCTCTCGTGGCGTCTCAGATAGTTTAAAGTCTAGCAATGATAAGGCATGTAGCCATATTGTGTGTTCAATTTGTTTGATTAAACCCACGTACACTGGTGTCTGGCGTGATAGTGAACAACTGACGTGTTAGTTCTCTCTCTGTGTCTAGCCAGTCATTTCCTCCTGGTGTAAATGTCTCTCTTAACTCACTCTCTCCGCAAGCATATATCTCTCTGCCTCTCACTCTGTCTCTCTGAAAAATGTTTCTTTGAATATATATTTTTTATCTTTGTCTAGCTGTCTCTGTATCCTTGTCTCTGAATAGTGTCTAGACTAGATCTCTACCTATGTCTCTCTCTGTCTAAATTGTCTCTGTCTTTCGCAACTAAAAACTCACTCACTCTCAGTGTGTTTTTCTGCTTATGTTTATGTCTCTCTGTGTGTGTCTCTCTCTGTTCTAAAGTGTCTCTGCCATTGTCTCTTTGTATCTCTCTCTGAGTCTGAGTCTATTTATATTAGTCTGTCTCTCTATCTCTGTTTTAAAGTTTTGTTGCCATTGTCTCAGTGTATCTGTTTTTTTGTCTATTTAAATTGATCTCTCTGTCTCTCATTCTGTCTATTTAAATAGACCTCTCTGTCTCTCATTCTGTCTATTTAAATAGACCTCTCTGTCTCTCTTTCTGTCTATTTAAATTGACCTCTCTGTCTCTCTTTCTGTCTATTTAAATTGACCTCTCTGTCTCTCTTTCTGTCTATTTAAATTGATCTCTCTGTCTCTCTTTCTGTCTATTTAAATTGATCTCTCACTCTGTGAGTCTTGTTCTCTCTATGGACATTTAAATAGATTTCCCACTTTCTCTGTCTATTCAAGTTAATCTCTCACTCTCTCTGTCTCTCGTTCCCTCTCTGATTGTTTGTTCCTTTTTGTCTATCTCTGTCTCAGTAGAAGTCATCATATCTACAGGTAGAATTGTATACATCTACCTGAAATTCACATGAGCTTAAAAACAGATTTGTCTCTTTTGCTGATATTAATTACTGGTAAATGATATACTTTAAGCTCTTTCAGAATGGTTCTATGTTTATCATAAGAGTGACTAAAAGGCTAAAACTTTAAAGATAAAATAGAAATAGAAACAATTTAACAACGTTACAAAACAAAGAAGTCAAACACAGGTATGTGTACACCTGAGATTCACGTGAGCTCGTTAACCTGGCTTGTTCCTCCCCATGTTTACACTCCCCTTCTGTCTGTAGGTGGCCCCAGTGTTGACAAACTTCTCGCCGGGGACCTGATACTCAAAATTAACGGAGAAGATGTTCGGAAGGCGCCGCGAGAAAAAGTCATAGAACTCGTCCGGTAAGTCATTTTTATTTTTATTTGAATTTATGGTTTGTTTTCAGCTTATCGGAATGGATGCAGGATTATAACAATACCACTCACGATGGTTGTATAAGGGATCAAGTTTTGAATTGTATATTTATTTCTCCCCATCACTGAATCAAATTAAACTGTAAGGTCATTGCTATGATGGCATGATATCAAGTCTAATATGGGCCAAAGACAATTGAAACAGTGATGTTAATGTGGTGATGTCATATCTTAAACATTGTGACATCATGTCTTTCTGTAGCATGTGATGCCAGTCAACAAACTTGTAGATTTCATAAACAACGAGTGAGTAATAAGATATGATGTAATAATGTAAGTTATTGTTTCCTATGCAAATTAATGTAAACCAGTATTTAAAAAAAAATTATGAAAAATTCTTATATTTGTTAAGTCCTTTGACGTAGTAGTCTATTTTGTGTATAATGAATGTACCCACATTAGTTCAGTTCTAATAGTCTACTCTTCTGATCTTTCTTCCGGCTGTTTCCTTTTCTAATACCGCAATCGATGTAGTTAGCTGGTCCTCCAATTAGCTCCCCCTTACAATTCATACACCCCAGGCATACCCTCAACAAGTAACTGACAGCCCCAGTTAATTAGTAGGGAAATGAAATGAAATGAAAAACTTATTTATTGGGCGAGTATGAAATATTCAGTTGGTTTAAAGATTTTCCTACTTTAATCTTTACAAATTGGAAATAAACGGTATCCTCCACCCGTGAAAGCCAAATTTGAGATATATGGTTTGCCGCAAAAGCAACATTCATGAAGAGTCCTCATTGCCCTGAAAGCCGTAATTAATAACTGACTGATTACCGTTTCTCAAAAGCGTCACCCCACTGATCATAATCCTTCCCAAATGTTTAATGTTGCTAAATTTCCCTTGCAAATGAAGATGTTGCCAGATTTTACTGCCATTTGAACTTGTAAACATATAATTGAAAAATTATGATTTTCTCAATCAAACCTGAAACTTTTCATTAGAAGGAGGTTGCTTTTATTTGCCTTCAGACATTTTAAAATAAATAATCTACAAACATGGACCTATATTTTAGAAGCTGTCTTAATGCTAAGATAGTTGTAAGTCAATGTTAATGTATGGCACTTACGACTATCTTAGCGGTAAGAGAGCTTTGAAAATATGGGTCCAGGTTATTAATTTTGCCTTGCCTTATCAGTATAGAAACTTTTCTTCATTTTGTGTGAACAAAATAAACGTATGATCATTTTACCATCTCATTTACATCTTTAAAAACACAGCCACTGATATAAGTACTCTGTAAATATGGTGTGCAAACCCAAATCAATAAAATGTGTATGCTCATAGGCAGTATCATAATATCCCTTTTGACGTTTTTTAATTTCTGAACAGGGCGGTATAGTCGAGGAATCACCATATGATATGAAAAGGTGAGCAGAAGTTCTGCCAGCCAAATCTTAGTCAGAGACTATTTACACAAATTTAACCATTATATCCAAATTTAACAAAGATATTTGGTTTACATTTGTCAAAGTCACTTTTCTTTTATTTGAATTGTGAGGACACACAACAAGGTAACAATGTTCCTCAAATTCCTCGTCAATGCTCACATGAAGGTCACTTACCTGTATTTCAGGTGTGTAAAAGATAGCATAACCTTGCAAAACTTACTTAACCCATTTTAAGTCCTCAGTCAAAAAAAAAACTGTAGTTAACTAGTTAAACCTTCTACTTTTAGTTGCAAATCTAGTGATTTTGACCTTGGAAAGGCATGGATATATAAAGCTAAATCTAAAGTTAAATTTAGATACTCCTTTTACCAGGAATTGTGTATAACCTAGGGGCTGATAACTTAAGGCAGCCATTCTTTCATCTTTATCCGTAACATTAAGAAAGTGTAAATGAATGATTCCGAATGCATTTAAAACAGCGATTTTTTAAAAACTAGGATGTGATTGACCAGTTAGTGAATGACTGGGTTTTGTCTGCACTAAACTTGGTACAGAATACTATGGGGTGCTCCTGCGGAGAGCAATGCACAGAACCAGTTCCCGACAGGTGCACTATTTTGTGGATTCTATATGTATATATGTATATATGTATATATGTATATATGTATATATGTATATATAGTTTTACCATCATGTGCACATTATTCAAAGGGTTAATTCCAGATTATTCAATTCGTCAAAAAGTCTCTCGAGTTGAATACCAACATAAACACCAAGGGATAATTTTCACTAGACAAAATTGAAAGCACTCAATTTGAAAAATCTTATTCACAGAACACTGGAAAATTCTTTTTCAGAAGGGATCCTCCTTGGGGTACATATAGCATAAAAATCCTTATTTTTAACTTGATGACAGATTGTAACTTAATTTTTAAAAATAACAGTAAAAATAAGTTCAAAAAACACAAAATAAGTGTTTTCCGAACGTGTGACCACCCTGTGTAGAGCCCCATCCCAGTGCAAACCAAGGGACGTAACTCTATTCTCACCACTTATCAATCTGTCATCGAGCTGGCAAGACGTGTTTTGCAGTCGACGGTTAACTTGAGTTTTTCTTCTATTCTGAGAAAATGGACAAAGTGAAAGCTTCTGTATGTGTGGTAACCCCTTCTTATTCGTAGAGGCGAATGTTAGGTTACTTTTATAGTGGTTTTTCGCGTTGTAACTTCGTTTTTCAATTCGCACGTGCTTCGACTTCACCGAGTAATGGCGGATGGAAAACGCTCAAAATGGCGGATGCTCAAACAAAATGCAATGTGTTAGTACTTTGCTATTTTGTATTGAGATCTGGTTGTTTTGGAGGTTCTTTATCGTGCTTCGCATTGTAGGGCAGCACTTTACTGACGAGGATTTCTCCCTTTTTGAATTTATTCATTCTCGGGGTTATCGTTTTCAGTCGGCAAGATATACTAGGTATTTCATGCTTTATTTCTTTCAGTGGCTTACTATTTATTACTTGCCTAGTGCTTAGTTATTATAGTATCGCCTCTGCGTGTTGTTTGTATGATGCACTTTTATCAAACATAAACATTGCACTTACACTCATGCACACCCCTGTACATTCTGTGTTTGACTTTGCAGTCATTCACCGAATGTGTGGGGTGCAAGGCCCGTTTGCCCCCGGTCGACAAGCACGACCGGTGCCTGGTGTGTCTCGTCGAGGACGAACATGACGAACAAGCCTGTCAGTTGTGCCTCAGCTTCACCCCCCGGGCCAAGAAGGAGAGGGGGATGGACATGATTTTCTATCGCAACCTCCAGAAGGCGGGCCAAGAACTTAAGGGTTCGGTCCCCCCCTCTAAGGAAAAGAGGAAGGGTAAGAAGGGTAAAGGCAAGCAAAAGGTTAGCTCCCCTCCTGCCCCCTCTTCCTCATCGGATGAGGTGGACATGGAGGTGGGGTCGCCTGCTGCAGGGGATGTATCAAGCCCCCCAGTTCTTTTACCTCAAACACACACTACCAATGTTGCTATTAACCCTAATCCTAACTTGGATGCTGCGGCTATCTCCGCAATCATCCAGGGGCAAATGACGGGGATGGTGGGGACGATGATGGCACAGCTCCGTAAGGAGTTGACCGTCGTCGCCCTGCCGGATCTCGATGCTCCAGGGTCGGCTGACACTAAAAATGTCGGTAAAAACCTCGGGTCCCCTACTGAACCGGGCGCAGGCCCCGGCAAGGTAGCGGGATCCGACGTAGGCACCCGAGAGACTGCTCCG
Organism: Gibbula magus; assembly: GCA_936450465.1. Classification (NCBI taxonomy): domain Eukaryota; kingdom Metazoa; phylum Mollusca; class Gastropoda; order Trochida; family Trochidae; genus Gibbula; species Gibbula magus. Next base: position 36,837,972 of record OW388294.1, on the reverse strand, counting down.
GCTCTGCCTCGTACTCAAGCTAAAAAAGTCCCTCCGACGGTGCAAGGTGCCGAGGTACCGAGCACGTCGGGGGGCACCGGTACCCCCAAAGGTAAGGGCTCCGGCGCTCCGGCGTCGGGCCCGTCGCTGCTTCGGGGACCGGCTCTGGTTCAGGAACGAGCGCCGGCGGGCAGAGCTGGGTTTCGCATCCCTCTCAAACGGACTGTCCGAGATAGGGCTTCGGATACTGGGTCGCTACTGAGTGGCTCCGGTAACGGGGACCTGTCGGAGGATGGCTCCGAGTATTCAGAGGAGGATGAGGAATCCGGCCGTGCTGTCTCGCTCGCCGAGCTTCTGAAGGAGACGCGTGATCGTATAGCGATCGCTATCCCTCAGACGCTTGTTACCGTACCGGAGCAGGTCTCCGAAGATTTCCGTCTACCGGGGGAGGCTTTTGCTCCCAGCAAGCCTCCGGCGACCAGGCTCCGCGTTCTTGATAGCTTGTTGGTTGAGGCGATCAACCCTCTCCTGTCTGGTGCCCGTACAAAGGCTGATCTGCCTGAACTTAATAAGAGGTACCAGTTAGGAGAGGACGGTCTCTTCGACCTACCGGTTATCGACGAGTGCGTCCTGACCTCTGTCACCCTGTCTGGCGCTCAGGCGCAGCCTTCTCTAGGCAAACAGGGCCGGCGACTGCCTCCATTTCCGTCGCACGCTGCTATGTTTAAGGCCGAGTTCCGTGCCCATGAGGACACGTACAGGAACGGAGCCCAACAACTAAGGGTGGCGGTGCACGGGGCCTACCTTGCTGCTATGCAGGCTAAGGACCAGGCGGAGATGCAGGAAGTAGGCACTAAGGTGACTACATTCCAGAAGCAGCTGTCAGAGGTATCTAGCTATTTGGCCCGGGACTCAATTTGGAGTGCCGCGAGCCAGATAAAGGGCGCAGTCATGGGGATGCGCCGGCTGTGGCTGTCGACGTCCAAGTACTCGCAGTCCACACGCCTCACACTACAGAACTTGCCTTACAGGTTGGGGTCCACCCTCTTCCCTGGATCGCAGGCTGTAGTTAAGGAAGCCGCCGAGCAAAAGGTTGCCTTCGAGGACTCTAAGGTGCTCCTCGAGGACCCAGCTCCGCAAGAGAAGCGAGTGCGGCTCTCCCCCCTTGATGGTCTCTACCCCACGCCGGGGGGTTCGAGCCAACCTTCTTGGAATGGCCCTATGGGCAACAAGAAGAAATTCAAGGGGAAGGGAAAGAAAGGGCAGAACCGCAGGGGCAATCATGGCCAGCGGAATTTTCGGAGCCGAGGAAAGCCAAACAAGCAATCCTAGGGTCTCCACTGCCTGTGTCACCACCCAAAAGTCTGGCAGCTCGAACGCTGCCGGAGACGGGGGTACACTGTCTTTCCGAGAATCTTCCAGTGGGCGGCAGACTATCTCACTTCGTCTCAGAGTGGGAGAAAGTCACCTCAAATACCTGGGTCCTGTCCACGCTCAGGGAGGGCCACTTGCCACTTTGGAAGTACGACCCACCGACTTTCTCCGGGATACGGCACACGAAGGTGCCCGAGTTGCCCGAGAAGGCGGAAGTCCTTCGCGCCGAGGTGCAGGCTTTATTAGACAAAGCAGCCATCGAGGTAGTTCCACAGGGTCAGGAGCAGAGTGGTTATTACTCAACCTACTTCCTGGTACCCAAGAAGGACGGAGGGTTCAGACCGATTCTGAATTTAAAGTACCTGAATCGCAGTCTACAGGTTCCAACGTTCAAGATGGAAACCCTGAGGACAGTGATAGCGTCAGTAGAGAGGGGAGATTGGCTGTCGTCAATAGACCTCAAGGATGCTTATCTGCATGTTCCAATGCACCCCGAGTTCAAGGAGTTTCTTCGGTTCTCTTTCGACGGGACGTGTTACCAGTTCCGGGTACTTCCCTTCGGCATTTCAACTGCGCCGAGGGTGTTTACCAAACTGATGTTGGTACCGGCACAGGCCGCCAGGTCACGGGGCACGTGTTGTCATCCGTACCTGGACGATTGGCTGATAAGAGCCTTGTCTCGAGAACTGAATCAGGAGGCCACCCAGCAGGTGTTAGACATCTTGCTCAAGCTGGGTTGGATCATCAACCTGAAGAAGTCAGACATCGCCCCCAGGCAGGACCTGGTGTTTCTGGGCGCAAGGTTCGATACGGCCTCCGGTTCTGTATCCCTGGCCCCGGACAGGGTGTCCAGAGTGATCGAGGCAGTCCACTTGTTCCTTCAGTCGCCCACCCACACGGCCAGGACTTGGCTTCAGTTGCTGGGGCACATGGCGTCGACAGTGGACGTGGTTTGGAGAGCTCGCTTGAGTATGAGACCGGTTCAGCAAGCGCTGGCACGAATGTGGTCACACTCGGACAGCTTTGAGAAGGTTCTAACCACACCGGTTTGGGTGCTAGAGCACCTTCGGTGGTGGGTTTCCGAGAGCAACCTTCTCAAGGGTCTACCGCTAGAGCTTCCAACGCCTTCGGTCACCATCCAGACAGACGCCTCCCTATCAGGCTGGGGGGGTGTCCTGGAAGACCTGACAGCCTCGGGCCTTTGGTCTCAGGAGGAGTCGAAATTGCACATCAACGTGCTAGAGCTCAGAGCAGCTCGACGTGTGTTCGAGTGCTTCAAGGAGCGGATCGAGGGGCTTGTGGTTCGTCTAGAAATGGACAACCAGACAGCCCTGTCGTACATTCTGAAACAGGGCGGCACAGTGTCTCCATCTCTCCTTCAGGAGTCGTGGCAGTTCCTACTGTGGTGCGACCAGTTCAGCATTCAGGTGGTTCCTGTTTATCTCCCGGGAGTGGACAACGTCCGTGCGGACGCCTTGTCTCGGCGCATCCTAACACCTCACGAGTGGATGCTCGACCGGGGGATATTCGGAACTATCTCCCTGTTGTTCGGGTCGTTCCAGGTGGATCTGTTTGCGTCAGGGATGACGAATCAGATACCTACTGCTCAAGAATACCAGATCCAAGGGCTCTAGCCAGAGACGCCTTCGATCGACTGGTCGGGCAGAGTGCTGTGGGCGTTCCCTCCAGTTCCTCTGATCCCCAGGGTTCTTTCTCAGTTGACCAATCAACCAGCTCGCCTCCTAGTGCTAGTGGCACCACTTTGGACGGCTCAGAGTTGGTTCCCGTCCGTTCTCAGGTTTCTCGTACAGCCTCCTGTACTGTTACCCTCGAGACGAGACATACTATTTCAGGAAGGGGCACCACACCCGAATCCCAGGATTCAGTGGGTGGCTTGGCCACTGTCCGGAATCGCCTCCAGGAGAGCGGTATTCCTGCACGAGTTGCAGACACAATACTGGCTTCGAGGAGGGATTCGACAAACCTTCAGTATGAAGATCGATGGGCCTGTTATGCGCGCTGGTGTGGCGATAGAGGGCTACTCGATCCCTTTTCTACAGATCTAGTCGCTGTTTTGGAGTTCCTCCAGTCCAGGTTAGATGCTGGTTTAGCCGCATCGACCGTCAGGGGATACTCTACGGCTATTTCTGCTTTCCACGTACCAGTGGACGGTGCTCTTTTGGGATCGCATCCATTGGTGCAGCGCTTCCTAGCAGGTGTGGACAGGATACGTCCGGTTGTCCGGCGTATCAGCCCCACTTGGGACCTTTCATTTGTTTTGGATTGGCTCTCAGGTCCGGGGTTCAAAGATTTGAATGCACTATCGCTTCAACTTTTGACGTGGAAAACCGCCTTTTTGGTGGCTCTGGCGTCGGGCAGGCGGGTAGGCGATATTCATGCAATGTCAGCGGATCCCGAACTGACTGTCTTTCATAGAGACAGAGTCAGTATCAGACTGCCCGACAGCTATCGTCCCAAGGTTGACCACTCATTCCATGTGACGGCTCCTATCGAACTGCCGACTCTTATGCAGCCGGCCTCTTCGGGGTCCACTGGAAACCATGCCCACATTTTGGATGTGCGCAGGGTGTTAAAGACCTATATAAAACGTACCCGTAGTATCCGTAAAGACCAGCAGCTGTTCTGCTGTTACGGGGGTAGTAAGCCAGGTCTGCCGGCATCGAAGCAGTCGATCTCTAGATGGATCGTGTCTGCTATTGTGATGGGCTATGTACATAAGGGGTTAGAGCCCCCAGGTCAGCTGAAAGCTCACTCGGTTAGGGCGGTAGCGACGTCTAAGGCGTTCGCAGCGGCCCTGCCCATCGAAGAGATCTGCTCCGCCGCTATTTGGAGCCGGCCGAGCACGTTCATTCGACACTACCAACTAGACAGGCACTCTAGGGAGCGTGCTCGGTTTGGTCAGTCGGTTCTCTCCGGTGGGCAGAGTTGAAACTCTCTAGCTGATTGAGCTTTCGAGTTACTTGTTGTTTGCAAGTTATTGTTCAGTTTGGTTCAGTTCAGTTCTTTTTCAGGACTAAGAAACTAACTAAAAATTGTTCATTTTTTAACCAGTTATGGCACTGTTTTGGGCATTTTATCCCCGGCAGTAGATGTCCCTGGGACACTGCCTCGTGGGAAGTACTTCCTCCTATTGTTCCCCATAGTCTCTTTGGAAAAAGGGGGGGGGGGGGGGGTATTTGGCCTCAGTAACGGTAATCAGGCTGGTTAGCCGTTTGGTTAGTCCCCAAGGGATCACCCGTCCTCAGCCCTCGGCGTGGGAGGTCACGTGATCTGGCAAGTGTGACACCTTTCTTGGATTGAGTAGAGCACTTTTTAGGGGTATTTAGTGTACAGACAGAATTCCACATCCTAAGTCTATCTTTGGGAGTCTGCCTTATGCTATATGTACCCCAAGGAGGATCCCTTCTGAAAAAGAATCGAACCAACCTGCAGAGGTTGCAGATTCTTTGAAGGGATCCTCCTTGGGGTACGGCCACCCACCTCCCCTTATTCTGTCTGACTTGGTCGGATTGATAAGTGGTGAGAATAGAGTTACGTCCCTTGGTTTGCACTGGGATGGGGCTCTACACAGGGTGGTCACACGTTCGGAAAACACTTATTTTGTGTTTTTTGAACTTATTTTTACTGTTATTTTTAAAAATTAAGTTACAATCTGTCATCAAGTTAAAAATAAGGATTTTTATGCTATATGTACCCCAAAGAGGATCCCTTCAAAGAATCTGCAACCTCTGCAGGTTGGTTCGAGTTTTAATGCTTTTTAAAGAATCACGATCAAAGGGCAAAGATAATTATTTCATTTCTTTACATGTCATGTTATGTTGTAAAAGAAGCAAGAAACACAAATATTTGCATAATTGATTTTCAGCCCGGCTGTTTTCTCTGTTTACTTTATCTGGAAATTAAATTAAGGAATGTTGTTCATCTAAATTTGAATAATTCACCAAAGGCAAAATTCTTTTCCATGAATTGAGGCTAATATTTGATCTGGTTCTCTGCACCTCAGTGACATTGGAATGAAGAGGTAATTAGATTTGATAACACATTGAAATATCTTGAAAATACAGTTTTCAAATTTTCAATTAAGATTGAAAAGTAAATTGAAAGGTGTTAAAAGTGAATAACCACTTACTTGTTGTATTGTCAAAGTCATACAATACTTTAATATGTGAGTCTTTCAGTGCAGTACCACACATGGTTCACAAGCTTTAGCCGATGCTCGCAGGTTCCACCACAATGCATAGCCACCATGGTGTTGCAGGCCTTCTCCCTTCAATAATACTAGCAGCCGTGATATAAGTGAAATACTCTTGAAAGCGGCATTATTTATTTGTAAAGATGACGTCATCATACACCTGGATATATAACTGTGTGCCTTAGTGTAGATAAACAACCTTTATAACTATGAAAGACTCTTGAATGATGCAGTATTTACTTGCACTGGTTAGTCTTTGAAAGGAATGGGACAATTAGCAAAACTGCCTATTTGCTGTTATTGGCAGGCATTACCTTAAAAAAAAGTTTGGATCTTATGTTTTTACACAAGCAGTGAATGTAAGAAGATCTCTTATTTTGTGTGACCTGTAGTCTTTCTTTTCATCCGAGGCGTTTTGATAGTCACTGAGGAAAAGGCATAATAAGTATGTAACATTAATGAACTTCTGGTTGAACATATTGCATTATGTTTTTATTTCAAATAACTATAAAGAATTCAAAATAAAATACATGCAATTGATAAAAGACCTTTTTGTTATGCAGTCTTTTAACTTATTGCTTGTAAGCTTGTGCAATACTTTTACTAAAGTTAGCCAAAAGGTCAACATTTGTGTTACAGACAGTTTGGGCAGATACCCCAAGCTAGATAGCAAGAGTTATTATTGTAAAATGCCCTGTGATCATCCACTGATAAACATATGACTTTCTTGGCCATTCTAACGACTACACATGGTCTAAGAGACAAATGAGATATTTCACAATGTTTCATCTAAAAAAGGTCTTAGGAACCCCATGTTCTGTGGTGGTTGGGGCCCCGTGACAGGCTGACACAGACTGTATGTTCTGTATGCGTCATTCTGTCACAGCACAACTCTCCAGGGATACATACAGTATGGATAATGTGATTATTATGTTGAGGGAGTCACGGTCATACTGAACGGTAGACACGTACAATTGGTCTGATAACTTTAATAGAGAAAAATCAGCTCTTACAAGTTACGAGACATGCTAAAGGATATTTAAAATATGTACTTTTTGCACTTTTGAAGCATCAAATTCTTAGTTTCTCATGTTTTGACCAAATGGGGTCTTTAAAGCCCTAGTTTGCAGTGAATCGTTCCAAGGACAGCTTGCAAGAGAGAGTACATTCAGTATGCATGAATCTCTACAGCTTTGGTCTCCAGAGGTAACATGTTTCTTTGACCTCCGTTAGAGTTAAAGGGAGACTAATCTGATCTGCGCAAAACCTAAAGATCGAGTAAATGCCGGGACGGGCTCTTTGACTTTGTTATTGTTTTTACCGGATGTTGCAATGTATTCTGGGAAATACTTTGACTGGTTTTACGATTAATTTGCGCCGGAAGCAATTGCTCGCCTGCTCACTGCCGGATGTAAAGTACTATAAATAGCCAAGATGGCGTTGGTATTTTAAATATGTTTATATATGTCTCCTTCCATGGTGTCCGAGGCATCAAAAAGTTCATTGTACTTCTCAGAAATGTTAGAAGGAATAATGGTTCATAATTTTAGAACACTTGTTGCTTTCGAGTAGGCAAGACTCTAGTTCAGATAATCTAAACGTCGGTTTATGTGCGATGACTGCGCACCAAACGTTTAGAGTCTCAAGCTGTTATAAATATTTAAGTTAGATTCTTTCCTTGCCGATTTTTTTTCAATACGATGTTTCATTTTGAGAGCTTACATTACAATAGTTGATTTGTGTTAATTTATACTATAAAAATATTAAAATGAGGTAAGTATGAGTTATCATATTTCTTATTACGCAAAACAACAACAACAACAACAACGTATTTGAACAATTAAGACGCAAATATGAAATTGAAATTTGGATATTAGTGACTTTCATAAAAATGATAATAGACAAACCAATTTATCTTACGTTTGATCGTGATTTGTTTAAAGTATGATATAAATATATAAGCGTAAAACAGTATGTGTTTGTTTCTAAATTACTATTACCCTTTGACCGCAACTTACCGTTACATCTTCTCATATACATTTGTTAATCGAGGTTGATATCCAAATTCGTGTTTTTTTTAATATGTGGTGCATTTGTTAATTGAATAGAATCATATACTTACCAGATGTCTTCATTTACTACTTATTAAAACATATTCACCAAAAATACAACAACGATCGGATCCTTTTATGGAATTTCGTAATAAAAACGATCTCACATATCATAGACACATTTGAAAACAAATATGTCAATTGGTTTGATCAGATTCACTTCAAATTTATATATATCAAACTATCAATCACGTCAACTGTGCCTTGCTATCAATTCAATTTTACGAAGTTAGGGTTTCGGATCTACCAATCAATCCATTTACAGGAGTTGATATTTAAGACATCCCCTGAAACATTAATATATACTTCATAAATATGATTATTCATATAGAATAACCAAAGGATGTTACATTTATAATATTTTCATAATTCTCTATAGCCGATTATATGGATATAAAAGTGGCAAAAGTTGAGTATATATTATATTTTCAATAAAACTATCATAAATCTCTATCATTGGACGAGCGATATATGATTTATTTTTTACTGTTTTATGTTAAAAATAATCATCGTAATTTGCAGCATATGCCATGTGTCTTCTTTTCTGCCAGTCTCTATTTGACAGCAGTTAATTTTGTAGACAATTTCGTATTACAACGATTATAATGACTTCGTAATAAAATGTTTTACAATGGTTCGGTTTCTGCACTTATAGAAATAATTAATTGAACATCGTACTTTGATATCACGAAAACAAATAATCATCTTTATTTTTATATAACAGGCTTTTACTAAGTATTTGAATTATAAATTAACAGAAATGAGAGAGCTGACAAAAGAAGATTATGAAATATTGAATGTCGTAGTCTAGTGAAAATAAAACAGGAAAATCAACATGTGAAAAAAAAGTTTATATTTAATGAAACGAAATTTCTTTGATGAGAAACGGCTTTGGCAAACATCAATGTCAATAATAGCAATATGATACAAAGAAGAATGACGTAATATGTCCTGTTGCTGGGTTTGAAACAAGTGAATACATGTATATAAAAGAACCCGGAGATGCAGAGATCACTGTAACTGAATTCCGGTTCGTTTCTGAACCGTTCCGCAATTTCGATTTCTAGGTCATGACATCTGAAAAGAAGGGGGTAGCTTTGAATTAAATGTTGCTGAATATTGAGAACAATTTTCTTCAGTAAAACAACGGTCGGATGTAGTAACTAAAGGGTTGATCTTTCGATCCGTGTGTCGATTTACACCAGGTATTTCGTATTCATCGAGTCAGAACTGTTTGAAGGTGAAAAAAGCCTTCCGATCAAGAATCGCATCGGAAGCTGAGCGCTGATGATAAAATAGGCTTGGGATCCTAGTCGACGTAGGAAGACGTCTAGCATGCTGGACTAGCAAGACTCATGATGTATTGAAAACATTTATCACACATACCTAAATATATATGTATATACCTGAAATATTTACAAATATTTTCCATATATGTAACTTATTTGTTATATTTTAAGAAGTTAACTTATATAGGCTATTTCAGCCTGTTTGCTAATCATATTTGTATTTGTATTTATCTAAATATATTGTGTAATATATGGAAATAAGATACTGTTTTAATCAAATATTTACTTTTTAATTTATTTGTTTCTGGTTTACAACTGGAATACTACCAAGAGACAAGACACCTATAATATTTGCAACATAACTGCACATTATGAAAAAGCAATTTTAGTTACAATATGTGAGGAACCCCCTGATAATGAGTGATAATTGCTACTTGGATTATGTAACCAAGTGGATATCCCACCCAGGAAGTAGACCAGACTATTACATAATGACTCCACTTTATGGTTGATCACACCAGTGTTGGAATATCAATCGAGGATGCTGCTTGCATCTCAAGTGTTGAGTAAGGCAATAAACAACAGAACAATATAGTGTGTGTATATATACATCTGGTTATATAATTGGGTTGTATAATGAGAGATGATTTGTATCAACAAGGACAATAATTACATGTGTTCTTACAGCGACAAGACATTGCGGAAACACTAGCCATGTTTGACTGTCCGCCATGATGGTTGCCTTGTTTATATGCGTTACGATGACAATGGACCAATCAGCGATTAGATGTCAAAAGGGAATTCCCCTCTCGTGGTCCATGTCTCGTGGCGCGGAGGGAACCCAGTTTCGGTTCACGGTCGAATGGCTCGAAGTAATTAACCGCGCTAAGAGCTTGGCAGGGGTGTCACGTTAGCGGTCAGCTAGGGGCCAGCTAATGACTAGGCCTACAGATTAGTCTCCCTTTAAGTCTGTAGATTAAGTCAGTTGAAGTTGTAAGGTGATTTATGAAGTATGGACAGGTTCAATGATTATGTGAGCAATAAAGTCCATTTGTGACAGAGGTTAGGTGGGAAGAAATGACTGAAGTAATCTGTGTGGAGAGAATGTGGCAGACTAAACTTTCCTATAAAATGATTTCTGGACCAAAATGTCAATCTGTCCTCAATTATTATTAGCTCATCTGGCCTGAAAGCCCTGATGGGCTTATGGTATGGCATGGTGTCAAGCGTCCATCCGTCCCTCTGTCTGTCTTCACATTTTTGTCTTCTTCTCCAGAACCACTTGGTCTAGGGAGCTGTGTGTACAGACTCTTTGGCCAATGGGGATTCTAAAGTGTAAAATTGGTGACCCTGTGACCCCAAATAGGGTCACAGGGGTTTACAACTTTAAAAACTATTTTCATCTTCTTCTCCAGTTCCAAAAGGTCTAGACAGCTGAAAAGTTGTGTGCAGACTTCTTGTTCAATGGGGATTTTAAATGTTGATTTTGTGACCCCGTGACCAAAAATAAGTTCACAGGGGTCATGACCTGAAAAGTTATATTTTCATCTTGAGATTTTATGTGCTCTTCAAAGAGAGTTAATTTAAAGGAAACGAAAGTGATGAATTAAATCTTCAAGTGTGTCTTTATTTGTAGGGGATTTTTTTATGGCTGCAAAGATAGGTCAGAGGGATAAGGACTTTAAGACCTTTTGTATTTTCTCCATATAAAGTGCTTCCTATTTGTTGTACCTCAGTATATAAAGCCTGATGAGCTACAGAGCCAGTGGCTCTATTTTCTCTATAATGCTATAGTTACATCATCAGAGGTTCATTAGATATCACTTAACGAGATAATTATGCTATCAAAACTACATCAAGGTAAGATTGAATTTTGATGGAATTTATGAAGACATAAAGACTGCCCTTTGAAATGAGGCAGCCACATCATTATATTTACATAAAAGAGATAATTATGCAATCAAACTATGTCAAGATAATAGATTGAATTTGATAGAATTTATGTAGACACTCCCTTAGCAAGGAAATCTTTAACAAGAAAATCCTCCTATCAAAACTTTTTAAAGATTAAAATCTGATTTGATGGACTCTCGATCTATTGTCAAGAACAACGACACTCTTCAATATACCGTAATTCCTTGAATAATTGCTCGACAATTTTTCATTTCAAACACAAATTTTACCCAGTAATTATTCAAGGCAGATGATTTGATTTTCCTAGTCATGTTTGCTTTGAAATCCTTGTTTATTAAATATCCTAGTATTCCCACAAAGCTTATGTTTAAGTTGTTTGATAGTAAAGTTAAACCTGTTTTATTATATGGGTCTGAAATTTGGGGGTTCGAGGAGAGGAAATCAGTTGAAATGTTTCACACTAACTTTTGTAAATATGTCCTGGGTGTTGGTAAGCAGGTATCAAGTAATGGAGTTTTAGCAGAATGCGGTAGATTAAATGTATATGTTGATTATTATGTAAGATGCATTACTTATTGGTGTAAATTATTGAGGATGTCCGATGATCGTTATCCTAAACAATCGTATTTACATATGAGGAAGTTAGATTTAGCTGGTAGAGTAACATGGGCTACTTCTGTTAAACATTTACTAGGCTCCTATGGGTTTGGCTTTGTTTGGTTCAATCAAGATGTGGGTGATGTCACTTTATTTCTCAACAGTTTTAAAAATAGAGTAATTGATTGCGATGAACAACGTATTCTTGGTAGGATTAATCAGTCGTCTCATTTGGTGTATTTTAAAGAAATCAAGTCCCTTTTGCATGTTGAATTTTATTTTAATGTTATCAATCTTAGAGCAGTTAGAAGAAATATTTGTCTTTTAAGATTAAATTCTCTCCCTTTACGTACTTGTATAAGAGGTGTGAATGTAGATATGTGTTGTAAAATGTGTGAAAGTGGTGTGAATGAATCTATAATTCATTTTTTGTTTGAATGTAATGCTTATGATGTATTTAGAGACAGATATATTCATGTAAATGGTCAGTTAAATATACTTTCTCAATTTAACAATATATTAACCAGTAAATGTAAACATACTCTTGTTAGTTTGTCTAATTATATAAGAGAAGCGCTTGCTCATCGAAAAAGGTTAGCTCATTAGCGATGTAATACATTAACTTTGTACAAATCTGTCTACTCTTAAAACAATGGAATGTTTTTTACATATTGTACATGGGCCTATGGCCTACAAACCGAAATAAAAGAATTGAATATCTGTATGCAAGTTTTTAAAATTCAAGCAAAGACACTATTATAAGATTTTGTAAAATCTGAATTGTGTGAAGTTCTTGTCTTGAGGTTAAACATTGTATGAATAGCTATAGATCTCTATGACAGAAATATTTTTAAAAAAGAATTTGTAATTAATTTGTTTACATTTACACAAACTTAACATGGTGATTATTCAAGGTAGGCGATTATTTATTTCAACGAGGGCTTAGACCCAGAGATTATACAAGGCAGGAGAGTCATTCGAGGATTTACAGTAGCTAACCTGTGTATGACATCGGTGACTTCTCACCTTAGATATTGCTCAAAGAAAATGTTATTTCTTGTTGGAATTATCACTTCATGGCTGTCTAAATGTGATAAAGCTCCATACAAGAAGTTCATGAGGTATTGCCTGCATCATGCAACAGGAAGACCAATCGAACACAACGTTAAAACCTCCTCACATCATCAAAGCTGAGGCGGCTTGTCGGTGTCAGAAAACATAAATGTTTAAAATCGTCTCAGAGGAACGTCGCTAGAAATGGATCCTTTTAGTTGAGCATTAATGCAGGCAGAATCACACGTCCTAACTGCAAAGTCCACGAGACTGAGGAAATTGTGCGTGGCATACACCGTGGCAAGGGAAATTGCTCTCGAAGTTTGAAAGTGAGGAAGAAATATGATTTAATAGCAATCTATCGGCATAGGTAGATAGATCTGATCTCATCTTTATCCTCGACGCAGTGTCCCTTTAATTTTACCATTATAATTGATAAAATAAACAGTTTGGGCTTGCTACTACTGAAACATATTTCATACACTGCCGTTAGCATTTCAATGTCCATGCTTCCATTTGATGCAATATAACTAGCCTATTATGTTGTAAATGGTACTTGCATTGAAATTCAAATGTTGCAGATTGATTTTGATCATATTTTATTTATCCCTCCTCCAATGAGCCTTTCAATATGAAATCAATACTTAATGTTCTACTCTCTGAAGAGTTGATCATTGTACAAGATCCATGTGAGATCTTTAATCACCATCAGAATCCTTTCAAAATGTAGTTATTAGGTCTGATTAATCTCTGGTCGGAAAACTTTATCTGTTCTTGTTCTTAATGTGCATATTCTCATGCATTATTCTTTATTATTTAAAACAAAATGGGACTGAAATTTTTATTTTTAAACATCAAGTAGCATAATCATTTCTTATTCTGTCTCTTTCATTTAACATTAGATTGAAACTTAAGATCTCTAACACTATTAAATATGGAAATATATAACTGGAATGTTATTTTAACTCCAATCAAAGGATTGTGAAGGGATTGAGCCGTTGAAATATTCATTTTAAAAGTTGCTAGAATATTGGCTGAAAGTATTCAGTTTGATCCTAAAATCTTCAATTCAGACCCTTTCCATATTCATTAGGACAGAAACCATATTTTTTCTCCCAAAGACTTAAAGATGCATAAATTCAGAGGCATGCCTGTCGTCCCCGTCATTTACACATGACGAGTTCTAAAAAATAAGTAACTGAGATGGAAGTTACAGATGTATTTTTGAATATGAAATATTGTATTCAAAATGATGTGATTATGAATAAAATGAGGATGAGACAACACTTTTTGGTGAATTGTTGCTCCAGATGGACTTATGACATGGGCGGTCGTCTATTGTCCACCCTTTTGGCATCGTCTATCGTCCGTCATCCATTAACTTTTCACATTTTTATGCCCCCGAATCGGAGATTCCGGGGGTATATTGTTTTTCACCTGTCCGTCTGTCCGTGCGTGTGTTTGTACATAAAAACTTTAACCTTGGCCAACTTTGGATTGCTCAGAGCTAGGGTTTTCATACTTGGGTTGTGCATACCTTGTGATGAGACCTTTCACATGAGGTCATCATATTTGACCTTGTGACCTTGACCTTGCCGCAGTGGACATCTTCAGTAAACTTTAACCTTGGCCATAACTTTAGATTGCTCAGAGCTACGGCCTTACGGCTTTCATAATTGGCATGTGCATACCTTGTGATGAGACCTTTCATATGAGGTCATCATATTTGACCTGTGACCTTGACCTTGCCGCAGTGGACAATATTCAGAAAACTTTAACCTTGGCCATAACTTTGGTATATCCGGGGGCATCCGTGTTTAACAAACACATCTTGTTTACTTCTCCAGAAATGCTTAAGTTCCAAAGCTGAAATTTTCTCGGAAGGTGCTTACATTTAGGGATAAAAGTTTGTACATTTGGTCATGACCCCCTTCAAATATGGGCGTGGCAGATATTTCCCCTGGAAACTTCTTCTCCAAAACCTAATGACATTTGAAGTTGAAATTTTCAGAATACCATCTTTGTTATATGGAGAATAAAGTTTGTTCATACAGTTCAAGCCAGCTTGATCTTTCCACAATGCTCGGGGTCATGGAGGGCTTGGGTGGGGTGATGGGGGTAGTGGGATTAGGGGTTTACATTTTGGTGGAAACATATTTCATGCTGCTATTAATGCTATTTTAGAACTTATGCGCTCTTATGAGATGTGTTCCTTTGAGGTAACTTAAAACATCTCACACTTTTACTTCTTCCTAAAATTGCAAAGGTATAGAATAATTGAATTTTGTGAAGACATATCTTGACCAATGTGGATTAAAAATTGTAAATTTGGCGAATGTCCAAAGCATAATAGAGATCACATGGACACTAGCTGTATTTGATATGTGAATCTTAATCTTAGAGATAGTGAATAATGCAATACTGATGAGATACAGAGCCAATGGCTTAATATATTTATCCCATTTTGTCTTGCCTTATTGCCGTGACCTCTTTCCATTAATTTCTTTGGAGAATGTTGTTATTTGGTCAGTAAACCAGATGTAACCCTAATCTAATAGGTTATGTACTAGAAATAATCATTTGTTTGAATAAGTGTTAATAATTCGTCATAATGAATATGATTAGCCTTAATGAATATGATTACAAATTGCACTCCACAAATTTGCCAGCAGAAACAGACTAAGTTAATTCCTTGCCCTGATATATAGATAATGCAAGTATTCTGATTGGTTGCAGTCACAGACTTGCTGCCTCTTAGAACTATAAGAGCCGTTTCTAGCTCACAGGCGCCGGCGCCTGGAGAGACCTAAAAATGTGCTGGATTAATCCTAATGATTATATAGTGCTCCTTTATAGAAGGTCCAGGGATTATAGATTAGTTGGTAAACCCATTGCTGACTCCATATTGAATTTTCCGAGCTGGCCTGTTCTCGTTCTTGTCATCTCGATTCAAATATCTCTCCTTTCAGGCCTCTCGTCCTCATTTTGAACAAAGAGTTCCCCAAATTAAATCAAGTTGGAAAAAGACTTGTACCCAATGTTTACGATGTTGTTTGGCCATTGTTGAAATAACAACATGTCTTAAAGAGAAGGAGTTCACATACAGTGTCATTAAGTGTCTGTTTTATCACTCATGTGTTAGCCAGATATTTTATTACCGTTTATTTTTCTGAGAATTTCAATTTATCAAATGTATTTAAGACGTTTATTTTCTTGAATGAAGAACATTTATGAAAATTTAACTTTGACGTTTATTTTCTTGAAATGAAGAATATTTATGAAAATTTAACTTCAGACATTTATTTTCTTTAAATGTAGAATATTTATGAACATTTTATTTTTGAGGTTTATTTTCATGAAATGTAGATCATTTATGAAACTTTAATTTTGATTTTGTATTGCCCAACTTTTCATATTTGGATCTCTATTGGTGATAAAATAGCCGAGTTTGAATCTTACTTAATAAGTAAGGTTTAGGTGTATAATTCTGTGTAATTATTAATTCAGCAGAGCAGCTCTCATTGTTTCTTACTTCTTGTTTTCTTAGTCATCTGCAGGTTCACTGTATTCTTCGACCAAAAGTTACACCGCAATATTTAAGCAAAATAACGTATACTATATTGTTGGATTTGTCAAATAAGGTTTCAATCTAGATATTTCTTACCTCTTATATGATAGTATGTACATTAAACTGTATTTTAAGCATTTTGAATATGAACATACACAAATTTCAGGCTTCAATTTATTAATATTTTTAATTTATATATCTAGGTTTAAATTAATATAAGTGATACTTGTATTCATGAATACTTTCTTTAACAAAATATATAGCTCAGGGGTATAAAAAAAAAAGCTTGTGAAACCGACAATATATCTTGATATAAAAAAGCTGTACATTTTTCTCAGGAAAACAAATGAGCGTGTAACATTTCCCTCCTAACTACATGTTTAGCATGTAACGTTTTCCTTCCAACTATATGCTTAACAAGGCTTTTATGAAGGCGTTTGTTGACTATGATGAATTACAAGTGACATTCTGTATGGTTTCCTTCGAGTTGTGTGCCAGACTAATAGAATAGAACGCCGGGTATTTGTTAAACAACATCGCTGTGTAATCAGGACAAGAAAGGATGCCTGTGGTGCACGTTCAGCAAAATCAATACTCGAAACATGGTTCGACCGGCCGTCCCTTTCGCTCCGTTCTTCTGTTCATGGTTCCTCGGCCTCTAGCATCTCAGTAATGACACCGCTGGGAATCAGAATATATCAAATTTACAATTTTGATGAATGTATCGTTATTCACAATCCAAAAGGGTCGTTTCCATCTGATACCTTTGGTTCTTGCTTGGGAGAGTATGATTGAGCTGTCACTTTGGGATTTTTTTGTGATTGATTAATATGTTCATTATCATTATTTGTAATTATGCAAATGTTACTCAATCAACTGACAGTGGCTTCACTTCTCAAAGAATCAATTGTGTATATGAACTTCAATTGACCAATTATTGTACTTACAAATGATTGATTTCACTGTGAATATGTAAAAATACAGTAGAACACGGATATAGCGAACAAACAGATAAACGAACAAATTTATAAGTCCCGTCAAAAGCCCTGTAAAATATGCCAAAAGTGAACAGCAGATATAGCGAACTGAATTCTTTGGTCCCTGGAGTTTGTTATATCCGTGTTCTACTGCAGTATAATCATAATCGGTCAAGATGAACGTCAAACTTACCTTCCTATCATCCAGTGAATTTCTTTCAGTTGACAAAAGCAATTAATACAGCGTTTAGTTTATTGATAGTGGTAATTAAAAAACATTTTCATGGAACCAACTTATTTCTGAAGCTATATAATAAGTCGTGACCTAATTCTGGTCTCTGCATAATAAATGATTTTTCGTCATTCTACCACATCTAAAGCATAACTCTAGTCCTGAGACATATGCCATCATTACCTTGCACAAGAGAGTTACAGATGTATATCACAAACAAAAATATCACAAAATGACAAATTAACTATAATCAATCCTAATAATTAATCCAAATGAATAATTTTTCCAGGTGTGAATAACAAAAACAAACAAAGCTTGTTAAGTCATTGTATGTGTTTCACCTTCTGTTGAGTGTGAAGACAAGTGAGTCAAACACCTACAGGTGTTGAAAGCTAGAAGAACCTCAAAACATAAATACTCCCTCTCTAAAAACTCTTTCTTTCTGGTGTGCAGTTTAGAAAGAGTGTATATCTCAAAAGTTGAATTTCTCTTGTCACCTGTTCTGAATTTTTACAGGTAAATTTGGTATTGAAGAATTTAGTTCCAATTGCTTGTGGTTAACTATTTTTCCTCTTAATTTGCAGGTGTGTATGCGCTTTTGTCCTCTTGTTTACTGTATGTTTTGATCACCTGTTGTTAACTGTATTATTCTCAATTTACAGGTGAACTAGGTTAAAAGATTTAGGGCCTTGCCTATTGATCCCAGCAAATGGCTGTGATACTGCCAAAGCGGCGTTAAACAATAACTCACTCACTCACTCCTAACACCAATTGATAATTGTAGTTGTTCCTGATTTTACAGGTGTTGAAAGAATAATAATTTTTGATTTTCTAGTTATTGTTTTATTTGTTTATTTTACACAGTTATATAAACCCTTTTAATATCAGCAGAATTTTGTGTCATGAGTTGAAGGAAATTTACTACATTACAGCTGGTAAAAGCTTGACTGCAGTATCATTGATGTAGTCAGTGGCTAATTTCACAATAATCCTTTTGTTATTGAGTTATAATCCTGTACAGAATGGTTTGGAACTAATCACTAAAGTGTTGAATTAATGACTTATTTTTGTACTGTATTTCTTCCCAATTTGCAGGTGGGTGAACATGGATAGTCCTCTGTAGAGTTTGTTTACTTCCTGAGTGAAAGTCATCACTTGTTTGTTGCACTGTTTATTTACAAAGCTAATCGAGTCCTCTCGTTGTTTACCATATTGTTTCTTGTCTTACAGAGCATGCAAACAGACGATTGTTCTCACTGTGTGTCAGCCCTACTCCGATAATGTAAGTATTTCTTTGAGAATATTCTCTTTGTGTCTCTGTCCTATATTTGGAGATATTATTTTTTATTTTTTATGAAATTTAGGTGATCATGTCATAAAATATTAATAAGTTTAAATTTGCAAACTTATTGTGATGTTTTCAATCTATATTTCAAAGTTTTACAAAATCACAAACGTAACTAGCTCTCAGGGTAATTCAAACACTGAGATACCAAGAAACTATGTCAATGTATGTTATGTTTTCTTATACCTAAAAGCATTGGATATTCTTTCGGTAGACTGACATTTTTTAATTTTAATTTTAAATTATACTTACTCATTATAATATATGATAATATTTTTAACAGAAAATATATAGAGAATGTCAGTCAAGTGTCGTCCGATATCAAATATTAACACAATTTACACATATAAGGCTTACAGAGGATATGTTTACGTTTTTGTTAATCACGTGTTGATACATTTGACACAAGGGTGATATTTTATTTATCATCCTCAATGTTCTTCATCAGCTTTCAAAGAAATGTACACCTCTCACCACAGCACTGACATTTACTTCCTGTATGGTATATGATGTCATAGATTTGTTAAATCATTGTGATGTCATCAGGATTTTGCTGTCTCAAGTAATTTACTTGATAATGTTAAAGCATTTGTATTTGATATTCAGATATTGTGCAAATTAACTGTCAAAACAATGTCCGATGAGATATCTTTTGATCTCGCACAAGCAATATCAGTATGGAATAGGGGGCGGGATAGCGCAATGGTTAGCGCGTTCGGCTTCGGATCAAGAGGTCCGTGGTTCGATCCCGCCAGGGGCACGGCAACTTTGTCTGCAGTAGAGAACTGTTCTACACGCAGTAAGGTTTGGGTGTAATGCTACACTGTATTTCAGGGTAGTACAACCCATGGTTCGCTAGTTCCAGCCATTGCTCGCAGGTTTCACCGCAATGCATAGCCACATGGCGTTGCGGGCTTTCTCCCTGCCGTAATACTAGCAGCCGCGATATAAGTGAAATACTCTTGAAAGCGGCGTTAAACCCCAACTCGACTCACCTCACCTCAGTGTGGAATACAGTGTTGGAAAAAAGTGTCACTTTTGATTTGGTATTGGGAAAAATGTTCCAATTCTGTTCAATCTGTGAACTGAATTTGACAAAATTTTCACTGGATACCACTTAATAAACGAAGCCATATGTTGATCCACATATTCTATAAAAGCTCAAACATTAAGATAAAATCAATAATTTTAAGTAGGAGAAAAAGAGTCCTGTTGAATGTTAATGGTCAGAAATATAAAAAAAGATCATTTGAAGAGATGCTTTAAACTTAAGAAGCACTTTTCAAAGAAATTAATTCGTTTTAAATGGATGTTTCACAATCATTTAGAAAGAAAGATTTGTTTGTTTTATTTCTATGACTTTAAAGTAAAAATCAACCTTTTCAACTTTCATTTTAAGAGGTTCAAGTTTAGACTCGTTAAAAGCCATCTTTCTTTCGATTTGTTTCTTTTCGTTATAAAAATGTAACTTGAATCACTCAGTTAAAATTTTGATTAAAATGTTTTTTTTTAAATACGAGCTTAATTTAACATCATTAATTTGACTAAAATATTGAACTGTATGATACCATTAGTTATTTCTAATCTTGCAAATGTCTCACTCCATGTCACTTCTGACTAAAATGACTACAATTTTATCTTGCTGTTGGTGAAATCTCTTATCTTTCATAATACACCCCAATTGAGAAGTTTAATGGCATTTTAGCAGTTGGAAGTAAATAAGTACTCGAAAAATATACAAGAACTTATATATAAATGTCATGTTCTCTGAATGAAAATGTTATTTATCCATAAATAATTGTTCTTATTTAGCCTAAGATTTGTTATTTGCTTAATTTTGGTAATATTGCAACATTTGTAAAATTTCAAGTATCGATTTTCCCTCAAAAGGCTTACGTTGAATTAACCGTCTTTTGATCATTTCCAAGAGCAATAGCTCTCGATCTGTATCCGTCAAATTAGAGAGTCGGTATAGGCTTGTAGATGTGGCAGACGTCAAGTGATTGAAGCAGACGTACAAGACGGCCATATTGGTTTCAGTGTTTGTGTCAGTGGCTACATCTTTCATTAATCAACTTAGATATGTCCCCGCAGTCTTTTAATTAAAGAAATGTTTTCAGATTGCCTGTAATGGATTCAACTATTTGTGTTGGTGAATGAACTCCTTATCTCAATTAAGCTTAATTTCTGTTCGTTGTCTGTATGTATTTTCATTTATTGAGAGGATTGAGATACATTCATAGCTTGAATATATCTTTGCTGTGTTTGTTGAATAAAATTGTTTACCTCAAGCTATATCGTTTTGACAGTAGATTTTGCACAATGCCCTGCCACTGTCAACTGTATCACAATGTTTTTACGTATTCAAGTAATGATATGTCACAATTTTATGACATCATAAACATGAGGACGGCACAATGCTGTGATATAACTGCATTGGAAGTCAAATGGAAGTGTGGTGCTCAGATATTTACAATTTTTATTGAAATGGCAAGCCTCGGATATTTGTATCATATGTTGATATATTTTATATCAGAAGACACTTTGGTGAGATTCCTGTATTGATAATTCCTGTATCAATCCTCAAGAACAAACACAAATATTTTGTCTTTTGTATGTCTGTTGAGATATTGAAATTTATCCATATTTTACCAATGCAGTATTTCAATATTTAAACCAAAAGTTCATAGTGAATGTATATCTTCTCACTTGTTGGGGTTAGTTGCACAAAACAACCTTAACACAAAGGTTAACCTTAATGCCATCTTATAACATTGCACTAAGGCTAACTTTTAGTGATTAAGGTTACCTTAGTGTTTTGTGCAATGGGTTCAAGTATATTATCCCCCGCCACAACGAAGTTGGCGGGGGATATAGAAATGAGCTCCGTCCGTCCGTCTGTCCGTCTGTCCATCTGTGCGCCGGGCTTTTCCATTCCGGCCTCAAACTTCAAAACTATTCAATATATTTTGCTGAAACTTTGTACAGGTATCAACCAAGTAGTCTAGATGTGCCTTTTGCTATAAAGAAATTTGAGAATATTTTTTTTTTTTTTTTACGAATGCAAACAGTCTGGACTTAGAACCAAGAAGAGGGAAAACTATATTCCGGCCTCAAACTTCAAAACTATTCAATATATTTTGCTGAAACTTTGTACAGGTATCAACCAAGTAGTCTAGATGTGCCTTTTGCTATATAGAAAGTAAATGCATTATATATTCAAAATGCATAAATATATTCAAAATTCCTACATGGCGGGGGATATGGCCGACTCTGTCTGCTTGTTTGTTTTGAAGGAACCAACAAATTATATACTCCTAAACGTCGTCTATTTTCACATTGTTATCGATCAAATCTTCCTTTTCTTAACCCACAAATTTTTTTTGCTCTTTAGAACATTAAATTTAACTAAATGTCTCATGATGTATAATCTATTTCAATTTTGTAAAATATTTTCTCAATGTCTTCGCTCTCTCAATTCTTGGATCAAACCACATGCAGTTTCCATCTCCCCTTTCCTTCCAGTCTTCACGGAAATCAGCGCTTCTGACGGCTGCTAAGAAGGCCAAATTAAAAAGTAATCCCTCTCGCGTTCGATTTGCTGATTCTGTCATGGTGAATGGAGCCCCAGTTTTAACGGTAAGTCGAGGCAATAACGGGAAAGATTACCTGTCAAAGCATCCCGTAGATAGATAAATACAACTGCCAGAAATCTGCACCCTGTCGACCTCTGACGGAATAAATTTTCTGGTGAAAGATGCTTGGAATTTTCCAATATTATGATATTATTCTACATATATTCATACGTAAATATTTTTTATTTAAATATGTATCAAATACTAGATCCTAGAGTAGGCAAGTAGTTTGTATGATAATATTCTTGTGACAATCTTTGGTTGGTCTGACTTATACCAGAAGTAATTAAATTATCTGACAATAGAATATTTTTGATTTAATGAATTAGTACATCAGAGAAACAGTGTCTGATACAAATACTTGAGATATTCCTCAATTTAAAGTGACAGTTCAACTTGGGTATTTTATTGTTGACATACATGTAACGCAATAATTCCTTTCAGATTGTTTTAACCCTTTACTGGCTAATGCAGTATTATTCTGGGAAAGTCTTGCATTAACCAATGACCAATTCCAGGTTATTTTACTAAGATTCCTGCATTTCATAATACTAAGGAATGTTTTGGCATTAAAGAGTTATGGTTAATACATTCTCAGTTGAAATTTTTTTAGGTAATATTAACATGTTTATTTTTTCTTCACCATGATGTAATAAGTAAGAAATTTGCAAACCAGAAAAGGACCATATGTGAAGCCTATCCCGGCCCCCCCCCTCCCCCCCTCCCCCCTCTCCCCTCCCCCCTCCCCCAACCCTCTGACAAGGCTACCTCACCAAAACAAGGATGCAATTTTATCTTCAATATATCTAAATTTGAAAACAATATGTCATTTTTGGAATATAAATCAAACCAAATGTTTCAGCAGCACGTTTTCTGACACTTTACCCCTACCTTTTTTCGATATCCTAAATAATGTGTTGTTTTTTACCCAAAACAAAAATATTTTAAAATCTTTTCACATATGTCCCTTTTGCCATCTTCAAAATATTCAAGACTACACCGTTCTTAGTGCCAAACCATTTGAATGCCAATTCACAGGAATCACATTGAAGGTAAAAATCAATGTGGGAATGGCAGCTGGTTAATGATACGTAATCGGAATATTCAAAGACCCACAGAAGCTTACCTATATATAAAGAGTCAAGATTCAGCAACTCCATGATAACTCACTGTCCGATTCTCTCTTCCAGCCGTCCGCTCAGGAGAGTTACGTGCCTTTTATGCCAAATGTGTTGAAGGTGTTCCTCGAGAATGGGCAAACTAAGTCTTTCAAGTACGACAATAAAACAACCGTAAAGGTAAGATTCAGATCCCCTTGCAGTTTTCTCCTTACATCCAGCTGCTATCTATTGGTCACTGTAATGTCTTGCTTTGAATTTACCTCATAAAGTACTAAATGTCGGATGTCACTCATCTTATTTCTCCTTTTGTGATCCATGTGCTAGTGTTTAAGTTTTTTGAAGTATTATATTTATTTTATCTGTTGAAGCTCTTTGTTGATAATTCTTGTTTTATGCCAGATAGTAAAACTATAATAATTGTAGGACCAAGATTTCTTTTTAAACTCGTCTTTTGATTCCAGCTGGTGTTTATTTGCTAGTTTGCAGTTTCTTTCATGTTTGGCAATTTTTATTGGCAATGAAATTGTTTTAACTTGCTGATGAGTAGTTATCTTTGTTATCTTTGTAATTTTTGCTATTTGCATGTTCTATAGAGTAAAAGTAGGGTCAATAAAAGGCTTGATTGCTCAAAGAAGGAATGGTGGCTCAAAAGTGGCATAGTTGGTCAAGGAGTCTAAGGCCTGGCTTGGTTGGTTAAATGAGATATATAGTGCCCTAGTTCTTAAAAGCAGGCATAGTTGTTCAACGGAGACATGGTTCATCGAATAAAGCATATATTTACTCAAATTAGTTGTACTGTAGTTGCTCAAAGGAGGATGCATAGTTGTTCAAATTAGGTGTACTATAGTTGCTAAAAGAAGGCATATACCGTATATTACTGTGTATAAGACGACTTTTTTATACCAGAAAATAGGGGGTCAAAGAAGGGGGTCGTCTTATACACAAGGGCTATGTTTCAGAAGAAGAAATTTTGAAGCTTCATTGACGAACTCACGATGTTGAAACCGGAAACAGCAATACAGTCAACTCATGTTTACAAAATGGAAATAAATATTTATAAATAATTATTATGTATTATTATGTTATTTTTTTTTATTACTATATGGAGTTGAATACATAAAATATATTTGATAATTCATTTAAAAATAATAAGTTGACGGACCAAAAGTGGTACCAGCAGTCAAGCAAACGATCGATAAATTCAGTGACGTGGACCAATGAAATTCTACAACTTATCAATTCATTCATGACGGGGACCAATGAAATTCTACAACTAACCTATTCATTCATAAAACTTGACGAGCTTATCTCGATCACGTGTCATTGACGTAATGTTAATTCCAATCAGGGCAGTTATTCATTCATGTATCCGGTAATTATCTTAGCTTTGTTGTGTTCTTATCAGTAATTGGTCTGTATATCCTGCTCTGGATTGAAGTGTCAACGTTAAATAAACACGTCTTTAGCTTGAGAAGTTTACTGCATTGAGTGGCCCCTCGCTATAACACATGTTGGGAGCCATACTGACAGCCGCGTAATAGAGAATCAGCGGTAAAGCGAACCAGAGTTGGAATGTAAAATAATGGCTTGACTTCAGCTATCAAACATTACCAACCTTTCAAAAGCATTCTGCAGTTTTAAATACAACTTGTTCAACTATGTTTATAAGAAGGACAAATATTTACATCACTACGATAGAAATCTAGACATTAAATTTTGCTTGGCTTCGGACATGCGCAATCAAGCTTGGTTATCAAAGCTCTTCGCACCATTTTTATCATATAAACACTGAAGCGACTTCTAAATCTGTGTATGGAGTATCGGCTTTGTTTAGATGTTATAACATGGCGAATATTTACGATAGATTGTTGACTGTAGTGTTGCTAATCTCGCTTGAACTGACAAGAAAATGACAAATCATTAAAAAATAAGAACAAACACAGTAGGAAAACGTATGTAATTTTTATTTTGGTACATTTAAAACAATTTATTTAAAAAACAAACGATTATAACAAAACATTTATGTCATGTTACTTAAAAAATTACCGGTATCAACTTACCGTTACCAAATCTTACCAACGTGTTTTCCCATCATGGCATGTCGACCTGTTTCCACGATTGCTAGAAGGGGGGTCGTCTTATACATGAGATACATGGTTTTTACCTGATTTTAGGGGTCTGAGAAAGGGGGTCGTCTTATACACAGGGTCGCCTTATACACAGTAATATACGGTAGTTGCTTAAAGAAGGCATATAGTTGCTCAAAGAAGGCATAGTTGCTCAAAGAAGGCATATAGTTGCTCAGAGAAGGCATAGTCACTCAAATGAGGCATTGTTGCTAAAACAGGGCGTAAGATGAAGTTTACAACAACGTTGTTGTTGCTGTTGCAGGATGTGCTGCAGTCCCTGCAGGAGAAGCTGAACATCAAGTGTATCCACCACTTCAATGTGGTCCTGCAGAACATGAAGAACAACACTGCAGGCAAGATGACCCTCCTGCAGGAACAGGAGACCCTTGCAGAGGTCAGAGTTCACTTCCTCTTGTTTTCATACCATAAAATACATCTAATCATCTTCTGTTTGTACGGTCAGTGCTGCCGATAGTTACCTGAGGGTGTGTGTTCGAATCCCACAAGGGACTTGACCTGAAAAAGTACAAGAATTAGTACTGTTCAAGGTCGTGTTTTCCCAATTGTAACAATGTTAGATCAAATACTGAATCATCTAAATTATATGGGAACTGCCATGACAAATTTTATCTATGTTTTGAAATGCTGCTGTTTTCAATAAGAAAATATGCTAAAAATGTTATTTTATAGAGCTGAAATGGCATGACAAGAAATTACCAACTCAGCATTTAATGAAAGTTGGTGGCAAAATCCAAGGATATATGTCCTTCTGCTTAGAATTGGATCTCTTGCAGACATTGAAATTACAAATATGATACATTTATTGTGATTATAACACTTGTTTCTAATGACTGTTGACAGATTGCAGCCCGTCCCGGTGCCCGCCACTTCCGCTGTTTGTTCAGAGTAGCTTACGTTCCTCGAGATGCATACGACTTGGTCAGAGAAGATGCAATAGCCTTTGAATACTTCTATCTACAGGTGCGTTGTTTGTGCTGCTTTTTGGAGATTTATAATTTCAATGATTAGGAGTTTAAAAAAACTGTAACATACAGATCCTGTGAGATTCACTTTGTATAGTTTCCAAATGTTTGTGTTAATTTCAAAGATCATGCTGAGTGTCCGTATTTATTCAGAGTGAAATTTTTAACAATAGTTTTCCTTGTTGGCCACTTGAGCCAATGATGTCAACAGACCAATAAGCATCAAAAGTCATTACCCAGCAGAAATTCTTTGTTCACAAAATATGTATTGTTTCAAATGTAATCTAGTTAAAACTTTAAATAACAAACTTAGGTAATTTTTCAACTGACATTACAACTGTGACCAGATTATATCAAATTTATGACAATGTGTCCATCACAGTGATAATGATTTCGATTTTATGCATATTCAGTACTCTCAAGATGGCTCTTTCCCCAGATGTAAGGTTTGGCATCAGGACTAACTTGACCGCTACATATTGAATAGACTAGTCCTTGATAAATATGGAGGATATATTCTGATGTTTTATATCCATTCCAGTGCTGTAACGATGTGGTCCATGAGAGATTTGTCCCGGAACTGAAGTACGACACGGCTCTGAGACTAGCGGCTCTACACATACAGCAACACGCCACCAGCAATAACATGACCGGCAAGATCTCCATCAAGGCAATAGAGTGAGTGTCGTGTAGAGTGATTATAGATGTAATTGATTTTACTACCGTCCACCCCCAAAATAGAGGCAAAAACACATCACCCCTACCTAATTTATTAGTATTCAAGCAAAAGTAATGGAAACACTAAAAGCAATATAATTGGTCCAAACATGGTGTATGACTCTCACAAGCAGCTGGTCAATTAATGCAGGAATGGGTTACTCAAGTTCTAGAGTTCTGGGCCTAGAATTTCGAAGCTCTTTAAGTGCTAAGATAGTCATAAGCCAATGATACCGAATGGTACTAAGGACTATCTTAACACTAAGAGGCCTTCGAAAATCTAGGCTCTGATTCATGACACAATAACCCCAAGTGTGATGTTGATCATTCTTTTGGAACCTTACTGCACATAGTCAACCCATGGGTACCTGAACACAGGAATGAGCGGGGTAACCATCCAACGTATTAAATGTTTTTCAGACACGATGTCACCTTGTTTTAATATTGTAAAGCTTTGTATAGTGGTAAACATTGCAATACTTGTTTACGCAGTATGCGTTATTATACTCAAACATCCACTTGCACTATCAGAATTTTCCCAAAATAAAGATCCTATCTTCACTTCTTATACAGCTAGTTGTGTTTATTGTCATTGTCAATTTAGATACGCCAGACACGATACTTGTGACTTACATGCAAACTTTACGTACAAGAATTTTCTCTCACGAAGTTATTTGCAATGTCTTTCAGGTTGAAAAACACTTTGGAATAGAGAGCCCAAAAAAAAATTTATCCCTAAAATTTGTGGGGGGGCTGAGCCCCCCCTACCCCACCCTGTTGCTACGGGCATGCACAGGAAATATGGATCTACATCGAAAATACAAATTCCTTGAGGGTAATGATGTGACACCAGTGAGCATGCCTCGCACTTTATATTAGGCATTAAAATGATCATTATCATTACAGGAAGGAGTGTGGACTGGACAAGTTTGTCCCCCGCAGTCTGATGGAGAACATGAAAGGGAAGGACCTACGGAAGATGTTGAGTCAGTATCTCAAGATGAACCAGTCGCTGACCGCCCCGGGACAGAAGCAACTGACAGCCCTCCAGGCCAAGCTGCATTACATGAAGATCATCAGCGAACTCAAGACCTTCGGTAGTCGCGTCTTCATGGTCACTCTGCTGGTAAGAGTCTGTTAATGAATTTGATTAAACCGAAAAATCTTGAATCTAGGTCATCTCACTATGCTTCCAAAGAAAACTCTTGATAATCAAGCTGGGGAAGATGGATTTGTCTCGTGGTTGAATATTTCACACATTTTCCTCTTAGCTGATGAAATTTTGATTGGTCCTTGTTTAAAATACCATGTCAAGGCAAATTAGCTCCAGGTGTTATTTGTAAGTGTAAGCAACAAGATAAAGAGGTCAGGTCTCAAGGTCGAACAGTATTGTCAACTCATCACTTTTCAAAATATGAAGTTGAAATACTCTTGAGTGACGTATAATATATTAGAACAAGATTTTCTGGATAACAACTTCTTCAATGTGAAAATACATGACATTTCGGAATAAATATTCCCTTTGATAAAATGAAAGCTAGTATAAATTGACACTAGACCGTGCACCTTATATAACCATTACTGCCTGAAAGAAGATATAACCACTCAACATGTGATACATGTTTGAGGTGTGGTACCTAATGTAATTTAGTTGCTACCACAGACTCTAAGTGCTAACCGTGTGCATGCCCCCACACTGTCGAGGAGCTGTGAGGGTGCAACATGTCCATAACGCGGAGTCACCAGACATCATGTCTGTCTTTGACCTTTAAGTCATGCTCTGAAAATAGGAAAACAAACCCTCCAGAGTGTTAACTACATAACATTATGAAAGGTCACACAAATGTCTGGAGCACCAATTGTCTTGCTTAAGTCAATATGAATAAATGTTAGGAGTTAAACAAATATGGGTGTAAGTTTTGTTAAGTTTGGATACATTGTCTTCATTTTTCGAGACTTGAGTTTTGACTTTTAGCTTCTTAAATGCCAATGAAAGATGTCATGCACAGTGTTGTTGTTAAAATGCTGAGCTCAATAAACAGTAGTCTCTACAATAGAATATTATAAAGATAATATTTGTATGTTCAATTATCTTATTATATGATGAACAGTGAAATACTGGGATTTATCAGTGAAATAAACTGTCTATCAAGCTACAGTGAAAATAACTTATATTTTCACTTTGAACGGTGACTGATATAATTTGACGTCATAAAACAATTTGGCGATTTGGCTTATGACATCACAGTGTAACTGTGGTGACGGACTGTTCCTTGCGGCCGCTTGGCGTGAAAACGACCCTTTTCGGACGTATTAACATGGATAATATCATATGATAAATAGAATATCTGTCAATTCTTGACAAATACCATGTTTATCGCATCTCGTGAGGTAGAAAAGTTATATATTTTCACTCGTGGCTGCGCCACTCGTGAAAATATAACCTTTCTACCTCACTCGATGAGATAAACATGGTATTAGTAAAGAAAAGACAGATATCCTTTATATATCACTTATCTGACATCAAGTAATGTGGTAAAGCCAATATTTTCATCATTTATACATATGATTTACTCGTCAAGAAGATGAGAGAT
Source organism: Gibbula magus (assembly GCA_936450465.1). Taxonomy (NCBI): domain Eukaryota; kingdom Metazoa; phylum Mollusca; class Gastropoda; order Trochida; family Trochidae; genus Gibbula; species Gibbula magus. Next base: position 36,808,141 of record OW388294.1, on the reverse strand, counting down.
AAGTGAAACTGAAAACACAAAATATTCAGGTTATATGCTTCTTTGATCAGAAATGTGGTTTTGTACATTGGATATTGTGGCACTTATCATATTTCTGGTGACATCAAACTACTGTTGCACTGTAATTTAGAAACAACGATGATGTTGATTGCAAAGTGATGCCATATACCATTGAACACATGATGACAGCCTGATTGTGATATCTTGACAGTGATATCAAACTGCAATGTCAAGAACATGTCTTTCACTAACTAGCATATAATAAACTTCAATACAATTGTCTTGCCATCTTTCAGGACCAGAAGACGGAAGCAATGGTGTTAGTTGGACCGAAATCTGGAGTCTCTGTGGTTACAAACATCAAGTCGTACACAGTAAGAATTACATTTATTACTTTCACTCCCCCCCCCACTCAAAACAATTGTGCATGTTAATTCGACAAACCCACAAACATTCTTTGCTTATTACGTACCTATTGAGTTAGCACTAGCATCGGGGAGGCGCTAACCACGTTTACAAACAATACATGAATACAGATACAGTGGTGGATCCGGGGGGAAAAACTTTTTTTTTTTTGCATGGGCGGGTATTGGGAAACAAATTTGTAACTTGGTAAAGATTTAAACAAGAACCTGATAATAAACATCCTCTGCATTCCACAGTTATCCCAGCTGGCGGTGTTCGACCAGATATCGAGGGTGAGAGTCACCAAGGAAGGAGAGAACATGCAGAGAGTGGATATAGAACTCAACCAGGAGAGTGCTCAGGTAAATAGTATATAAGCACAGGTGGAACCAATATTCAGAGGGAAACCACTTTTGACAAATTTTGCATGGAAATGTGATGGAAATTTAATTAAACCTTGGGTCACTTGTAACATTAATATCTAGTTCATCCAATTTTATATTTTAATTGCATGTTCAATTATTTATTCTAGTTCGATTTGATCCATCAGCGCCAATGGCTGTGATATTGCCCAAGCGGGGTTAAACAATAACTCACTCAGTCCAGTCAATTCATCTAGAACTAAGCCATTAAATCCATTTCTCTAATGCAGCCTATCAGTCTGGGTCTATTGACGGAGGATGCCCAGAACTTCGTGTGTATGGTGGCTGGATACTTCCATATATTTGTGGACCGAGATAAACGACTTGTAGAGACAACGCAGGGCAAGAACACTTCCGACCCTGATGGTGAGTCCACTTCATCTGCTTTATCTGCAAGATTCTATATCCCCTGATTGTCTCTCATACATTTGCCTCTTATTGCTATAGATAACCAGCCAATGAAATGACTTGAGGTTATGCAATATTAGCAATGGCTAGATGAGAAGACTGATAATTTTCAAATGATGACATTTCATTGGCTGATGAAATACATGCTATAAATAGCGATGAGTAACAATCTGGTAGTGTTACAAGGCAAAAGCTTAGAATACAATCAGTAACCTTGCAGATACAAATACTCTGATGTAGCAGGATGGCTGATTAGAATTTATGTTAAAATTTCCTTACAGGACACATGTATTAATAACTCCTTCTTTCGAATTCTGACACTCATATTCATTTAATAACATATATTTATTTGTATTTCAAATCTTTCTGTGATAACCAGCTTTTAGCCAGTGCCTTTAGCCTTAAAGGAGCAGTAGCACTTTTTTGCAAATTTTATTTTTTAAAATTTCCAATTTATAATGATAGTTTATGTCATTTATATTTACTTTAGAGGGTAAAACATTTTATTACACAAACCGATTATCTGTAGTGGTAAAAACAATGTTGTGTATAAAGCACAAATTGCATAGCGGCCATTTTATTGTGAACACATTTTATTATTTCGAATGACAAAAACTATTCCCATGGCTTTACTGAACCATGTACACTCTTTTTTTAACTTGAGTGAGAAGGGTGTTTGTAATTTGTGAAATTATTTTTCAAATACATTTCATCGACTTAGTTGAGCAAAAAAACGTGCTACTGCCCCTTTAAGGCTGTATTCAGTTTGATTCCTCTAAAACAGCCCCCCAGAATACTTTGGTATTAACTTCTTCAACAGCTGAGTTCCATATGATATTTTCATCTGAATCCCGATAACCAGATTTTTTTTCAGAAACTTGAAATTATTTGGTCAAAATTAGTTGTGAACAAATATTTTCATTTTAACATTTGTAAATTAATATTCAGTTATTAATAGGTTCAAGTCCTTCTGTTTCATTGAGTTAATTAACTAAATGTACAATTTGTCTATATATGAACATGTATATATCAATTAAGCCATATCATATAACCAAAAACAATAGGAATCTTTCAGTCTCACAGTACCATGATGCTTACTATTGTTTACAAAATACTTTCTTCCAGACTAAACAATCTTCTATCAATTTGTCATTTTCTAACATCTCCTGTTTTGGAAAGTGACTTTCCCCAACGAAGAGGAAATTTCATGTCAGATCTTGTATCTCAGAATTTTTACACTTCGGAAACAATATTTGATCACTAGATGCCTATGCTAAAAAGTTTTACGGAAAAAGACAATTAATAGTTAATGCTTCACCACAGAAAAAGAAGAGGGGAGAATCAAAAGGGAATGAGTACTTTTGTCAGAACATTTTTATTTCTTTATGTTATATTTCAAGAGTCAAAGGGAGATAACTACTGTAGGATTGGCGATATTGATTGACTCTGGAATCAGAATTGACTAGCATCTTAACTTTCTTTTTTATCTTTATTGTTTTATCCAAGCAATTCAGCCAAAGTAACTTAGTCCTAGGAGAGCGATTTAAGGAGAAGATTGGTTTTAAGCCTGGGTTATATTACACCTTTAGTAATTATTTTAGGTCTTTGTGTGATATCTATTATATTTTATAGGATTTTATTGTGTATCACTTTACACTTTTTTAAACAACAAAAGTTGTTCGGTGTGGAAAAACATTATTTTCCTTAATGATATTTCAGAAAATGTAATTTGACTGTCACTCAACTATTTTGCATTTATAAAAAGTTTGTCTGAAGAAATATTTCCATTCAATTTTTTGGTAGCACTTTTTAGCATGAAATTTTTAAAGATTTAAATCATGACATGTGTTCATAGTATTTATGCAGTTTGAAATAATTTGGAAACTATATAATTGGTAAAATGTTAAATCTTTTCCATATTATGCCTTATGCCTTTCCTACACTTTATAACACTGTTGAATTATCAATGCCAAGCTATTCTGTGTAGCCAGTTTACAAAAATCAGAATTTGTTGGCGAAGGTATAAACCCAGGAATGGCCACTTGCTAAAGGTTTAGGCTATCCCAGAGTATAAACCAGTGTATGAATTAAGGGCTGTTAGACAAAAGTGTCTTTGCTAAGATAAATCCCAGCTATTTAGGACAAAAGTTAGGATATCCTAGTTCTAGGATACTTACAAGTATAAGGGCAATGCTTGCTTTTAATCCCAGCTCGTATATTTTTGAGGAATTTGCTTACTTAAGTGACAAATTCATGGTTTCGGGCTGGTATTGTTTCATGCTTATTTCAAATGTATAACGGGTTGAATAGTGCAAATCATTCAAGGTGAGATTCGGATAATTAAACCAACCAAATTTATAATGGATGCATTAAAATCGACATGATAAAACTACAATAACCGTTCTTCTCTCTACAGTTCCGCCGTACAGCAGCAAGCACCGAGTGAAGGGCGCCACCTGGACGTACCCAGATGACCTTGTGTCAGAGGTCGTGCAGGTGGAGGTCGTGTCAAACGGTCAGGTGTCGGAGGATGAGAAGCTCATCGACCTTGCACTTCCGCCGCCGGTGTACACCGAGAATAAAGAGTATCTCGCTCAGATCAAACAGGACCTCGGCATGAAGGTATGTCTTCCAGATTTATTTGGTTGGTTTACTGTTAAAGACAATGGTTTCCTTTGGAATAGCAACATTTTCTGTATTCGACTTCTGAATGGTACCTTTGACAATTTTACACAATAAAACTTCCAATCACTAGTAAATTTGTCTTACCCATCACTTATACTTGGCATTAACTATAGCCATAATTCTTAAAATTTATATTTTATGTTTTATAATACTTTGTCTAAATTTTATTTGAATTGTAATTTTAACATTTTGATACAAGAAATATAGATGCGATTATATCATAGTATTAAATACAATTACATTATTAGGGAAGTAATAAATTAAGCTCTCTAAAATTCACCATCAGCCACTATTCAAAGTCATCAAACATCTTTCAGACTGACAACCAAGAAACATCAGATACAGTACAGCTTGTCACATTCAACCGAAAGGAAGACAGTGGAGTTGCCTCCCTTGAGTCTCATAACAACAGTATTTACGAGGAAGCTGTGACATCATTCGGTGCGACTCCTGCCAGCTCCAGCGGAGAAAACACGGCAGAGAGTAGTCTGAACAGTTCCGCAAACTCCCAACAGCTCCGACCTACCTTCCAGACGTTCATGAACATATCTAGTCAAAATGGACATGCTTCTAGTGTACGAAAGAATGTGCCATTAACGAACGGTCATGCTCCTTTTGACTCTTCGCGATTTGATGAAATTCCGTCAGATACTGACAGTGGTTCTGGAGCAGACGTGGAAAAGCGGCCATTGTTGTCGTCGACTCACAGCGGTGTATCTGTGATAAACGGGGATGTTCGGGGCAGCTTCGATGCAGAGAGCAGTGATACAGACTCGTGGGGGACACCCAATGATAGTCCGGCAAAGGGAAAACTTGGACAGAATGGTAAGTATCGTAATTTCGAGGTAACCGTTTAATTGTTTTACCATAGAAATGAAAAATGAGGCTATAGAACCAAAATATGTTACATTAAAAAGAGACAATTGAAATAAACTTTGTGGTGATGTTAAAGAAGGGGAGGTTAGGTTAACCTTACTAAAAGATCTTTGTGAAAAGAGCCCTTTGTCTCTCTGTCATTATCTTAATTTATCTAAATTGACCATAACAATAATATTCCGCAATAGATCAATATTGTGGAAAATTCCTGGACTTTGTTTACAAGATTTGAATTAATGTAAACTCGCCACTCAGAATGTTAAACTAATCATTTCTCTCATCAGGGCAGCCAAGTTTCGGTATGCTGAGCCCGGACTTGATCCCAGACTCAGAAGCAGAACAGCAACTCATCGTGGAGAGCTTTGGTCTGCACAGCCCTGATGAAATCCCGGCCGAGATGATTAATGTCCTCCGGGATCCAACAACCATGTCCGGACAACGGGTCTACTTCGACCCAGATATTATAGGTAAGATCTTAGTTTGTCTGAAATAACTTAGGCATAGCTGACACCCTTACCAAACCCTCGTGCTGTTGCAGTAATATTCTTCTGTCATTAGCCCATGGGCTAACTTGATATATTCCATTTGTTAACGAGATATGATACCTGTAGTTGAATCACTGAGGAATGGTGTAGCCTTAATTAGCATGTTACTTGCTGATACAGTTATACCCTGGGAAGTCTATGAAATGGCCCAATGGAACTAGGAACTTGGAAAGACTTAGAACTTGGAAAGACTTGAAAACTGTGTGGTGGTGTTGTGCCATTTAGAGGTTTCAACTCTAACTTATATATAATATATATATATATTTGCTGCAGGAATTCTGCTAATGAAACTTTGATATTTGGTATATTCTCTATTTCAGATCTGACGCTGTTCCCTCCCCCCATGACCCCCGAGGACGACAATATGATTGACTTCACGGAGCTGACGGGTCTTCCTCCCCCTAGATTTGTAGCCAAGTCACAGCCACCCTCTACCTCACTTCACCTCACTTCCGCCTCACATGGTGAGAGTTACCTCCCTTGGAATTTGATGCCAATTAGAATTAATCTATTTTACTAAACATAGGAGACTGACAGTGTTGCAGACCTGAGCAAGATTACTCTGCTTCTTTATGGCAAGAGTTACCTCTTCTTTAATGTTAGGCTATAATCAATTCTGAAGTCAATTTTATTTTTTAGATATGGATATAACTCATTTGTGAGATCAAGGGGTCAGATGGTTAATTTCTTAAAACAAATGTCAACTCCTGTCTTTAATCTATGTGAACCAATCTTGAAACTTTCTCAATCCACCTTTAAAACCAGAAGGAAAGAATATACATGACAATACATTGAATCAGTATAATTTCTAGTTTTCAAGCCACTAACTTGAACCATCTTTTCTCAAACAGGTACAGCCATGAGACAATCAACTAGACCAGTCCTCAGTGCTTCCCCCAAACACAACCCCCCTCCTCCCCCTCCAGTTCGGGGGGATCATTCCGCCGCCCCTGTCCCTCCAGCTAGGACCAAAAGTCAACAGAGACTCGCCAAATCGGCAAGTGTTGGACACTGTCCAGACTTTATGGACAATGACATTGAAGACCTCATTGCAAGATTCACGGTTCCACCTCCTCCTTCTGAGAGTGAGATGGGAGATTCAGACCCTCTTGCTCAGACGTGGCACGGTGCTAGACCGAAACTACTCATGGAACAGCCGATGCTTGATATGAAAGCCGTTGAGGATGAGTTTGCGTCTTTGATCATACCCCCTCCTCCAGAAACATCCTCCCCAAATCAAGAAGAGATTCCGATTGTACCTCCTGTGGAACCAGCAGAGACAAAACGGAAGAAATTCCGACACAAACGCTCATCTTCCGTAGATATCAGTTCATTAAAGCTTGCAAAAGAGTTCCTTGCTTCCAGTAAAAGTAAATCGGTTGATTCCCAGAAACCAGAGACTTCTGTGCAAAGACAGCTTGAGCCGCCATCTTCTCTTGGACAAATGGATAAGTCTGGAACCAAATCTGGAATTCCTGCAGAATCACCTGCAACTGTGTCTGAGAAGTTGAACAACTTGTTGAAGTCTCTGCCCCCTGTTGAAGGGAATTGGACAGGCTCGTTAAGAATCAGCAGAAGTTCTTCTTTGGACCTTTTGGCGTCTGCTGGAGCAGCTTTATCTAAATCTGGCCATGTGTCATCATCGCTTCGAGTGCTCCCGACAAAACGAAGCAATAGCGTAGAAAACACTCCCTTATCTAAACTCTTCGTCCCTCCCGAAAAGCCAGTGAAACCAATGATTCCTAAAGCTCAGTCTTACGACAGTGTACATAAGACCACAGAAGTTAAAGAACAGAAATCTGAATCTTCTGAAAACTTTGCATCTCTGAAGGCAAAGCTAAAAGCATGTAAAGATGACCTTATACAGAAGACCAACAGAAGCAGCTTCAGAATGAAGAAGAACAAATCAGACAGTGAGAAAAGTGTAGATAAAGGCAACGAAGAAAAGAGAGGATCGCTGAAACGTTCAGGATCTTTCTCAGACTTAATCGCCAGATTCAGCCGTCAGAGTTCGAAAGACAAGACAACCAATGGGAGTGTAGATTCAGAATCAGAGACAGGAAATGACGATTCCTCAGCGCCTGTAACGGATGCCAAGAAGACGATGAAGATGATTGAGACGTTAGCATTGCCACGGGCAACCATACTTCGACCTCATGGGTCAACCAACACAACAGAAAAGGTGAATTATGTTTTGTCGAATACTGTCTTTGAATACCGTTCCTTTCATATCATCCTTTTCCCTTGAGTAAGTTTTCAAAATAAGTTGCTATCATATAATGATACTTTTCATCTCACAATATTTTCTCTTGTACTTTTTTCCTCATCAACCCTTCTGTAGCGTATGAGGCTTATAGCTCTGATTACCTTCAAATAAGATTAGTCATTTGCTTTTTCTTGTCAAATTTAATTCAAGGATGTATACATAAGTCCTTTTATACCAGGAGAGCTTTGTAAATCTTATGTCTGATACGATCGTAAAAAGTTTTTTTTATTATTACGATACCGGTTTTTGACTTTCAAAATGTGCATATCTGTCTTTCTCTCCATCGTTTCCCTCACTACCTCACTAATCAGCCATTGTTTTCAGCCGGAGTCTGAAGATGTTGATGATTTGAGCGAACAGGTAAACGCAGCACGACGGAGTCGTCCGTTGTGTCTGTCTGTCCATGCATGTAATGAGGCTCCCTCTAGTGTTAACATCACCAGTTAACTCCCCTTACATCCTCCTGCTCGTATGTTATTTGTACTTTCTAAGCATGGGGATGAGACTTGCTAGCATGAAGAGGGTCGGAGGGATAACGTTTCATCTATTCATTTATTCATATGAAATCATTCCATGTATTTATAGCTCTTTATTGATCTATAATGTTTTTCAAGATTTTGTTTTGGAGTAAATTAGTCTTGAAAATTCTCGACAAATTTAATTCAATTCTTTTAAAGATTTTTGTGTTTGTTTGTTTTAGAAAAGTTTTAAGAGCAGGTTGTCTCTGCATCTGTTCCTGGGTACTAGTGATTTTTAGCAGTTAGGTTTCGACAGTGAGTTATGAAAACAAATTATCATTATATATATAAAAATGCACCGACCTTATATGGTTAAAATGATATGACACAGCTACAGGATAATGCTATATATAATAAAACATATTCAGTATATATACTAATATTGTAGGGAGAAACATTTAACATTGTTAATCCATTGAAAGGATGTAAAGTATGACCGGGATTAAGATGAAATCGGAGGGGATACTGCCGTTTGTGAAATTGTGGTCCTGGGTTCAAATCCTGACAAGGCTCGGCAACTTTGTCTGCTGTAAATAACTGTCCTACATGCAATAAGATTTGGATGCAATGCTATACTGAATTTCACAGACCCACCCATGGTCCGCTAGTTACAGTCGATGCTCACAGGTTTTATTACAATACATATAGCCACCTAATTTCCCAGACACCAAATCTAGTATCAGTTAACTGACTGGGAATCGCTGGTCAATATCTCAACAGTGATGGTCGCTGTGAGAAAAAGTAAATTTCGCCTCCGGGGTTTATCTGGTGGGATATATGTTTTCCCTATTTCCATCCGGACTAACCCAGGACTCGCAAGTCAAGTGGGGCGGGATAGCGCAGTGGTTAGCGCGTTCAGCTTCGGATGAAGAGGTCCTGGGTTCGAATCCCGCCAGGGGCACGGCAACTTTGTCTGCAGTAGAGGACTGTTCTACACGCAGTAAGGTTTGGGTGCAATGCTACACTGAATTTCAGCGTAGTACCACCCATGGTTCGCTAGTACCAGCTGATGCTTGCGGGTTTCACCGCAATGCATAGCCACATGGCGTTGCTGGCTGTCTCCCTGCCATAATACTAGCAGCTGTGATATAAGTGAAATACTCTTGAAAGCGGCGTTAAACCCCAACTCACCTCACCTCGCAAGTGATCAATCCATCTTAAACATGACGCTGAGAATGCATGCATGTTGATTAGCATTGATGGCATAGTTGCACAAACAGGAGTATTTCTTCGATCTTCATTTCCACAACAAAATACCTTGGTTGTACCTCTCCTTTAACACATAATGTAGAGTAATATGAAGAAGTAAACCTGTAAATCTCACTAAGGGTTCTGGGTACCTAAATGCACAGTCCATATGTTAACCACAATATCGCACAATTATAAGATATGTCAGTACTATGTTCATATTTGTTGGCTGTGGGACAATTCATATGGCATGCTTGTATACTTTAACCTTTAGAAAATAGAAAACTTATCAAAGGGAAATAACTCTGTCAGCTTTGGCTGGATATGTGTAAAAATTGCATGCTAGGAGTAAAACACGGTAGTATAATATATAGTAGAAAATATCTAGTTTATATTTATGATATTTTTGGTGATGGGATTATATAGTAATAAAAATAGTAGTGAGAAGTAGTAAGAGAATTACATCAGTGTAAGATGCTTGACAACAGAGTATGAATCTATAGCGAAACATCTCCATGTTAAATAAAATGTTGATCGTCCATAATGATAAACGTCCTTGTCTGACCTACTCTACCAACTTCTAGAATAAGTCTCAGTGTATGAAGTAAGTCAGAAAGCCAGCAAGCAAACTTTAAAGGGGCAGTAGCACGTTTTTTCAGTGAAATAAGTCGATGAAATGTATTTGAAAAATAATGTCACCAATAGTAAAACAACCTTCCTTCTTTGGAAAATCAAGTTAGTGTACATGGTTCTGTAAAGCCATGGGAATCGTTTTTGTCATTCTAAATAATAAAATGTGTTCACAATAAAATGGCCGCAATGTTATTTTTGCTTTATACGCAAGACCGTTTTTACCACAGCTGGAAACTGGTTTTGTGTAATAAGATGTTTTACCCTCTAAAGTAAATATAAATGACTTAAACTATCATTATAAATGGGAAATTTAAAAAAATAAAATTTGCAAAAAACTTGCTACAGCCCCTTTAATTTGAAAAGCTAAAAGACAAAACAAGTTTGTAAGTTCATGAGCATTATAGTTGGTCCTATTTCATAAACTGACTTTAAATATTTTACTTTGAAACTTTGGGAGATATTAAAATGTTTTCCAGATGACAGAAGAGATTATTCTGAATGTAAGATGTGTATTGAATCCAAAATGATCTGGCGAGCATGGGTTTAAATTTTAATTTAATTTTTTGACGATGGATAGTTACTTTCAAAAGCTCAAAGAAAATATCTGTTTCAAACTGAAGCAATATACTTTCATTTTTGAAGAACCTGAAACGAACACCAACACCTGGTATTTTGTTGTTTACTTAGTCAGATGTAAAAGTAAATACCATCTATATGTTAATGGTCACCCTAAACCGAGATATTTTTAGAGCTTTAACAACTGTAACAGTAGGTCCTATATTTTATTACTTCAGTGCAAACAGTATTACTTGTAAAGTTTGTTTTCTGTCAGTGCAAACATGATGCCACCCGAAATACAAATAAACATTTTATGAAATATATATAGCAATAATCTTTGCAAGTAGAGTATCAAAGTGAGTGATGATAATAATATTTTTCCTGTATATACACAATATATATCTGCAGTCTTTGTTTACCAAAATTTCTCAATTTCTTAAACATTTCATGTTTGAAAATCAAGTCAAATTTTCTTTGTGTATCAGTATGAAAGTTTTCTTTCTCACAACTTTACTTCAATAACTCAGTGTTTTCTCGTGTATGAGAGTGAAAGGAGTTCATGTAGATCCAAGCAAATAACTTACTTAGCTTGGAAATTTAACGAGCACTTTTCAGTAGAGTTGATTTCACTCTTGGTAAAGCAAATAAGTAAAAGATTGGTTGTAGCACAACCCCTGTTGTATATTCAAGCAATTACCAACAGCACCGCAAACTCTATGGTTGTGTATTCAGTTTTTTTCTCATCAGGATGCCTGACTGGCCAACACCTAGTTGTAAGACCTGTTGCGATTTGATAATTACATAATGTCTATTCAAGTAATTAACATAATTGCAAATTTCATCGTTGTTGATTGACCAGGTGATTTACTGTGGTTCATTGGTTCATTACCTGTTGCGATGCCTGTCTGTATTTTGCAGAAACTTCCAGTTTGAATATTCATACACATTCTCCAGTCAACTCAAGCGACTGAGAAATTATTGTATGGGCATAATAAGCACCCCGGGCGCATCACTAAAAGTTTGGAAAAGGGTGAAATTAGAATACCCCATTTGGTAACTCATTAAATGATGTAAATTATGTTTTTCATTCATGTCATTACCTTATAAGTTATAACCTTGATTCTGGTATGAAATAAGTGGAAATAATGCTTATTTCTTCTCCTGTATTCAAGCATTTAATATTTGTTGATTCATGTCTTGCGGTAATATAATAATTGACAATGATCTACATTGTGGTAAATATAATATTTTTGTCTGCTGTTGTATTAAAAAAACAATCATCTATATTACATTCACCCAACAGGGTAAAGATTAATGTTAATGAAGTTACAAGTATTTCTTTCAAATATCCATCATACTGCTTATATCGGTGATATGATATGATTTCCTTTCATCTCTGCCTTATATGAATAAAAGATAGCATGCATATAGTTTAACATACCAGATGCTTTGTACATTCCTAGAACCCACCAAGATATGACGAAGTAAGAAACACATTTTAACCCTTAACTTGCGGGTCCCGTAATTATCCGGGAGGCTCATAGAGAAAAATGTTAGAACCCTTGGCGAGACCCGTACGTTGGACTTAGTGCATTTACCGGGTCAGTAATAATTATATTTGCCCCCCAGGCGAAATGCGAGACGAAGTGTGTCCGTATATCGCCACATGAACACTTGTTTACATACATCTCGCAGATAGCCACGATAACGAGTCTGTGTGAATGTCCGGTCGAAATATCAAGTAAAATTCACACCAAATTGCGTGTGCATTGTTGACCCGTAACGCATTGATAATTAGCTTAACAAAAGGCCAATTTTGTCGGGCTTAGCCCCCGAAGCATTAATTCGCTTGAGGCTATTTTCACCCACGTGTTTGTATTGCCTCGGGTTTGCCTCGCCCGAGACTGCTATCTGCCTCGCATCTCGCGAGACGGGGAAAAAAATCGCTAACTCGCCTTACTCCCGCACTTCATATCATGTGAGCGAATTGTTTGTTTTCAAAAAAAAATACGGCAAAATAAAGGGGAAACAATGGACTACATTCCCATATAAAATTAGAAAATCTCAAAAAAATAATAAAGACACAGCAAGCGCCGTGAAAAAGGTCATGTTTACACTTCATAAATTTTGAAACAATCGGCGATTTTCACAACTTCTAAAACATTTGTCACGGCTAAAATACTGAATGCATTTTCATAATTTTTATATCACAATAAACCGAAAAGAATAATCTTTTATTCTATATAAAATGCGCATATTTATTCACAGAAATAAAGATACAATTTTACCTTTCTGAGAGGCATGTGAAACCAAACGGCACACAAACTAATCAACATATTTTCATCAGTTATGGTTCGAGGTTAGCGTTTATTTGAAAAGTCAAACAACATAACCATATTTGGGTTGACATGTGCTTATTTGTCAACTGGTTCGAGATTATGATTTCTTGGAAAAGTGCGATGAACGACCGTTTGCAATGCCGCATACATGTTGTAAGTATTGACGATTTTGTAGGTGGAAATAAAGACAAACTTTACATAGCTATAGAATTATAACCAAAGGTCGCATTCTAATAATTTTTATATCATTGTGAAGCTAGACATCTTGTCTTCAATTCCGTATATAAATGGATTTTTTTCCGTTTGGTATTTATGATGTTACGAGGCCCGAATTAAAGACAATCTTTTGAAAGTAATAGAATAAAAACGAAAAATCATAGAAAATTCATTCAAAGTTTCGGGTGTGAATTAGCCATTTGTGTACGGGTGTCGCTACTTGAATTTGTATTGAACGCCCGTATATAGTCCTTATTCGCCATGTAGATGCGGTATATTTCGTAAAAACGGTACCGGAATCGCCGCCTGGAAATTCCGCCAGCAGAGCTCGTTAGTGCCTAAGCTCAAACTACTGCTGCGAGCTGCGAGCCTGTAAATTCCGCCACAGGGGCTAAAAATGGTAAAATATATATACGCAACGTAAGGGTTAAGGATGAAAACGTCTTTATTGTACGTATGACATAATGTTTTGGGGCTGATAGTTTACCTTCACCAAGTGAGTGAGTTATTGTTTAACGACGCTTTGGCAGTATCACAGCCATTAGAGGCTATCCTTCTTCAGGTAAGTAAATGATGTAAGTAAAAGATTATTGCTGCAGTTGTAAGTTCAAAGTTCAAAAATATTTTTCTCTTTCCCATGTTTGTGAGTAGTGTATTTTAATGTTTTCTAAAAATTTTATGCAAAATAGAACATATGTTTCTCCCTCTAAAGATATAATTTGCTGTGTTAGTTTTTTATAAAGACAAAATTGTTTAACAAAACATTCCATTCAATATTGAAGTACATTTATGTACGAGAGTAATTTCACACTTTCCCATGGCTGTGAGTTGTAGGTATTTCAATATGACATGGCAGGTATTGTGTGTATGTGGTCATGCCTGATCGGTCGTGAATAGAATCGCTGAACCAAAACAACCATTACATATAATTGAAAATTGATTACAGGTGGTTTATGGTTAATTAAACATAGACCTCCATATCATTCTGAATAGGAAATCACATCGTCTGCTCCGAGGTTAAAGTTTTGGTGTTTGTTTTGATAGATATGTAAGTATATGTAAGTATAAAGTGGATACAAGTTGGCTTTTGACTTCAATGATTCCATTGAAGTCAACGTTACAGACCTCTTGAAGTATATGAAGGAGGAATTTTAAATGCCTTGCAAAGAAACGCTTGAACTATGAGTTACATTTATTTCTCTTTAGTTCATTTTTAGTTCATTTATAGTTCAGTGAGGGCTGGAAATTAATATTAGCCCATAAGCCTAAGGCTGGTTAAATATCTTGGATAGCTCGCATGTAAAAGACTATTATATATGTGGGGTCCATAATGGGATTTAAAAAATTCATGTTGAGCTTATTTTTATGACATATATAGAAAAGATTGAACTGACATTCTATCATTCATATACTTAAAAATTAATCTATAATGTATATGTTATGTTACAAGTATCAGTTCTTTTCTTGTCTTTGAAGGGCATTTAGAAGTGGCATATATAAGAATTAACAAGAAGATTTTCTGGATAAGCAGATAACGTTTCGGAGTATATGCTTACTCCTTCATCAGGTGGATTGTGACCATCCTTTTCTTGTTTTACAAAGTCAGCTAAGGCGTGTCACCATATTGAGTCGTGAGTCATTAAGATCAGATATATTTCTAAAATGTGGGGTGATGAATATTCATAACTTCCTTCTCTGTATGTAAAGGAGCATCCACTGAGTAAATACCTTTCTAATCTTCGTTCATCTCAGGACAATAGCTTGTATTGTTGATGGAAATTCCAGGGTATCACTTAACTTTAGAGGCTGTGCGTGACTGCTTTTATAATTTTTTCTTTACCATCGGATATCATCTGAATTTGATGAGGTTGTCTCTGTTTTCTGTCGGCCTGATTCAGCCTTAGTTTCAACAAACATTTGTAAAATGGTATGACATGGGTTTTTTTTATTTATGTTTGTAACTGTACAGTACAGTATATACAATACTAGCTGTACTATACAAATCTCATCATTAGTCGGGGCTGCTATCAGTTTTTGTGCAGTTTCCATCGCCGCCGCCGCGTTTTGTATTGGCTATAACTTTTTTCCTACAAGGTTTTGAGAACTCATATACATAACTTCTTACTTATGCCCCTGGGGAATTTTTTGGACATGGTCATATTCAAGGTCAAAGGTCAGGGTCACGAGTTGTGAAATCGCTAAAAAAATCCTTGTAAACACAATAACTTGAAAAATATTTGTGCTATCAGGCTCTTATTTGGTGTATATCAACTATGGAGAAATGCCAAGATTTGAAAAGGTTTTCGCTAACATCCGTCAAAGGTCAAGGTCATAGCGAGGTCACAACTTAAGCATGCTTTTGCGAAAATGTCTTATTTCAACTATTAACACTTTGAATCATTACATGATTGTGATACACAATGAAAAGTGATCACTGATTGTGTGACCTTGAATTGTAAAGGTCAAGGTCACAAGATAGGGTCATGGTCACCAGTTCTGATCTACTAAATAACTTTTTCCCAAGGAAGTATCAATACCTCATATACATAGATTCTTTCTTATACACCTGGGGAATTATTTTGACATGCTTACATTCAAGGTCAAAGGTCAAGGTCATGAGTTCTGAAATCACATGATAACTTCAAAAACTTTTGTGCTATCAGGCCCTTACTTGGTATATATCAACTATGGAGAAAGACCAAGAATTGAAAACCTTTTCGCTAAAATCTGTCAAAGGTCAAGGTCACAGTGAGGTCACAACCTAAGCATGCTATTGTGAATATGCCTCATGTTAACTATAAACACTTTGAGTTATTGCATAATTGTTATACGCAATGAAAAGTAATCATTGATGGTGTGACCTTGAAGGTCAAAGGTCAAGGTCATGAGATATCAGTTAAGGCCATGTTAATCCTTTGATCCAATTTTGAAATCAGAAATAGGTTTTAAGAACAAACTTGTGAAAAGTGACCCCAGTGATGATTCAACTTGTTAGAATGACTTGAATAATGACCAAATTTTTATCAAAAAAGATTCCCATTTTATTTATGCTGACGAGAAGGCGGAACAGGGAAAGGCGAGACCCAAAGTTTCGGGGCTTCTCTGCTTTTGCGGTGTCCCGCAAACGCTCATCTAGTTTGTATAACAGGTTAAACAACATTGTTTTGTATATCTAAAACGTTTAAGTACAAATGCACCTAAAAGCATGATGAGAGACTATATATTTCAATCTAAGAGCTTTGAGTAACATAAAAAATGTGTTATTAAAAATGTAAAAAGTAATGTTAAATATTGTAAAATTATACATTCCCTGGGTAGTATTATAAGCATAGAGATAATCTAAAAGTGTAAGTTTAAATTATGTAGATGATGTAGTACATGATATAATTGTAGGCTGAATTAAACATAGAAAAATGTTCAGTGCATAAAAGTTTCGAAGCATGTGTTCCCTAAACCCACATTAGTCAAGCCAAATAGCCCAAAAAATGTTATGAAACTAAGATTTCCGTTCGTCAGATACCATTGTGACAGGAATGCTGACATTGTGACATCACACATGCATCAATATTTACTTGTTTAATATTTCTGTAGAACATATGACATTGTGGTATTTTTGACCAGCACGTATCAGAAAAAATAACTCTGTATACAATTGATGAATAAACATACAACGGATAAATGAACAATCTCAAACTACCTTACCTTCCCTTATTTAGTTTATACCATTCAGAAGTAAAATTATTTTTTGCAATAATATTTCATCTTTCCACACTTTTGCCATCCAATCAAAAAGTTCATTATTTGTTTTCAATGATATATTATACAAGTATATGTCCAGCACTGACTTAGTTCATCTTTGGTTCTCTGTGGTATTTCTTCTTTTCAGCATATTCTATTCTGTGATATCTCTTATAAAATTTGATTGTTCAAACACAAAAACCATCACCACTCTCAATGCGGTCTGATTTTCTTTTTCAAACATCTCAAGTTCACTTAGTCAATCCCCCACAAAGTTGAATGACAGGTTTTTCTGTTGACATTGCTTGTACCGTATTCTCTCTGTTAGAAGCTGAATATATGTTCTTATATACTTTACTAGGTTAAAATCATATGAAATAAAAATAGGTCTAATTTCAGGTGATATTAGTCTAGGCCCAATTTCAGATGAAACAGAACTAAATGAATTAAAAATTAAGCCCAATTTCAAATGAAATAAAACTAGATGAAGTAAAACAAGACCCATTTTAGATAAAGTAAGAGCAGATGTACCAAACTACATGCTCAATCTCAGATCAAATGAAACATCAAAGTTTAAGCATATAAAATTAGGCCCAATTTCATATGAATCAAAACTAGACCAACACCAATGCACAAGACATGGTTCTGAAAGTTGCTTAGGCAAAAGTGAAATTGTGAATTTAACAAAATCCCCCTAAGCTTTGCTGTAAAGTCTTTTACTCTCGAAAGGTCTTTTATAACTTGGATAACTTGTGCCTAACTCTTTTCTTGACTGAATAAAATGTTTCAATGATGACTTGTTACTCTGCTGATCCATGTTCAACTGACCTTATTTCACAGACAGCCAATAGACCCCTTAAGATTACATCATCAGCATATTTTAGGAGGTTTACGGTACGTTAAATCAACCATTATACCCTCGAAATAGCTCCCAGCATGTTGTTCAACATCTCTCTCTCCTACTTTACCCTTTCACCCGTCTATTCAGTAAAACTGAGTCTTTCACAAACAATCACTCATGCACAAACTTCACAATAAGGGCTAAATTCCAGGATAAATCTCCGTACATAAGTTGGGTATTCATACAGACAAACATTCTGTATCCTGCATTACTTAGTGCATGTGGAGACGGTCGGTTGTTGTATTTCTGGTACTATGCAGAGTCTAGTTGATGTTGAAAGGTGAGATTTACGTTTTCATCCTGAAATGTTGTCCCAGTTTGTGCGTTTGAGAGATTTATATGATGATGGTAGCACAGATATTGAATGGGGATATACCTGAAAGGTTCTGAGGATGGTACTTCTTTTGTAGGGTGTTTGATTTCAAAAGGTGAGAAATTGTTGGGTTTTATCACAAAGTTTTCATCAAATTTATTCTCTTTGAAAAGGATGTCGACGTTTGATGGCAAAAAGATGGTCCACAAGATATATACCGGGTATATATCCTTGATAGCATCTGAAGATAGCAGTACTATTTGTTGTTGTGTGTTTGATTTTGAATGGTGAGAAATTGCAGTATTTTATTCCAAAATTGGTGACAGGCATAAAAGTGAAAGTGTGTCTTGATGTTTTGGTTTTGCATTCGTGATATACTTTGGAGTATAATTGAGACATTGTTAACCAGTTATTCAAGGGTTTATACTTGAAATGTGTCCTGATGACTGTAGTTTCATATGTACAAATGCATTACCCCAGTATTAATATTGTGAGAAAAGTTGGTAGCTTTTTAAGGGAGGAGTACATTTAGGAGATAAACATACTGTGTTTGAAAATCAGAGACATGTTATACTGGATTGATAGCGAGTAAATTTAAAATTGAAACCGAACGCGTAGGTAAATGCGTCAATATGCGGTGAAGCGGCCTATAATCAGACAAGGTTTAATCCAGAATTGATCACATTTGATTTTTCTGGAGAACCAATCAGAATTGAGTATCCAGCAATGTTGTTTAGCATCTCATTCACACCTAACAATCGTTAACAATCGCTAGCTGTAAAATCTTCACGAAGACAACATGATCGATGTAAGAAGAAATTGTTTTAGTCATTTGTCATTTCCTCATTTTTACTTCAATCTAGTCTTCACACTAATCTGACATGCTTGTGCTTTCTCATTATTTATGTGTCGATCCCTGGATCTCCAAATGTTACAATTTCCAAGCAGTCAGATTAAAGTCATGGTAGTTAAGAATCATACTTAGATACTTTTCTGGCAAAAATAATCCTTAAACTATAATTTATTTTTCTAGACAAGGATAATCCTTGTACACATATCTGAGTTATCTAGTTTCCTTAAGTCAACTACAATTCCTAAATCTCCAAACGTCAGTACAATTTACTAGCTGTAAGATAGTACCATTATAAGTAGACCAATACCATCACAGTCACGTCAAGCAAGACTTTGTTTAAATTTTGACATTCAAGCCAAGAAAAGTCAACTACAATACCAAATTCTTCAAGAGTTACAATTTAGAAGCTATTATGATTAGACCAATACATTATGGCCACATCAAAGATTCTGACATACTCAAGCTTAATATACTGAGGTCCAATACCTATTTCTTACAAGCTGTGTGATAAAACTAGTACCATACTACTAATGTCAGGCATAAATTTGTTTAAATTACTGATTAAAGGTGCATCCATTGTGTTTCATAAAATTTGATTTGGCTTTAATACGTTCCAACACATCATATGTGCTGTTTACAATACAAACAAATTCACTCAGCTTGAATATTTGTCCCCAATCGCCAAATATATCATAATTACTAGTTTCCAATTAAAATCGAGTAACGTCATTATGCATGTGCAGAAACCTAAAGTGCACGTCCTATTTACATGCACAGTAGTTATATGACCTATTGAACGTTATCAACCCAAATTTGTTATTTTGTCTGGTTTAAATAAGATTCCAAAATTACGTTTGACTCATTGGCGCGCGTCACATGCTGTGCATTGTCCGGTTTTCGATCAGAAATCGAATCTTTTACCTTCATATCGTCAATATTCTAAGTGGAGTTTCATTAAAATGGTAGTTTTTGGTAACAGTTGGTACTTCTCGATGAAATAAGACCATTTATAATGTTTGCCATATTTGACCCCCAACAACACAATGGATGTACCTTTAATATACTTCAAGTGTTATACTTTACAAGCTGTGTGATAAAACTAGTACCATCAATGTTCCTACTAATGTCAGGCAGAAAATTGTTTGATTTACTGACGTACCAAAGCTTAGACCAATGCATTTCTTCCATGTGTGATACAATTTACAAGCTGTGAGATAGAACTATTATGTATTGACTAAAAAGTATAATACTGTTACATATTACATAGGCAAGAAATTGTTTAAGTTTCTTTCATATTCAAGCTCTAAGAAAGTCATCTACAATACCTAATTCTTCAAAGTGAGGGACAACTAGTACATGGATAAATAGACCAATGTATTTCAAGCCAGGTAAAGTAAGAAATCGTAATTTGTCATCATTATAACATGAAACTGTTTAACCTGTCCCGCTATAAATCTACTGGCTCTGTCAGACTCGTTAAGGTATACAGGTAGATAAACCTTTGATTCAGCCACGTTCTGTGACACCTGCTACAAGCTGACGAATTGATAAATAACGTAATATCGAGGCAGTCGGGACGTTTGATGTCGGTGTGAATAAGGAGAGATATATTCGCAGTGACCTCTTTATAATCCCAGCTACCTCAGGATAACTTGTCTTTGTAATGGATCGCTGGCCAGGGAGAGTTGAGACGATTGATGATTGTTGACATGTTGGAGGTGTTCTCGTGATGATCGTGATGGCTTCTATTAACATCCGATAGTGACTCTTGGAATTGGGATTTGTATACTTTTCAAAATGTTTAAGGTTGGTATTGTTGACATTTTTTATTTGAGGGGTTTCTTATTCTGATTGTGATTGTCTTATGTTTTGAGTGGTCGACTAGATAAGATATTCATGACAGGTAGCGAGGATACATTACACACTTCATTGTTGTGATTTCTAATGTAAAGACTTGAGTTTTGCTTGTGAATTTATGTTTGTTTGGAATAAGTTGTGGCAAGTGCATGTTTAGTTTGTTCAACAACATGGATATTAATCCTTTTACATTTGAGCTGCTGAACTTACTGGTTCAAATGCATTCTGAGTTGTCAGTTTACAGAATCACAAAAAGGTCACTGACTAAAGATCTGTCATTTCAGTAGGGTTAACATTAATCAATGCAGTATTATGGAACTGAATTTAGTTTATCAATACTGACTTGTGAAATAATTATTATTAATCTTATTTGACTTAAAACAAATAAGCATTATGTCAAGAATCAATGTAAACATAAAAGAGACTTTCAACTGACACAGAAGATGGAGTCACTAAGTATTTACATATACAAATGTTAGTATTTACATTGATCAGTTCAGTAAAAATAAGGGGGGCGGGAAAGCGCAGTGGTTAGCGCATTCGGTTTCGGATCAAGGGGTCCGGGGTTCGAATGCCGCCAGGGGCACGGCAACTTTGTCTGCAGTAGAGAACTGTTCTACACGCAGTAAGGTTTGGGTGCAATGTTACACTGAATTTCAGCGTAGAACCACCCATGGTTCGCTAGTTTCAGCCGATGCTCGCAGGTTTCACTGCAATGCATAGCCACATGGCATTGCAGGCTTTCTCCCTGCCATAATACTAGCAGCCGTGATATAAGTGAAATACTCTTGAAATCGGCGTTAAACCCCAACTCACCTCACCTCAGTATAAATACTGATATAGATATAGAAGTATATACTAATGGGTCGTGTATGATTGATATACAACTATACAATATGTATTAATCAGTCTTTACCATTTAACCCATGGCATATTAATATGAAAGGCAGAGTGGATCGAAGAATGTCTGAGATCTCTTTCAAGGAAAAAATTGTTTTTTAATTTCATCTTTACAAATGTATCTATGACATAAACATCTATCAAGCTTTTTTTGTGTAACTATGTACATATATTCATTGAAATATATAATTAATATTTAAATCAGTATATTTGTCTCTGCTCTGGTATCTGATGATATACATTACAGTGCAAATAGATAGGTATGTAGGTGATTCATTCCACAGGGCTGTACTTTATGCATCCTGTAAATCTCATGGTTATAATGCATGCAAAAAAATTCACATTTACGTCAACAAACTTTCATTGAAGAAGTTGATCGTCATGCCTTGCCTGTAAGCTCATGAAATCATTTATAAATAACAGGATGTATGTTTCTTATTAAACTCTTGACTTCAAGATTCAGATTAATTATAATATGAGTTAAGTGCTTTAATCTTAAATTGAAAATACCTTGTAACAGATTTTACACTTTTGTAACATTGATATTTAATTCAATCTGCATGACAAAGGAAAAGAAATTGCAAAAGATGAAAATATTTGTAGGAGTTTATATTTGATTTAATATGAACAAGAAAAAGGACTTGTCAGAAATAAAAGAATTTGTAGTCTGAAAATTTCAAACTTACGAAAATTTAGCTTTTGAGATTTTTTCTAGTTCATGTCACTCTAAAAGCCCAAATCTTGCCATATCTCTACTTCCATACCATATTAATACTTCAAGGTGACAGAATTAAGATTTTATCTTATATCAGGGCATGTTATATCAATTTTATGATTTACGCTAAATCTGACAACTTACAATGAAAATCAGTTGTAAAATTTCAATGTTCCTTTAAAATATTTCAAATGCGGAACTCTTTAATAAAAATGCTTGAATTATTGTAAAATTTTGACATTCTCTGGAAAAAATGAAAAGAAAATTAGGGGACAGATTTATGTTTGTCTGCAAATATAAGTGTCAGGTTCATGTCCACCAGTAGCTACGTCAGTGTTCCAGCATAAACCTAGATTTTACTTTGGATGTTCGACTTTGAGGGTTTCTCTTGCCAATCTGTTAGTTGTGAGTATTGCAGTGTTGTTTTTGAGTGATTTGATTTGAATGGAAAAGAAATTAGGTTTCATATAATTTAATATCATTTAAACTTAAGGAAGTTGTCATATGGCAAGTTATATATTATCAATTCTAGGTGTATTTAAAGGTGGAATATGTCAGGAAAGTAACGGTTTCTGGATAACGACTTCTTCTCGCTCTTCTTATTCTATTGAATATAAATATCATTTAATTTCTTCAAAACCAATACATTTTCATTGTTGGGGCTGAATATCGAAGCGTTTAGCACGTTTGGCTTATGATCAAGAGGTCCGAGGTTCGAATCCTGTCGAAGGTTCAGCAACTTTTCTTCAGTAGAGAACTACACTCAGTAAGGTTTGGGTGCAATGCTACACTGAATTTCAGTGTAGTACCACCCATGGTTCACCAGTTCCAGCCGATGCTCGTTTCATTGCAATTCATAGCTAAAACAGTGTTGCAGGCTTTCTCCCTGCAATAGTGCTCGCAGCTGTGATAAAAATGAAATACTCTTGAAAGCAGCGTTAAACCCCAAATCATCTCATCCCATCTCTCATTGTTATTTTCTCAAACATTTCACAACAGCTTCTTTGTAAAGTATTTGAAGAGTTGAAGAGATAAAGAAATATGGAATGGTAACTTAACATCTTTATTGCAATGAATTTAATATTCCTGTTTAACCATCTATTGTAAATAAGTCAACAGTAGACTAAGATATTATATGTCCCTGGAAAATAAAATTATACTGAAAATTGACCTTCTTATGATTGATATGAAAGAAATAGCAGATCCTGAACAAAACTTCAGTTAGGCAATCTAGACTTGCCAACATTTTCTAGACTTAAGAAGGCTTCTTTATTATTAAACTCAAGGGTTTTGATGACAGACTATATACAGACATGATAAAGATGTCATATACTTTACTTTTAATGGACACATTTACTTGTGTATTTCTAAGAACAGACATGGAAATTAAAGGTGGCATATATCCTGTTAGTTTAGTAGTAACACATATATGTTAACAGACGCTCAATAGAATGGGACGTCACACTAAATGATAGATTTTGAAGATAGACATTTTGTTAACTATCTGTCACTAGGATCTTGAAGGAACACATTCTTGGCATGGTTGTAGAGAGGAGAGAGTAGTCCGAATATTGATATTTATCTGGAGGTATAGTGTGAGGTCAGCGGGGGTCAAGTTACCTCCTTGACTGTGTGTGTTCGAGGTACATTCTAAATTGGAGATGATCTAGCTCAGTTTTGTAATATTATGCTTTCCAACTTTGTCTTCTTTAGAGAAAAGTTCTACATGCAGTAAGATTAAAGTGCAATGCATTAAAATATACCGTATATTACCGGGTATAAGTCGAGAATTTGATACCAAAAATTAGGGGGTCAAGGAGGGGGGTCGACTTATACACGGGGTCTATGTTTCAGACCCAAAAATCTAGAGGCCAGGTAAGTATCTGCCAGCCCAGCTAGTCGAACGGACGATGTTTACACCGGAAACAATTCACAAACATCGATGTCCAGTCAATATTAAAATCATTGAATAAAAAACATATGCTTTATCGTTGTCTTTTTAAAATACAAATATAGCGTGATATATGAATAAAAAATAACATTTCAATCACGAAAGTTCATTAAAGTTTATATTATAATCTTCACTATTACCTGACAAACATCGATCGATATCTAGCCTTGATGCAAGTCGTGTGACCCGATAAGGTCACGTGGACCAATGAGATTCTACATAGAAGCCGGTGACATGCGAGATAGATACTCATGAAAAAATAATCAAGTGTTTACGCAGTGAGAAGTGCAAATTACTGGTACGAGTAGACGTATAATTTCTGAGATGTTCTAACATAATAGCATATATTCAAAAATATTTAGAGAAATGTTAATTGCCGATTGTCATTGTACTGTTACTGAGATGTTCACCATTCATTTTGTATAATAGTGTATATTCAATACTTGTTAATAGACTGACGTACGTGTGATTAAGGTTGTGAATAGATTTGTTAATTGCCAGTCAGGGCAGTGATTCATTAGCGCATCCGGTAATTATCTAAGCTTTGATGTTTAATTAACATTAATTGATAGTAATTAACAGTAATTAAAGCCTGTCACTTCTCATCTCAAAAGTAAAAGCAATGTCTTTTTACGTCTTTTTCTACTAGGTAACAATTTAACTATTCACCGGTTATCTAATAAAGTTTTGTCAACATGTTGGTCGTAGTTTATTCGGCTTGATGAGAGGAAAATGTAATTTGATTGAAACAAATAATAACAGACACCGTGAGTCACAAGTTGTATTTTTTTATTGGTTGTTTACAACGTCTGAAAAATAAATTATCATTTAATAATATTTAGGGCAAAACAATTGATAAGTCGATCGACATCACTGCTTACCAATCGCTGCTGTGTTGACTCTTGTGCATGTCGACTTGTCACTCGGTGTCAGTCAGCAAGTGGTAAAAGGGGGGTCGACTTATACATGAGATATAGGGTTTTGACCAGTATTTGGGCAGTTGAGAAAGGGGGTCGACTTATACGCGGGGTCGACTTATACCCGGTAATATACGGTAGTCAGTATACCTCCTGGTTCAAGCGTGAACTCCCAGGTTTCATCTGGAGGTCTGACTATGGTGGTGTTTGCAGGCTTTTCCTCGAATTAATCACAGCTGTAAAATTAGTAGTGTGCAATATAATACATGAGTTAAAATTGCAATATATCGCAATATGAAAAATAACTGCAATACCAACTCCTATGTAATGAGATGAATCAAGTGTGACATCAAACCTACCATTACTTCATCTCACCTCTCATGTTTATTGAATAAACCCTCAACTTTGTTGTTTTCTTTGTAGATTAATTGTTATTTTCAAAATGTCATCTGGACTCCCCATGAGAATTTTTTTAATTTGAGTTTTGGAACAAATATGGAATATCTAGATAAATTATATATTCTTAGAAATTAATTCCATCCTTGTATCTATCAAAGCAATTTGTTGATCTACAGGAAAATATACCAGGTAAAATCACGTATTTAACAGAGATTATTTAAATCTTTAAAGGAAATATCCACAAGATTGTTCACATATTATACAGAGTTATGTAAATCTGGGAATATAAACCAAGGTTTGCCTTGTCACATTTGGAAGGTTGCCATGGTAACAATGTCATCATACGATGGGTTTATCGTCATATCATCTAGATATTACATCCTAAGAGTCCTTATATAAGTTTTTACTGCTTTGAGAACATAAATGTCACCTTTTATACCTGCGTGTTCTTATGAAACATTGTCGTTGAATATGGATTTATGTTAATTTATTCCAGTTCTCTTACAATATGTGTCATTTCTCTTATTGCTTGCATGATCTGCTTCTGCTTATATTTTGACATTGGCATGTAAAGTACAAGTTTTAATATGAATTTAGGTTTTCTAGTGTCATTTAAAGATAATGGGTCATGGGTATAATTTTAGTGAATTTAGATTTCTAGTTTCATTAGAAAATAATTATGGAAAATTCTTATACCTGGTAAGCTATCTGTTTTAGATATTGAATTCAAATTTTTCACTCTTGTCAATGTTCACGTGGTGTGGTTTTGAAATATCACCCATAAGAAATATCTCAAAAGCAAATTTGTTTGACTTTTGAATTTGGAAATAATACACTTTTGAGTTGCACAAAGAAACACAGATTAATAATATTTAACTTGCACTTTGCTTTCACTTAACGATACTTTAATACATTGATTTTATTCCACATTTCTCCTTAGAGATTAATTTTCTCCTTGTCTTGTATTTCAATTCATTTTCAAACTTCCAAACTTGTTGACCTCTCTCAAAGTTCTGTAACATGATTTTCTCATCATATTTCCCTTCATAATCATAAACCATTTCATTCCCTCAAATACAAATCTCTTCATTTCTTTGAATTCATGTTAAATATATATATTTAAATTTTATGTCTATATTGTTGCAGAAATATTGTTTATTTTGATTAATATCTCATGATTTATTCTTCTCTATTTCAGAGTAAATCGAAAAAGAGTGGGCCACTCAAAGCTCTCTCTTCCGTGTTCTCTTCGGAGGAAAAAGTTGATAAAGGCGGCACAGTTTTAAAGGGAGGTAACTCTTCCAAAACGAAATCAGAGCAGTCAAAGAACAGGAAGCATAGGAGCAAGGATGACAGTATAATGATGAGCAGGAAAACGAAGGAGAAGCTTGATACGAACCCGTACGCCACGGTGAAAATGTGGCGACCGATGTCCATGACGACAAGCTCCTCCAATGATGACGAAGTATATCAAAGCTTTGTGAACTTTCGTGAAATGTCTGCTGAGCTCAAACAGACGACATCAGAGGATATTTTTGAGAGAGAGCCCGTCAAACTAAAAAAGACAATTTCATTTGAGGATGAGGTGAAGAAGGAATACTCAAACTCTTCATCTAAGGATAAAGAATTTACTAAACTAAACGGAAGTGTCAAATCGCCCCCTAGTCCTCCGACCAAAGACCCGCCGTCAATCTTACGGAGAAAATCTGTGTCGGAAGAGAGTTATCTTGTTGTTAGCGATTCTGTGACAGATTCAGTCAAAAATGTTGTGGCACGTTCTTACGGAGTTGATGACTTTGACACGGCTTCGAAAGATATTGAACAACTTCTCCTAGACTTAAAAAACACAATGGAATCGTTGAAAGATTCACGAATCAACCGAAGCGAAAAACAGTTTGAAATGTGTCGAGATGAACTTGTTAGTCAAACAAAACTTTTTGTAAACGATGCAAAACTGTTAGTTAGCAGTGCAACCCATACAAAAGATAAACTCGCAATACATTTAGACAAAGGAATTCACACGCTTGCCAAAATATTTCTTCACACGCAGGCTGTGATGCTGATGATGTTATCCACACATCTAGCACAACATCTTGGCTTCGAGGTTATCAAAGTATCAAATGCCTTCAAAAGTACCGTGAACGCAGCTAACGCAGCCGTAGGAAAGCCGCTAACGGACCCTCATATGAAATACTTGATGCGACAAGCAACAAACTTAGCTTCGTTACTCAGTACCCTGTTGAAAACACTCAAGGACCTACGAAGTAAATAACTTCATTTTATACTTGTCAATAGTGCCAGATGTCAAACTGTGATAAATGCATTCATTTATTTATTTATATACTCATCTACAAAAGTTCAGGAACCAAATTAGTTGTCAGTAAAGTAGTTTTTAATGAATTTGACAAGAATTTGTCTGTACAGTCAATATTTGCTGATAGATGAAGTGGATTTTATTCTTTATGATAAAATATTGTAAAATTGATTAAGAATAGGTAATTATGTATCGGCATGGAATACCTTTTGTATTGCAGTCAATATAATGTGAAATCAACTTCAGAGAGAAAATTCTTCATTCATTAAAAATTAATATATACATGAATCAAGTCATACAGGTTATTATATGATATAAGCCATGCTGAAATATACCAACATAATACTATGTAAGCAAAAATATACACACATCTGTCACAATATCACTTTACTGACTATTCACTTCTACCAATAATTGTACATGCTCTGTTTAACATATATTCTTTCAAATTTGTAAAGTAAATTTTGTTCTAGATTTTTCATTGATTCATTTCAATAAATCGATCCACATTATTCCTGTTGGAAATATTAACACAATATGAACAAAACAATTTTAGTCTCAACATAATATTTTGTGAATAGAAACTTGAGAAGTTATTCACACTTTGCTTGTAACAGGTGCACAAAATCTATAAAGCACAAAAATGCATATACCGGTATTGTGTTTTTCATAGGGAAAGCATTTTCTACTCAAATTAACCCTTTTTACATACATAGTAACATACATTATAAAATACTATAATTCCAGAACATTCCCGTAAAATAATGACAACTTTAATCTAAATGATTTAAATTGTTCATAAATTCACAGTATTTTGTAAAGGGTGAAATACAAGCAAAAATAGTGTGTTACACAACGATATACTGGTATGAATATAGAACCTTCCTGTTAATCTGAAGATGAAATGTATTAAATTCTCTGTTAGTGTATGGAAGATGTGATAAGACAATATTAAAACAATTGAAAGAAATCGCTGTTCTGAAACATTGAGAATTTAATTATTTGTTAGTCAGACTCGTAAACATTTCCTATGTTGATATATATATTACACCATCATTTACATATATATACCTTGTCACATGCATGATAAAATACAAACATTAATTAATCAACAACACAAAATTATCGCATGTTTATGCATCCTGCACAGAACTAAAACTGAAAAGTGAAATATTTACATGCAATATTTATTTAATTTTTTGTTTGTTTTTTTCAGACCAGTTGTGCGCTATACGATTATGAGGTTCGAGTGAATAACTTGGTAATTTTGTTATGCATGTATGCCGTTAGATACTAACTTGTAGGTTGGGACATCTCACTAGTTTGTTCTTCATTACCGTGTAATTTGTAACCATGTGATAATAAGGATCACACTGACACAAATTCTTGTACTTTTTTCGGAATGAGTGCCTTTCAGCGTTCGAACCTACTTTTGAAATTAATTTGATTCTTCTTGATTAAATAGATTCTTTAAAATCTTAAAAATCTTAGGTTGAATCCTTTTCATTTTCAACATCAATAAAAAAAACTGAAATGAAGAACAAATTATTGATATGTAAAATTATATGTATACTAACCTTATCAGTAGCAAATCACTAATTCGTCCTGACAAATGATTAAGTGTTTTAAAAAATCACTCGGTTATCCTATATTTAGATCCAACAGAAAGAAACCAGTAACCATATGATAGTAATTAGCTTAATGATAAGTGTTATGTACAAGCTTATCTCATTAACAATTAAGAGATTCAATTTGTTTGCTATAAACCCATCAGCCAAAATATGTTTCAAGAATTTAAGTGCAAGCTTTAGGAGGATGCTAACTAAAGGGAGATAACTTAATTGTACTCCATTCTTGACAAATCTTATCAATGCAAATAAAATACACATGGTTGCTAACAGGATTCATTATTCAAACATATTGATATAATATAATATATAAAAATTTTTATAGAATTACTCTGAAAGATTTTCTTTCCACTTACTTAAAATCATGTATTATCAATACAATTTAACAATTCAACAAAAGAATGGTTTTATATGTACATATATGTGTTTAATGCACCTAAATTATCGCTAATTACAGAATCTTTTAAATTATTATCTAACTTGGTGCAAATTTACATCTGTACAAATATTCTATATTTCTAAAAGCATTACAATTCATTATGATCTCAGGATCTTGGTAGTTTCCATGGAAATGGATAAATCGTCATTGTTTCACCTGCAGTCACGTTCACAGAATAAATTTGCTCATTCCTTTATTGGTATTCACTGAAATCACCTGTATATAATACACCAACATAGACTATCCACTATAATCAAGACCCTGCGGTTGATTAAAAACCTAATTAACATTCTTCTGTTTTTTCATTCTTCATTCAGACATTTAAAATCAGAAATTATTCACATTTTGTCAAATTTAATTTAGTCTTTGACTTGTTATTCACAAATTCATCATTTTGACATCATTCCATATAAGCTGTAATTTTTTTGGATTATTATTATTGCACTTATTCTTATGACTGGCCAGTTACAACTGTTTACTTAGGGTCTGTCAGTTTCTAATCAATAAGAGTCAGATATTCATTGAAAGATAAAACATAGCATAAATATTGGGAAGAAATTTGTTCTTTATCTTGGGATTTATTGATAATTATAAGGCTAAATAAACAAAATAAAATGTTTCTCAGTCATAGGCCCTCGCTCTTATTTGTGCATGTTACAGTATTTTATTGTAATTTGTAAAAAATATATTAGGAATTTGCCTCATCAGTTTACTTAAGCCCCCAAAATCCATTTGTCCACCAAATTCGTATGGGTTTCCAGGAACGTATGTGCTTCTGTTTTGTATACTTCTACCACTTATAACTATATTAATGGAAAGAAATAAAATCTACTTCTCACCCAACCTTATTTTTTCAACAACAAAAAAATGCCTTTCTGAGAAACATTTAAAAATTTTATGCAGCCTAATTAATTAGAGGTGATAGTTAAAAATGGTTGTTATAAATGTATATTCCTTCGTTAATTAACAAATAATCATTTGGCTGATTTGTTGAAATATATAAATATGTCCTACAGTAAGTCCTGATTTCAACAAAAAGGTATTACATCATATAATGAAGACACCCAATAAATATATATGCAATTAATATATAAATGCATGCATTAAAACTATTAAAGTAGATTATATAATCTAAATAGATTAGCTGTATATTTTCTATCAAATAATAACAGATGGTGTCAAATTTAATCAACATCAACTTTAGATTGTGTCATGAAGTAACATAAATGCATTTGTGCAACATAAAATAAGATTGTGTTACATTTGTGCAACATAAACTAAGATTGTGTTACACTTGTTCAAACGTTGTACATGAACTATAAAGATTGTGTTACATTTCTGTAACATGCAGTAGGATTGTATTTGTGCAACATGATAACCAAAGAACATATTACAGTTAATTTCATGTAACATGAAAACTGTTACTTACATTTGTAACCAATGATCATGAAGTGAACTAGTTACAACAAATATTGTTAATATGAAATAATCTATGGTATATCTAAACCAACAATTATATAGGAAAGATTTTAATGATATAGGAAAGACTTTTACAACATGTAACATGTAAGGACTGTACTGTGAGATAGTTACAATGAATGTCTTACAACATGTAATGTGACAGATAATGTGTAGCATACAATTACATGTTCCAATGTGTGATATGAAAAAGTTACAATTTGTATCATGTAATTACATGTTCCAATGTGTGATATGAAAAACTTACAATTTGTATCATGTAATTACATGTTCCAATGTGTGATATGAAAAACTTACAATTTGTATCATGTAATTACATGTCTCAATGTGTCAAATAACTTACAATCTGTAGCATGTATTTGTGTAATGATGTGTAACATGTAACACAATGTTACAATGTGTAATAAGAAATAACTTACAATGTGTAACATGTTATAACATGTTAACAGCTAACAAGCATGCATAATGGCTCTGCTAACCTGTGATATTAGATATACAATAGTATATAATATATCATATCCAAGATGAACAAATAAGATAATGGAGTCATTGCCTTTTCATTGATGTGCACGATTTTTTAATTATTATAATTAACTCATCATAAAAATGAAATGAATATAGAATGAATTACTATTATTCAAGAACTTACAAAATGTTTTCATCAAACAAAAGATGTCAGTTCATTTAGGTAACAGGTTGTGGTATCGATCATCCTGCTCTAACTAATAGCATATTTTTCTCATTTCCCTGTTCTGTTGATCAAATGTTCTTGTCTTCTTGTTTTGGGATAAATTGTTCTATGTTCAATGTAATTGTCAAAACTTTATACCCCAAAACAACTCCCTATTAAGGTAATAAATAATATGTTGTCTGTTTCTATAAGTGATCGATGTCTTCAGTGAAATAAAGTCACTAGTGTTCACTTCACCGGTCAGTCAATATATTGAGGAAAACAATAATTAATTATTTTAAAATTATATAACAAAAATACGTCTTGTATTTGTACTTGTATGAAACACTGTTTGGTAAAATTTAAAGAACAAGAAAGTTTTTGAGAACAGAATCTGTGAAAGTATCAGGAAAGTGAATTTGCTAAAATGGTTTTTATGCAGATACTCAAATATGTCAGACATAATAATTATGTCTATGCAGTTGAAAAGCTCACTTTACCCAAATACCGTAACTGATGCAATAAGCCTCCTACCCAAGTAGATCCCTCCTTCCCCATCAATTCAAGAACTGGCTAAATAAAGATCTAAAGTCTTTTTTGGCGTCACTTTTATTTGTGCACAGTATTTTTATTATTATTTACAAAAATAAAACTGACGCACATATTTTGCTAGATCCATAATTAGTTGTCCACCCAAAATATGGGTCTGTAAGAACAGGTGTGCAAACTGTACACTTGAACATTGATTTGCTACGTACGAGAATTGCGGTACAGAACAGTCGTTGGTAAATTTTCAGTTTGATACAGCTAGAATGCAACAACTAAAGCTACAATAAATTCTTATGGACGTAAAAATTAAAAGACTGAAAATATAAATAAAATGTTATGAAACCGAAAATTCTCTATAATTCACAGTGCACTGAACAGAAAGAAAAATACCACAATTCAACTAATGTAGTTGTGAACTGTTTCAGCCCTATCTAGCTCTTCCAAGCTGTATTCAGACGGTAAAATTAAAAAGTATTCCTTCCTTCTTATCATTTGTTCCAAGAAAAAGTTTTTTAAAAGTGCTTCTGCCCTCATCAAATTTGCCTGAGAAACATTTTATATACATCCTTAAGACACAAGATTATCTCCTCAAACATGCCCATTATTTAAAAATTTAAACTTACATTGGATACCTGTGTATTACAATGATTAATTTCACTTTGAAAATGTAACAAACATGGCCCGGATATTCTCATGGTCTATCGAGATGAATGATACACCAAATTGACATAGTTTTTAGTCAGCGTCCCCTTAAAGGGTTTGCTGTACCTGCCCCCCCCCTTTAATTAATTTTTGTCACGTCCAGTACACATATGCATATTTCATCGGTTACGGTACATACTGCAATTTGATATGGAAAATAGGAAGATTAATTGTCTTTCATCTTTATTGAAATATTACGCAAAGTATGTTTTGAAATGTAATTTGTTACCTGGTATAAATCAATAATTGAATAGATTTGCAATAAGATTGAAGAAAACTATCTGTGTATATTTGTTAGTTTTAATCATAGTATTTTATCATTTATTTGATTGATAAATATAACAACTTGTATATTTGCAATATAGTGGTTTCACTTGTTTTATAGATCCCCATATATACATATGATATTAAATATACATGTATATTGAACATATGTACAAAGGTTTCTGTACATTGCATATATCCTAATCAAATCTGACTCTATTCATTTATATCAATGTTATATAATACTTGCAAACTTGAATTTAATGATTTATATTAATGTTATATGATAATAAAAAACTTGTTATATCATAATAAAAATAAACCAAATCACTTGAAACTTTATTTGTATTGTCTTTTTTCTCTCCATGGGAAAAGTCGCATGATACAGGCACCATACAAGGAGAGAGCACTCCCCATTTGACGGTTCACAGGCCAAGATTCATAGTGGAAATATGTTCCGCAACAGACATGAACAACCAGTTCTCTCTAACACTACGTTCGCACATAGGTAAAACTGATCTCTGTTGCGGAGCATATTTGTGCTAAACTTGGCCTGTGGACGGTTTCTCAGGGTTATTTTTGTGGAGACAAAATGAAGGTGATGTTTCTATTTGTGTATTTTTGCTTTTGATGCATATTCATAGAACACATTAAAGGGGCAGTAGCTAAATTTATTTTTTAAAATTTCCTATTTATAATGATAGTTTGTGCCATTTAAATGTACTATAGAGGGTAAAACATCCTACAACACAAACCAATTATCCGTAGTAGTGATAACGGTGTTGCGTATAAAGCAAAAATTGCATGGCGGCAACACATTTTATCATTTCGAATGACAAAAACGATCCCCATGGCTTTACTGAGCCATGTACACTCATTTTTAACTTGATTTTATGAATAGAGAAGCGTGTTTTACGATTGCTGAAATTATTTTTCAAATACATTTCATCTACTTATTTGAGCAAAAAAACGTGCTACTGCCCCTTTAAGAGCAAAAATTACACTGAATTTCTCTAGTTCCAGTTTTTATCCCTGAAATTATACAAGTCAAGATGATATCCATGAATACTATTGAAAACAAAGAGATCTTGCCAAACAACTTCCCCCAACACAAATTTACACTACACCATCTGCATAACCTATCATAATCAGTTTACAGACCTAGCATTCAACATTGCCAGCTATGAAGGATTTTACCAATGCTTCATTTTTTCCTAAGATTTTATTACTGCTTCGTGTGTTGGCGAGTATCATTACACTGCTATTGATAAGACTGATAAAATTAAGGTTTATTAAAAACTTATAGCATAGCTTGATAACACTTTGCAACAGCAAAAAGGGTACAATGGATTTTATGATAGAATGTTTGAAATGTAAAATGACTCCATTTCAATTTTCTTCAGAGAGAGATATCTATAGACAACTGTACATTTGTAATTGTGAAGTCATTGCTGTAGGATTCTTTATTGTGCACAGAGATTCTTTGAAAACTGTTTTTGTAATTTCTTTTAATTCTCATGGTAAGCATTTATCTTCTGGTCTGTGAACGGTCCCCTAGCAACGACAATCACAAGACTTCAGATATATACAAGCATCTGGAATTTGGTTGTGGGAATAAGCAAACTAACACACGATTCCTCAGTTCCAAATGGCCAAATGTTTCTATTGGATGCTCGACCAGAACGATGCAAATATAAAAGTCATTACAGTATTTGAGAAGTCTTCATTTTTCTAAAGAATTGAGGGAAAATCTTCAATTGTTAAAAAATCTCAGCCCATATCCGACTTTGAATGGATTTGTGACTAAGAGAACCGGTTGAAGGTGCATCAAACAGGAATGTGCATTCAAACAAACTGTTTGTTTTACAATACTGACATTGAACGAGGCAAAAATTAAGAGGAATTATCACAAGCCAACTTGATGGTTCAACTGACATGTCAGGTGATGTAAATGAGATTGTCTGTAAAAATTTGCTAACCCTATTTCCTTGTTGAATACTCTGAGCAAATGCCAGTGGCTTTTATTCCTAAATATTTAAATATTGTATTTTGACAGGCTACCAAAAGATGACAATCCAAATTTGCTGTTGCTGGTGATGAAGCTTAACTAAACACAGGGAAACTAAACGGTGTCATTGCTTTCTTCCAAGACAGTCATAATATTCCTTTTTATCTATGCTAGACTTGGTTACTTCACCTTGGTTAGGCTTGGGATTGTGAAAACCTTGTAAAGAAGAATCTTCCAGCTTCCTTTCCTCAGGGTTTACAATCACAAGCATAACCTCTGTGTCATGTTTTATCCTACACTGAAAACCATTTTGATGGCACCACTTTAACCAAATCTCAAATAACACAAATCTGCCAATTACAGGTATGGGATCCAAGTGACGCAATATCATGAAAACACCTTTGATAAATACTACCAATGAATATTTACATTGGAAAAAAATTTGACTTCACATCATAGTTTTATGCAACTAGCCGTGACTACTTCAAGCTTTACTGCATTTCCTTTACTTTATTGTATGGTGTAGCGGAGCACACTATGAAGTTCCGATGCAGTGCATTAGCAGAGGAAAGT
This sequence comes from Gibbula magus, assembly GCA_936450465.1. Classification (NCBI taxonomy): domain Eukaryota; kingdom Metazoa; phylum Mollusca; class Gastropoda; order Trochida; family Trochidae; genus Gibbula; species Gibbula magus. The sequence goes on along the minus strand of OW388294.1, from coordinate 36,771,912 downwards.
AATGGAAATGCAGCAATGCTTAAATTAGCCAGTGATGGAGATCGGCGTGAGTTATGCCTTGCAGAAGTTTAGTTTTGTGTTAAATGATTCTGAGGAATGTGAGAAGAACATATCCCCTGTCTCCTGTACTCCTGCAGAGAAAGCATAAAGTTCAGGCAGTAGCACGTTTTTCCTGTGAAATAAATCGATGAAATGTAATTGAAAAATAATCTCGCCAACAGTTATCCTTCCCTCTTCGGAAAATCAATTTAAAATATGAGTGTCCATGGTTCGTAAAGCCATGGGAATCGTTTTTTGTCATTCGAAATAATAAATTGTGTTCACAATAAAATGGCCGCCATGCAATTTTTGCTTTCTACACAACACTGTTTTTACCACTACGGAAAATTGGTTTGTGTAATTGTGTAATATTTTACCCTCTAAAGTAAATATAAATGACAACAACTATCATTATAAATGGGAAATTTGAAAAAATTAAATTTGCAAAAAACATGCTATTGCCCCTTTAAATTTATCATACCATTTCGGCCCATAACCTGACATGTTCTACTTGTTGTACTAACTCAAAGCCTTTAAGGGCCACACCCTCAGCAAACTTTAAAAAACCCATCTCTTTCCAATGGCCATGATATTCAACAACTCTATAAGCTATCAAAGAAGAAAACTATATAAAGTTTTAAACCTGCTAAATGCTTCCATTCATGTAAGCGCTATGAGCATGTCCCTCCCGTTGACATGACCTTTATTGCTTGCCTGTGGAAGGTACTGCAGTGTATTATTTAATATATATGAAACATTAAACTTGTGTAATACCGCGGCAAGTATTTTGTGGCAGTCTTAGTTTCAACACATTGTCTGCAGTATTCTGTTTATTACTTGCCACAATTAAACTTCTTTCCATATATAATACCATTTTTATTAAACTTGCGAATGATTTAAAATTAAACTTGTTTTTGGTCATTTTATACCAAATAATTTAAATCACTCATTTAATAAAATGGTATTAAATGGAATATCGTTTAGTATACTCTATATAATTATTATTTGTACACAAGGTCATGTTCTTACAAAGAAAACAAAAGATGACTTAATGTTTTAATATTTATTACCATGGCCATTTGAATGGCAGCATATTTGAGTTACGATGACGGTAATGTACAGCGGTACAGACGATGATGTTATTATACAGATGAGCGGGGTACATAAGAGGTAAATGCACTGAATTTGTCCAGAAATGTACAACTTTGGCCTATAGCTCGTTATGTGTCAATATCAACCATGCAATACACATGATACAGTACAGTTATTATGTCAATTTCGTATTATTCTCCAGTTTTACAGAGATACATTGTGGAACACAGTAATATCTTTGATATCAAAGACGATATCACAAATTAATATTGACTGACCGAGACTAATAAATTAGAATCACAGCTGAGAAAAGGAGTGTTAAGAAAGGGTACCCGAACTCAAATAATTTGAAAAACATTTTGAGTTAAATTATGATTTTAAATTCATATACAAATATCAATGATAAAGGCATAATTTTAGCAACAATGGACTAGACAATAATCAGGAATATCAATATAATTAAAATATCAATATTTAGCACTATTTGGTAGGATAAGCTCTCACATCTAGCAAGAGTCATGTGATGTTAATTTAATTATTGAGTTATTTAAAAAAAAAAACATTTTCTGCTTTTGGAAATTCTGAGTAATTTTTGCACCAACCCTTAAAAGCGTTGAGGTAGGATGGAAAATCTCTTTATGCCATAAATGTGAGTGAGTGAGTGAGTTAGTGAGTGAGGAGTGAGCACCATATAAATAGCAAATAGCTCACTATGCTTGTACGAGTCGTGTCATCTGATATACGGGCGATACCTGACGTATCTATCATTTGACGTATCATACAGGTAACATGTCATGCAGTCTCACACGGTTAGTATCGCATGACATCAAATGATTTGTATCGCACGACACAACATGGCCGTACCACCTATGCAATATACTTCAGGGCCCTTCTAAAAATGTATACATTTTTTGCATAATCATCTTTCTTATGAACTGACATCAAAGCTTACAGCTACCACATAGAAATGATTATTTATCAATTTGTACATTTTGTAAACCAATGTAGTCAAAGCAACACGTTACTCGACATCAGAAAATGTCTGTGTGTTGGAACACATGGAGGCTTCTGCCTCATAATATCAGCCGATTAAATTTTTCCATAATTTATGCTCATTGTTTATGCTTGCCCCAGGTTAAAGCTACACTAGTTCATGGCACATACACATCTCCCTGAAGTCTATACAACTCTGTATCATATATGCTTTTCTCTCCAGCTGCCGTAAGTGTTCCTCTAGTTTCAATCTACAGTATCAGCTGTCGTCGAGCACACATCAGGTTTCGTATCGTCTGACTGTTCAGACATCCGATTCAGGCTCCAAGGCTTTCAGAGTCCGCAATCAAAGCACTAATAGCAACAACTGGTTCAGTCCATTGGTCCAGCTTCATACATTACGAGCAGTACCACATATTACAGTTGTTGGATTTGAAATTATTTCAAATATGATTTTTCAGATTATATCATCAATCTGCACATAGTTTTTACGTGAATCCACAATGTTAATGATTTTCTCAACATGAAGTTAACATACATAATCACAAAATTGAAGGCACATGTCTTTTTTCACAGCCCAGTTTTTAGTAGTCGTCAGCCGGACAGTAGCTTCCAATATCACCAGCGGCAATCTGAATTGGATTGATCAGTTCTGTTTTTGTTGGTTGAAATCATGAACTTCCAAGTTCGAGATTTAAGGATTCATTGATAGCATTTTCTGTTACTGGCTCATGTTTCTGCACTAAGAATTGAAATCTTGTTCTTCCAAGTCCAAGAATTCGCAATTTATCTATAGCATTTTCTGTTGACTATCTACACGTTTGTTTCAGGGAGGTCTGACTTCTGACTGAAAGAGTCTCGGATTCTCTCCATGTAAATAGCACAGATGTAGCCATAGGACTTGTTATACCACTCGGGCGATCTCCCTCTGCAACAGAAATACAGACTCATTAATTTATTGTCAAACATGGAATATTTTCTCTTTCAAAACAAATTGAGACATAATAGATTGACATATCTTCAATTACAATTACACAGGATGAAATACAGATGTTTCTTTATGTTTAATGTTTAATGTTTAATATAAGCAAAGAATTTATCCTTTCTGACAAAATTGAAGTTTCATAAAATCCTTAACTCATGTCATAAAGAAATGTGAAAGTTTTATGTATCCAATGAAAACTTACAAATGTATTAAATAACCAAAGAACAGGTAATTTAATAAAATTCAAAATGGCTGAAGTTTCTAATAGGTTATTTATTATCATTTATATTGTTGCATAAAATGCCCACCTGATGTCTGATCGGGAGAGATGTGTGAGCCTAGCGCGGCCAGACCCACAAGGTTCGATAAGGAAATGTGACATGAGCTCTACCGCCATCACGCCCTGAGTCTCGTGAACGTCCGGATGTTCGATGGATGTGGAGACCAGCGCACACGCTCCCTTCACTAGGTCCGTTCTCCAGTATCTGTAGAGAAGAGTCCATTTTTTATTTATAATTCATTTAAATATTATGAAAAAGAAATGATACATGAAGTAAAGATGCTTAAAAGATCAAAATTAAACGTTGAGCTCAAAACCTTGGACACTGGGACCTCGATTCCAAATCTTTATTAGCGCAAGTTACACTGTTACAGTATGGCTTTTCAAATCTTGAGAAGGAGCCATATTTTCTAAGCTCTCTTTGCACTAAGAAAGTCAGAAGCCATTATTTATAAATGTTTGGTGCTTAATTATTTTAGCACTAAGAAAATCAAGAGCCTAGATTTTTTACTAGGAGCTGCAAGTGGCTGGATCAAGACAAGAACTGTAAAGACACGCACCTGAGGAGTGTGTAGTGTCGGGTTGGGTGGGGCGCCATGCTGTTACACACGTATTGGAACACGTCCGCGTGCTTGTCTAACGTCTCCACCACCGACCAGTTCAGGAGATCCTCGTCCCACACGTGTCTGTAAGGAGAACAAGGATGTTTAGTATAATCTAAGTTAAATTCTTATAGACTATACATTCATCTTTAGCTTGCTTGATTCCACTGCCATCTTAATTGATATATCAGCAGAAGTGTCATAAAATAAAATGAATTGATCATGTTCCACAATACGATGAAGAAACAATAAGTTAAATTGTTGCCTGAAAATTCATGTTAGACTAAGCTTTTATAGTTTGCTTTTGTATTTCTACCCTATATTTTCAACAGTGGTTAAAAACAATATACTACAATTGATTACATTGTAGCACAAGGTTGAATTGGAATTGGTCTTAAACTATTCAATTGACAAAAATTTTCCTCGCCATCACTGCTCACCTCTCGTGCAGGACTCTGTTGAGGACTTCTACTGGTGGAGCTTCAATCTCTACTGAGCATTTCCATTCTCTCAGTGGGTTGCTGTCTGTTGGCTTCCTGTACGCAATCTCTGTGGTGTTCTGGGATAGGAACGGGATCCAACCACGGTTCTTGTCATGAGATTCCTGGGGAAAAAATAAAATTATAATTAGGATACATTTTAAGTACAATTCAAGCAAGTCAGCAACTTGGTTCCGATAAATTAAATAGTAAATAAACGAAATAACATACTAACCCAGCATGAAAATATTTTGTTTCTTCTATGTATATGCATCTCTCCTGACATCAATGATTAAGGCAACACAATCCAGCAAGAACATTTAAGCAAAGATTTCAATATAATTTAAGTAAAATAATATACATCATGTTAATTGAAAAATTCCAGCAAGTCAGCAACTTGGTTTGAATAATTATCAGTGGAAGTGTTTAGACTGACGCACCTTGAGAATGGTCTGTATGCACTCCTCCCCGTAAGACTTGACGTCAGGTCCAGAATGGTTCGGACTACGGTAGAACTCTTCGATAGGTGTAGGTTCGGAACCTTCCACGCACGAGTGCAGCTTGCTGATCACCCATGGAGGGATCTGGAGGAGGAATTTTGTTGATTAAATATTGGTCATTCAATTTATAACTAAAGTGTCTAAAAACTCTATTAGACATACTCGTGAATGACATGATCGAGTTGATATTGAAGTGAAATTTCAAAGTGTGGAAAGTTTCATCATTGCAGGAGCAAGGCCATTATTGATTGAAGTAGCATAAAATCATTTTAAAATGGCGCAATAGAATGAAAATCATTACCATATGGACCAATTTACATTGATTTGTATACATATTTCTTTAATGTTTATCAAATTGTAAGAATATATCAATATTCCATGTTTTACAACTCACCATGAATATCTTCTTGCATTCTGTGATCATGGACGTGAGACACTCGTGTGCAGCCTTCTGTTCCAACAAGTCGCGAGCCTCCGGTACTCCGAGATTCTTGCGGTTTCGCTTCGGGCTGGCGGTCTGGTTGTTTCTCACTCCACACATGCTGAACAGAGACGGGGCGAAACACACGGCCAAGTTACTCGCTGTCATCTGTAGGGGAGGAGCAGAATGCTGGTTAGATTCATATGTCAGAAACAAGTTCACAAACATATTTCATAGTCATAAAAGAAATTAGCAGAAATTAATTAAACAATCTCAATCTCTTTACCCTGAAGAAAGACCTTAATCTTAAATGAAATGTATTTCAAAAGTTATCTTCCTTGCCATGTCCTGGATATGTTTGGATATAGCATTTATTTGTATGTACTTGTTGAATTGTAATTGAAGAATTTTATCTTTTAGCCCCTCTCTTCTTCAGAATGAAGATAGCCCCAGAGTTATCTCCCCTGCCCCACGTACCTGATGCTGGTCTGCATGTTGAGAGATGTCACTGAGGAAGAGGAGAAGAGACTGAAGAGTTTCTCGGTTCTCGTCCGGGAGAAGAACAATGGCTGCCTGGATTGCCTCTAGTCGTAGAGCACTTGGCACGTCTGGAGCAGAAAATTTTCAAATATTGAAATATTGATTTAGGTAATCATGTGTGTAAACATTCCCAAAGTTGTTTTCATCCTGATTTTAATATTTGTCATATTATCCTAAGCAAATTATTATATTGTAATGGATGATTGTAATATTTGTAATTGTAATAATTATTTCTAAATCAACCTCGTTAATACCAAATCAGAGAGACCAATTGGAAATCACATCTCTTTGACAAAGGACTTTAGCATTGGCTGCTTGGTAGAAATATGTTATCATGACTATTCTGGGACCTACAGTCGAAGGGTTGACTATGTCTAAAAAAGCACTCACGAGTGAAAATGCTGATGAAAGTCTCGGAGAGTTTGTTGGTCAGTAGACACTCTGGCTGTTCCCGGAAGTACTGTTTCAGTACATCGGCCACATCGTACGCCTGCATGTCTTCAAAGTCAATAGTTTCTGCAACACAAAGGATAACATGATTCGTTACAAAGTCATGAAATAAATTACAGACATTTACGAAGATTGAAATAACAGATATTTGTATCAACATGCTTGTGAAACTCATGAAAAACATATATTCCATGTTATTTTCCCAAAATAATTAATTTAAGATTAGAAAATTAAAGCAAAATATACTTTTGAAAAACTAATTGTCATATACATACCGGGATGAGCTTCAAGATCATTCCTCAGTTTCTGAATCCGGGATCGGACGCCATTTTTCCGAAAGATCCCGAGAGCATCAGCTGCTGTTTTCCTGAGGTACCTCATGGCGTAGAGCACACACTGCGGAAGTGGCTGGCCTGTCCTCTGTAGAGTCACGTGGAGAGGCAGGCCAAACACGTTCTTATCCGAATAGTCTGGCGTCTTGTTCCTCTTCATGAACCGCGGAACCATCCAGTTCCATCCGGTGCGGTTCGTGGGCGAGTATTTCTCCATGATGGCCGTCAGTTTGAGGAGCGAGAGGCGCCGTAAGACCATGAGTTGTCGGACCGAGAGTACCGAGATCTGTAGATCTCGACTGTTCAGGCTTGGTCGGTGCGACTTCTGGAAACTGTGCCAGCGGATTCGCTTCCGTTTCTTGTCACTGTAAATGAAAGGACATTCAGTGATGATGTTTATGAAACAGTTGGAATTTGAGGGAAATTGTGAGTAGACAAAATGTAATATCTATAACAACATGGTTATTGAATTCCCCTTACCGATTTACAAGTGAGTAAAGTTTTAATGAAAAACAGAGAAATATATGCTATAACCTACAAGTCACCTACCTTGGAGCACGTGTGAGAGATGACCCAACGCCCGAGTCACGTCGCTCACGACTCTCGATATTATCAAGCGAGTCATCGAGGGAGAGATCCTCCGCTGGAATGTCTTCATGGTCGCCGTGGCTAATGTGTTCATCGTGATCGTCGTGATCGCTGGCGTCCTGTGACGATGAGAGTTGACTGCTGATGTCATTATCATGAGTTACCTCCCCTTCCTCGTGGTCGATGCTAATATCTTCCTCCATCGGTGACGGCAACGACGGCGACCTCTCGACCTCCAGGAATGATGTGTTGACTCTCTCTTCTTCTTCATTCTCATCTTTAAATTAAAATAAATTCTCATTAATATTTTGCATATTTTTGCCTTTTGAAAGTCATTCCAACCAAATCAAATTAGAGAAATTCTTGTTAATGTTTTGCTTAAATATCTTCATTCATCAACTATCAAGAATCGTTAGTTATTCACAAATTCTAGCTCTACCAATAGAATTCTATGAATATAATCAGTACATCTGTTATACATATAACTAATTTTTTTTTTATCCCAATAGGTACCTTGAGATTTTGGGTTAAAGTTTTGAAACTAATGAATAGATAAATTTAAGGATATTTTAACCTTTTGAAAGACATTTCGATCAAATTATTTCCAATCGCGTTTTCTTTTTTAGGAAGGTCATACACACATTCTTTATTTATGCTAATTTTAATGAGTAGAATAAACAAGGACTAAGTGAATTTACGAGCGTGACTTGCCACAAGTTTGATTGGCACTTTGACCCTAAGTTGTCCTCTGGATGCTAGTACATTTAGTGATGCACTAGATACACTATAGATGGCGCTAACCCCAGGGTGTAAGGCTTGGTCGGACACTGACACCAACATGAGTAGCTTCTCGTGTCACTCAAACTTACTATACATACTGGGCACTATAGACGCTGCAACTACAATTAATCATCACCCTCTTCTTCGTAAATGATAACCAAAATGATGGACACTCCGTTGATAGAACCCTCCCTTTAACCAATGTGCCAGGACCAGCAGCGCATCTATAAGATCCTAGGTAGAAATTTCATCAGCACTGATTAAAGAAATATTAAGGCGACACAATTTATTCCGAGGTGAATAATTGCTGATGACTTTTAACTTATGTATTTAATTTGACACAAAGAAACCACCAACATAGAAAATAAGCAATGCTTTTTCTATGACCAGGGAGTTAAATCTAGCATTTAAAAATAAAAGTATTTTGACGTTACGCTTGACACAGAAGACTCCAATGCATTTACTTATTGAAATATATGATGCATATCAGTTGAAGAGATTCAGTTTCTAGACATATATCCACTGATAACATCTCCAAGGTTTCTTATCTTTTTAAATTGTATTTTGAAGAAGCAACACCTGTAATTAACGATCCCCCAGACAGGTGTGTAATGTCATGCTTCAGGTAAATACAATGACCGAGGTCAGGGGTTAAGCTTCCTCGAAAAAATCCTATGAGAAATTCTACGAGAAGTGAAAACATGAAAAAGCTTTTAAAGTAAAATACAAAATTGAATTACGGAGCGTGTCTTTCACAATAATGGTCTCATGAATGAGCGACTTACGGACATGAAAGTATAATCGTTTGATTTGATAGGTTCAACGGAGTCCCTCCCAGTTCATGAGAGATTACCTCGTAGCGCAACTACATAGGTAACTTCAAGCATAACTTAGTGCATTGTTCAGAAGAGTATTCACCATAGAATGTTGTTAGTGGTAAACTCCCCTCACCTTACTCATCCTAAAATAACAATTCTTTTTTAAATGACTTCATTCATTAAACATAAAATACTATAAATAAAAAAGTGCTTCAATTACAACAATATTCTACTCTTTTACTTTGTAAACTTAAAATTACTGAAATAAATAAATATTAAATGAAGACGCGCCATATGGTGTGTACAGTACACACAGTTCAACTATCTTCACCAGGTGGGTTGCAATGGATTCAGTAAATCTATACTTCACTTGATGTAATTTCATTCAGTTCATACAAGTTCACTTGACATCATTCATCGGAAGGGAGGAAAAGTTACCAAGATCTATGGATGGTCGACTTTATTTTTTACAATAGCAATATTAATGGCTGCTTCTTATGATAGTTCAAGAATGTGAAAATAAAGAAGTCAATCATTTCTAGAATTATTAGTTCATCAAACTAATAGAATCATTTGAGTGATGTTCAATTAATCCCTAGTACACTCTAGCTATGAGTCCAAACTCAGAAGCAAAACCCTATTACAAGTTCACTTACAAGTAAATTTTCAGTTAACATTGGTTCAAAACATTGCAGTTTATCACACACTCAGTAAGTGCAGTGTCACAGCACCCAGTGCCATCTATCAGTGTATATGTACACTGTCTGACATGTATTTCCATCACATCCCTGTCAATCACCCGATACCATGGCAGTTCAGATATACAAGAGAGCGAGCAACCTCTGCCATTTACACTGGAGGTCCCACACGTTTGTAAAATAAGCATCAAAAGTATCCTTGAAAGCAACTATCAATTTTCAAATTAAATGAAAATAGACACAATCAGCCATGATGAAAAGTTTATAACATATTAACTAGTGTTGGTAAAATAAACTTCAAAAGTCCCCATTAAAGCTATTGTCAGTTTTCAAATTATATGAAAGTAGATATAACTTGTTTTTGATGAAAAATTGCTTAAGGCTGACTAGTGTTATTTCAAAAACTGTGGTTAACCTTTTGCTATAGAGAGATACCCAATGGGGAATCATGACTTGTTGGCCGAGATTGTAAACAGGCGCACTTGTTGTGGTCTGTCTTCAGGCTAAATATGATATGAATTCCGGGCTAAATGAGATCAGTGATTCATGGGAGAACTTCCTTGTCCAAAAATACCTCTTTATATGCTAAATAGATTATGTACAAGTGAGTGCATTTTCCCAGTTAATTTGGATGATGCAATTATCTGCTTTAGTGATGTAAGATGGCTGGAATATCATTTTCAATGATGCAAATTCATTTTAAGCGAAAAATTGTAATTTCAATTTAACATAGTGACTCCTTATCAAATCTGTTTGTCTTGAATTAGTTTTATTTTTTATTTTTGAGACATATTTTGGGGATAATGTCAGATCTTTGCCAAAAATGATATTTATTCCATCTTTCTGAAATAAACCATATATTGTACAGACCAAAATCATTGTTCATTTACAAGTCACCCCACCAAGTCCATACAACATGTAGGTAAGTCGCCCCATGAGACACCAACCTAATTTACTTGTGTATACCTCTTACATAAGAGTTTGTTGACAAGGGAACAACTTGACTGTTATCCAGTATAATTTGTGCAGCTATCTGGTGAACTATGGTCAAGGCAGGTAACAAATGACCGCAGCCTGGTACCTGACTTATCACCTGGCTGTTACACCTGGTAATGAGCTAATTACAGGTAACATAGGTAGACAAACCATCAACTATGATGTAACTCGGATGCTAAATGACTGAAATGGGTCAAAGAGATTTGTGTTGATCCCTGTAACCCCCTGGAACCCATTTAGGGGCTTCCCATTGAAAGGGGGATTGGGTTATTTTAACTTATGCAGGTATGTACTGTTTGATGGACGAGAAATGATAGTTACAATGAAGAGTTGACCTTTGACTTAATTGAGCCTCTATTTATAGGGGTTTCATTTGGTTAGCTTCCTTTGAAGTGGGATTAGCGTAAACATAATTGATTTTAGAATGTCTGGCTGTAACCTTCTCGACCTTTTATAAATTTTGATTTGTTGACGTGAATTTTTTTTTATAGCTGTTTAATTTACATCCATTTCTTAATTATTGCATCAATTTTCTGGCACATTTAAAAAAAAGTCATCCATCATGAAGTTGTGCCTATTAAAACTTAAATTAAATTAAAATTAAAATTAAAACCAACTCAGATGAAAAAAGGACTTGAATGATAAAATAGTTTAACTAATCCATGTCATCGATAGAACTTGCTTAACCTAACAATCACATCTAACACGTCTGTGTCTTAAGATGTCAATCAATATAATTATGTTATGGATTATAGTTTGAAATTGACAAATTAATCATGTTCACTCACCATTAGACTTGCCATAGATGGCTTGGTTGAGTCCGTTGATGTTCTCGTAAAGCTGACTGAGTATCAAGTCGAGCTCTTCTTTAGCGGAGGAGAGTTCCTTATCCTCTGTTGGTTCCGACTCTGGCTCCGGCTCCTCGGGTGTGGCGGCTATATCCGACTTCATGGCACTGATATTATCTCGGAACTGAACCTTGTGAGCGTGTGCACTGTGTAACTGGGAACCCATGTTGTCATACATACTGACGCGGTTCGCAAGCTCAGGGTCATGTGACCCTCGCCGTTTGTGTTCAATGTGAGGCTCCTGCGTGTACGAACCGTCGCGGCCGAGACTGAAGCTCCCGGTTCTGTAGTTGATACTCTGACCCTCGCCCATGTCAATGTATCCGTTCTGAAGGCGCTTAGGGAAACTTCCGGGTTTGTGGTCGTGAGGCAGTAGGAATATCTCCATTAAACTTGTGTCACTATGGTTCCGCCGCACACTGCGGTGAATTCGAGTCCGTTCAGAGTCTAGACTCTCCAACAACTGCGTGTGAGCGGTGTAATATTCACTGAACGTAGAGTTCTTAGAGGTTTCACTATCACTCACTGACTTGTCAAGTGCATTGTGGGTAGGCACAGGTGACAAACTGTCTGAAAGAGAGGCGGCTGAAGTATCTGGGTCAGACTCAACACGTGATCGTGGCGATAACTCCTCACTTATTGGTGATGCCGGCGGCACTAAAAGAGGATTTGTTGGCAGTTCTGAAGTAGGACTGATGTCCACACAGTTCAAATGCTGAATCTTAGCTTTCATGTGTTCACGGTCTGCCACAACTGGGTTACTGATCTCCACAATGTTCTTGGAAGTGAACTTCTTGTTCTTCTTGGTTTTGAAACTCTCCATCTTCTTCAGAAGGTTCTTGGCACTTCGAATTCGTTCACTAGCGGCCCTCCGTAATCTAGGACTGAGGATGACATTGGATTCCGGTGTTGAAGTCTTGTGTTCGGACAGCGTGTAGCCGAGGTGTGGCATCTTGCTGTCCAGAACCGGGCTGTCGTCTGGAGGACTACTGCTGTCCTGGTCGGCCAGAAGACTGTCGTGGCTCAGACTCGACTTGACTGTCAACGGGGTTGTGTCAAGGTCAAGGTCCTTCCGAGACCAGCGTCGAACGTTCTGTTGATACTCCCAAGCGTTGCTCAGTGCACACAGGTCTTCTTCATCTGAGTCTTCATGCTGTAACACAACAATCACATTAGCAGACGAACTCGAGCAGACGCCAGAGGCAGACGGGCAGAGCAGACGCAGAACAGAAACAAATGCATCAGTTAATTGAATAGAGCTCAGACCATGATTCATTAAAAAGCATCAGATATCAATTTATGATTAATTTGGTACAGCGAGTAACAATTTGTCAATAATCTAATATTTTGTAATGGTGATAACCTGCACCGTCTAAATTGGTTACTAATGAAATCATTCCTTATTCAATGACTGCTTTCAATGCTACATACAAAAGGACAAACATATTACCATTGATAAATAAATGTAGATTTACAAAAGGAAAATGACAAAAACATCCAATCTCAAGTCACGTACAGAAGACAACATGGTGATATCCCATTCTGGTAGTATGCAGGACTATTAAAAGTCCATACATTTAGTCCACAAAGCCCATAGTGACTGTACATCCAACTGGTAACAGATCAAAGCCTATAGTGGCCTGCTGTTCTGGCTAAAATATTGTGACTATTATTTTGTCATCCATTCTTCCATCTTCAAACAAACCCATAGTAATTTTCTATTCCATCCAAACTGTGACTATCAGTTTACAACAGTAAACAACCAGCATTGCAAATAGTAGTTTGGTCCATATCAAATTGAAGGAACTATTATGTTAAATGGTCAACAACAAGCACTGTCCACAGCATTAGTAGCTATTGTTTTCAACGGTCAACAAAAGGCACTGTCCATAGCACTTTTGACCACTTTTAAACAGTTAACAAGAAGCACTGTCACTGTCCATAGCACTGGTGACTATCATTTTGTCCTATCCAAACAGTCGACTACAAGAGAGGCCCATTATCACCATTCTCTGTCAGTCCTGTTACCTCTTTAGCACGTAGCAAGTTTGTTCAATACTAAAACAGCTTTCTCAATTACACTGCCGATAATCTGGTCATAATTGCAAAACCAGAGAACCGGTCAGCCATAATAAATGGTCATTCCATCAGTGAATTATGATTGGATTTTCCTGTTTTATGCAATTACCTCTTCCCATTAAGCCTGTATCTAAAGGTCAGGGTTCTAAAATAAGCCCCGGTCTCATACTTGAAGAATTACGTTTGCACCAAGCCATCGAGCCGTAGCACATGTGGCCCATTTATGCTGTACACGTGGTGCTTCAATGATGTGATCACGATCGGCAACATAGTGTAAATGCATTGTCCTATATAACCTGACTCAGACTCTAACTGTGTCATAAACGTTTTTTTAAATAATTTTTTTTACCAATGGTTTGTTAACATAAAATCATATTTACCATATTTAGTGAGAAAAATCATTTTGTTTAGAAATTTGGCAGTGGTAAATGCATTCTCCTACTTGTTTAACTGAAATGTTTGCTGTTTGTTTAGATAAAGCTTTGACATGAACTTTTTTTACCAATTTTGTCAACATGAGAAAAACAAATATGAATATTACATTATGTGAAACATCAAGTTATGTAATGATACGGCTAATGATAGAGTAATACTTAGCTATTTAGTAAGTTTAGTTATTAAAATATATAGAAAGATAAATGCATCAAACTGAACACTTTAAAATCCAATTCAAAGACAATACTCACAGTTTGACAGTGTCTACCACACAGTGACATAATTCAATTTAAAAACTTTCAAAACATTCAACTATTTTTAGAAAGATGACCTTTTCCTGGGTTTGAATTTGGACCAGGATAGAATGTCACATAGTTACATGAGCCTATTTCTCACCACTCCATCCAGAAAAACAAGTGGGGACCTATAGTATGTTGTTATCCAACCTTGTCGCATATGGGTTGGAAAGTTGTTTACACAAATCTACACTTTGAATAATTTGATTAAATAATACATTAACTCAAGTTAATAAACAGTGCAATTGATTGATCATCCAATCATTCTTGTCATTAAAGAATATATCTTTTTCAAATACATTTTTTTACAAATGTCTTAAAATAATCTTATTTCCTGACAAGTTATTTTTCAACATGATCCTTATGGTCAAAAATATAAAATCAAATTGTGTGAAATATTTGCTTCATTATATTATAAGCTTAACAAAATATTTCAAATTATACAATAATTTAACACTGATGTTCAAATATTTTAGAATTGCATTTTCAGGTAAAAAAAACAGAAGTTTAAGAAATACTTGCATGAAAATGGTTTAGACTAAACAAGCACATCCAGCCTACACAGATTGTGACCTCTGTTGTTATTCAGCCTCACTAACTGGTCTCCAGTAGTGGACCAGCCCACATGAGAGAGTGGGGTTATAAACCAAAGTCACGACTGTCACCACATACACGATTGTCACAGTGTTCATGTTCCTCCCTCTCTCGGAGTGACAGTGACTTGTATAGCGACAGCTGAATATACTTGACAATTTGCTTCATTTAAACGTTTTATCTTAATTTACAATTAAATATACTTGACAATTTGCTTCATTTAAACGTTTTATCTTAATTTACAATTAAATATACTTGACAATTTGCTTCATTTAAACGTTTTATCTTAATTTACAATTAAATATACTTGGCAATTTGCTTCATTTAAACGTTTTATCTTAATTTACAATTAAATATACTTGGCAATTTGCTTCATTTAAACGTTTTATCTTAATTTACAATTAAATATACTTGACAATTTGCTTCATTTAAACGTTTTATCTTAATTTACAATTAAATATACTTGGCAATTTGCTTCATTTAAACGTTTTATCTTAATTTACAATTAAATATACTTGGCAATTTGCTTCATTTAAACGTTTTATCTTAATTTACAATTAAATATACTTGACAATTTGCTTCATTTAAACGTTTTATCTTAATTTACAATTAAATATACTTGGCAATTTGCTTCATTTAAACGTTTTTTTTTAATTTAAAATTAAATATACTTGACAATTTGCTTCATTTAAACTTTATTATATTAATTTACAATTAAATATACTTGACAATTTGCTTCATTTAAACGTTTTTATCTTAATTAACAATTAAATATACTTGACAATTTGCTTCATTAAAAGTTTTTACCTTATTTTGTCATTATATATGAATTAAAAACAGAAATCCATGTTGAGTGACAGTACTATCAGTTCAATACACAAAACATTCACACTTGACAATTCGCTATTCTTTTATGATTAACACTGAAATTCCTATATGGAGATAAGCCAGCATTTCTTGCAAATGAATACACAAGTTGATTGAAGAAGCAAGTTAATGTAATACACGAGTTCATTAAATATACAATTTTTCAAACTAGACAATGTTGATAATATGCAAAATCTTCAAGTAAATTCTGTTTATGTACAATCAGTATGGTATGCTCTTTCAATATTTGTATACTCTACGGAATGTTTTAACATGTAATAAAAAACAGCACCAAGATCAGAGCAAATTAATTTGTCAAATGCGACCAAGCTGTTGCCTTCTCAACATCAAGCGAGCTTTATATCTGAATTTATGCGAAGCCACTCCATATGGAGAGCTTTGGAGTGGCTGGGACCATTTATAGAAGATCTCCGTCCACCTGGAGAGGGACAATATTTGTATACATAGATAAGTACCTGTAGCTAAAAGCCCTGGGAATCTGAACGTCATTAATGATATCTCTTTACTCTCCCAGCAATTGAGCTAACCCTTACATTTTTTTCTGAGAATTGAGATCATTAACTAATTCTCTGCTGGTGAACTTGGAGCAAACACTTTAAATATTTGATAATTTTGATTAACACAAATTTCATGACTAAAAAATAGGAATTTTGGAGTAAAAATTATCAAAATCTGTGATGGCAATTGACATCTTCTCTGGAACCTCTTCAAGACGCATTTTGGAAGCAGAATGGTAATCAGTATACATTAACATTATCAACTGTATCTATCACTATTCCCAATGGGAATATTCTCTTTAAAATATTAATTCATTCTCCTACCATTCTTAGCATCTGCACTGAAATGTTGTATTCATTGCAAAAAAAGAAGTTGAACTTAGTTTTCTGTCATATTCACTACACTCTCAAGCTTTGAAACTGAGTTAACACCCAAAAAATGTCGGCAATTGGAAAGGTCATCAATGTTTTCTCCGAATGGGAAGATTGAAGTTAACACCTAAAAAAATACCACCACCTTGGTTAATTCTTTTCTTTTTAAGTCACATTCCGACATTCTTTGATCGACTTTTGTCATTGTTTCTGTTCTGACATTGCAGCCTGTTTAGAACGACACACCCGATTCACACGAGAAGCAAAGAATTGTTCACAATGATGAACTTAAGTGAGCTTTCTCCACAAAAAGTGTTTAGATTCTTTTAATCTAAAGGCCAGAGGAAAAGTAAATCTGCTCAGGCATTAACCACCATTCTGCCAATGTGTAAAGGCAATTTAGTGGAGACTTCAAGGGCTAATGTAAATGTCTGACGCCATACTTAAATTAATTAAAATTGAGGTCGTTTCAAATATTTCAGCAAATCAAACAATAAGAAATACAGCAATATACATACCCCTTTCCTTGGGTGCGCATCTATTTTCATAACAGCACATCTGTTTAGTGTGTTAAGGCGCCTGAAATAAAAGAATATACATGAGTAGAGAAATCAATAGATTATTCAGAAATTCATAATAAATCCATATCTGTGGAACTGAAAGTGTGAATCCATTTCTGTGGAACAGGAAACGAGCAGAGATGAGCAACAGTATCGAAAACCCACCTGTGACATATTAGCATACAGAGTGAATATTCGTAACTATTCATAAATATTTAAGTGTGATTAACGATAAATCCGCAAAAAAATTACAAAGAGAAATCGAAATGCAGCTTCTGGCTTGAATGTAGTTATTGATATTTTGGACCATATTCATTAATTCCATTTACCCATTTCGGAAAAATTCCATTTTAAATATTCAATAAAATTTATACATATTTATATTTAAAATTAAACTAAAACATTGCGACATAATAATTTCATTAAAATATTCCAATAAATTGTGAATATGTTTTTGTTCATTTAAATTTATAATTTTAAAATAAAAAATTAATGAAATCCATGGCATGGAACGGTGAGTAATTACTTTCATCATATCCAAAGCAATTATCTTGTATAACGAATAACGTACAACAGTATACATCCTGTGACCAGGAGACACAATGTGATATATCCTGTATACACGTGCAATATGTTGCAATATATCCCATCCACTATATATGCAAATACTGAATGGCGGAATACGACTGTTTCTAATCTCCTTTTCTTGAATATCCTGTTTTTTATTGCTAATCCTGTAAGCTGTTTTCGTGGAAGTGATTCACAAACTAACATGTGAAACATTTCACAATAACTAATTCAATGTCACAAGGAATAAAGCTCTATAGTTTCTATAAATAATAATCATATCATAATATCAGTTGATGAAATACACATCTATTTAAATGAAAGTAAATATTCTCCGAATAACCCACATCTGTATTGGCATGTCCCACTGTCAAAGCCCAATTTCCATGAAAATTCACATTAAGATAACCATATTATT
This sequence comes from Gibbula magus, assembly GCA_936450465.1. Taxonomy (NCBI): domain Eukaryota; kingdom Metazoa; phylum Mollusca; class Gastropoda; order Trochida; family Trochidae; genus Gibbula; species Gibbula magus. The sequence continues at coordinate 36,753,765 of OW388294.1, read as the reverse complement.
GAAGAAATAGGTTGACAATTTAAAGCTTCACATGTTTCTATATAAAGCTGACACTGCTCAGATCATAGTTATCCTGAAGAACCATCCTCGTGAAAATGACACAAGTTTCCTTTTAAAAGGCTTAAAACAGCCATCAGTAATATCCAGGAGAAAGCAGCCATCTAGTAACCGTGAAATAGATTATCCAAAGCAACAGTATATACAATTTCCCCATGGTATATATCCATGAAATCAAGTTAAAATCCCTCCAACTGACCATCCGAAATGCGTATCCCCTGTAACACAGTGCTCCAGTGACCAGGTGTGCGAGGTATGTGACTAGTCCCCACACTGTAGGTAGATATACAGGTGAGAGGCCTCGTTACAGGTGAGTATTTCAAGGTAAAATGTCCCCTCCTTCTGTCAACACTCTCTACTCTTGTACATTACTCTCAAAACACCCCCTCCCCCTTTTCCAAGTTCCTCCTCATGGGCTTCCAATAGTATTGTTTTACCCTTTAAATACCCCCCCCCCCCCCCCCCCCCCCCTTCAAAATTCTACCCCAGAGACGTGCTCCTTTAATTCCCTCCCAACTATCCCCCATTGTCCAATTCCTCAAAGGCCTCCTCTGTTATTGTTTACACTATTACCTAGCTATTATAGCAATTACTTATCGTATTGTTTCAAGCCTGAGGTGTGAATCCAATTAACAGGTAGCAGCTGATCACGATCCATACAGGTAAGACTAGATTCCATGCATGGTTGAATCCAATCCTTGCTCTTCTGTTTACACATACAGGTGAAAATAGCTGTGTTTGCTTTATGATAAAGAGGATTTGGGATCTATTGTCATGTTCCATACTTACACAGAGATGAAACCAGAAAAGACAACAATAGACGATACTTGTCTTTTATGTAAATACTTGTGGAGATCAAAGTTTATGTAGGTAATCCCTGTGGACTTTGTGGAAGGAACGGATTGTGCTTTTTCATGTTTATTAATGCAGTTGAGTATATAAGGAATTCCACTTGTTACTTTTACGAAGGATACTGTATAGAATTTTTTCTTAATCCTTGGTACAAATACGTCAAAGAGTTTGCATGTTTATCGTTATGTTGAAAATAACAAAATAAAGGGTTGTAATTAATAGTACAAACAATGGCATAAAAGAAAATATAAACAAATTTAATGTATTACCTCTGAATAAAAGGTGCTAAGTATCCACCTACCAAGACACTTTAGAAAAAATATTTATCTCAAGATTTAAATGAATAAATTTATAATTTACACCTACAAAAATTAAGCACAAGTTGTTGCAAATACATAAATTACACACACAATTTTTTTAAAATTAAACGCTAAGAAAACAACTCAAATTAACATTACAAGTCTATTATTTTCACATTCACATAACAGGCTAAAACTTACTCAAACAGGGCCACAGATATCAATGGTAAGATTTTGAAGGCAGTGCTTTTTTTCACTGAGAAAAGTTATACAAGTACATTCCTAGTGTGATATGCAGTGAGTGAAGCTAAACTCCTAATGTTCATCATTTTATAATATCCAGGTCATCTTCTTGTTTATTGCAAATCAGATGCTAATTAACCAGTTAATCAATGAGAATCATTAAGTGCCACTCATGAATCACTGTGACAATATCCTTAATGAAAATCTTAACGATGCTCACACTTCTAATGATTTCAAGTGACAATTAATTAGTCTCGTTATTTGTCACAACAATGTAGTTTATTTGATTGACAGCGAAATAAGCACTCAGGGAGTGACACATTGAGTAAACTACATTGAAGATATAAATATTTTAAATCTCCTGACTGTCAGTATTTTACAAGTTTATCATAACGCAAGTACTTTTGTAATTTTTTAGAAAGATTTTGTCTTTCAGTTTATCTTTTAAAAAAAGAGATTTTACCTTTAATCCTTAATCCTTCTTTACAATTAACAGACAAATTACAAGTGAACAATTTCAAATTCATAAAAGGGTGATATCTCAAGGAAAGAATCTATTCAAGTTTAGGTTAGATATGCATAAGAAATAGAAATGATATTTATTAGCATATATATATTTTGAGAAAGATGTCACCCTTTTATGAATTTGAAATTGCTCAAGTCAGTTATTCTTCCTCCCAACAAATTATTGTGATGTCGAGAAACACCCAGTAAATGCCTAACTCATTTATCCATCCTGTACAACAAATCTTAGTTAACTAACAAATAACTTTGATACTATGATTTTGCAATGTTTAGGTATACAAATAGCAGAACTTACCCAGAAAATGTATAAATCATCTATCCATTTTTCCCCAAATGCTTAGTTGCCCAGAAAATCCTGTTGTTGTCCAACAAGTAAATCTTGCACTGACATTACCAGTGCAACTTCCTCCCAACTTTGATTTTCCCATGTTTATGGAGTGGATGTCACACAAGTAGGTCTGTGTCAAGGAGACATTCTCCCTCCTTCTCTTTTACCATGTAATTTGTGAGCACTCCATACAAGGTCTCCTTCAACTGGTTTCCTATATCAAACCATACATGCCTTTCCTTTTAACTGGTGTTCAGTTCTTGTTCTTATACACAGGCTGTTTTGATTTTGTTTTGCAACTTTTGAATTGGAATTGTTCCATATTTGTTATATTAACATAGGATGTCAAATATAGGATGTTTAAAAAGGTTATTCAGATATAACATTGTTGGATAAAGTATTATGAGGCATATTTTCCAGCAAAAACACTATAAAGATGATCTAATATTTCCTTTCCCTTTATGGAAATGATAGTGATTTATTACCAAAAGAATACAACATAAATACTTACATTGTATGGTTAGTTAAGGATATATCTTCTTCATCACGTATAATCTGAACCATCATGTCCATATTGTAAGGAACCCATGTAGTGTTTTGCCGATGTCTGTCCGACCATGTTAGCTATTTACACAAACTAGCACCCACAAGCACTCGTTCAAGTGCTTCGTCATCATAAACTCAACATAATATTGCAAAATTTCTTCCAATTTTCCCAAATCCAAATAAATTCACGAGCGAGGAGTGCATTTCCTGATGACAGTCTTTTGAGGCAAATGCCCTGTTATTGGAAAAACAATTGTTGCTAGGCAACGATAACCGTTCATGTCAATGAATTTACGGATTGGCAGCAGTGATTCATCTGTATTTGCAGAAAATATTTATTTCCGCCCTCGTTACAATCAATACGTTATCCATAATTACTTCATCGGGTTCGTCTTTTCTCAAGGGTCTCGTAATTTCAAGAATTTTGTTTTATGTAATTAGAAAGCCATTCTGTCGAAAGTTTTTGAGTTCATTACAAAATGTTGGTTGAACTTATTATGCACCCTCTGTCAACAGCCTGCCATTAAATGTCAACTCTAATTATGCTAATGATTCCAACGAACCCTCTTGTTGGATGTAATTTCGTAATTGTCATCAATTTTATCAAATTGCCAAAAATGAAAGATGTGAGTGGATCTATTTTGGAACTTGACACAAAAATGTACTCATAACATGTAAATAATACTGTTGAACTGTTTTGGGAAGAATTTCAAAGCTTAGAAGCAATTGGTCAACCTTTGTGTTTGTGAAGATCATTTAAGTGCAAAAATGAGACATTAGAGGCTCTTCTTAATAAGGAGTTTCAGGGACGGATACAGCTTTTTGAGTTGGATCCACCAATCGAGTTTGGTCCTATAATGTATGAGATACTCCAGAAAAAAAACAGAAATAAACAAACTCTATAACATCTCTCACAAATCAATCTAACTAGTGCAGACCCAATACACTCACACAAATCATCCTGAAGACTCTTCTTTTGGAACTTGAAACAATCTTTAGTCTTCTCTAGTCAAGTGACCTTTTTGGTTAAAATTATGTCAAATTCAATCCCAAAAAATAAAATGTACACTTCTTATAGTATTATTCAATAGATGAAAAACTAGAAGAAAAAGAACTAAATTTGAATGAATTTTCTTTTGAATCTGATAAGTTATAACAAAGGTGAAGATCTACATTTAAATAAAATGATGTACGTTAATACCAAGTTTAATAATTATGAAATTAAAATCAGTTAAAATCAGTTAAAATAAGATTGAGCACTGTTCATCTATCCAGCATAGATGTATACAGTCAATACCTAAATTTTGAAATATATAAGTTAAAGAATGATTATCCTAAAATCAAATTCATATAAAATATTCAAATCACATTACTTACTCAGTCCAATACATGTATACAGTTAATCCCTACACTTGGTCAGCCCACCTGTACAGGTGTGTTACCTGTGTATGATACATACAGGTAATGCCTGCATCACTATCTACAACATCAGCACTACACAAGGGACAGGTGACCCTATAAACACCCCATGTAATCTCACCATTATTTAGATAATGTGGGGTACATTAGACGCAGCTACTTTAGTTTCCCGAATGCTCACCCTACCTGTCTGTCAGTCTTGTATTACAGAATTGTGAGAAATTCTATTATGTATTACACCTATCCCTAACACCGGAGTTTAGGGGTAGGTAAAGCACTAGTGCAAATGGGTATCTTTCGAGGAAACAACATTTGAGGGATACTGTTCCTGCATTTATGATATACGTGATATCTGAGTTTAAAGAAGACAAATATTTTATGGATGATCAACTTCTTTATTAACAATAGCGACGTTTCGGTATAGATCCTTATACCGTTATCAAGCATTGATAACAGTATAAGGATCTACACCGAAACTTCGCTATTGTTAATAAAGAAGTTGATCATCCATAAAATATTTGTCTTCTTCATCACACCAACTTCTAGAATGCCTCTCAAACAGTTTATATATGAGTTTGTTTGAATATATGACTTAGGATATCATTTTGATAGTAGTAACAGCCAAACTGGGCATAGATTAAAAATATTTTTCTCTATGGAATTTGGTTTTATATTTACTACTGGGTATATCTCCACCCATGGAGATAGAGGGGATGAAAGTGGAGGGGGGGAGGGGGGGAGGGGGGGGACTGGTGGGAAGGTGTTCTGTAGAAAATAGGGTTGGGATGTAGTGAGAGGAATAAATTTTGATATGATAACCAATAAGTGATGATTAGAGAGGGAGGCTAAACACAATGGGGGTTTTATATTATGAGGTAAGGGTATGTTGTGTTGTGGGTAGAGATGTTTGGGTTGGTTTATGGTAAGAAAAGAGGGTGGGGAAATAAGGTTGATGAAGTAGAGGGGGAAGGGACTGTTATTGATGGAGATGTCAAACTCCTACTGTACTACAAAGAAAGGTCGGAGGGGGTCGGAGGGGGACGCAAGGTGTTGCATAGTTATCATAGATAGGTAAGAGGGAAGGGGGAGGGACATAATGATAGGTAAATTATGGGTATTATGAGGAAGGAGGGTGGTCCAATTAGATTTAAATATCACCTACGTTTCCTGCTTCTTTCGGTGACAGGCCATATGTGGTTATATCACACCATCAAAACGAAGGAAGCTGTTACGATTGGTGGGCAACAATAACAAGGAAAGACATTAATGTAAATGTCTTCAGGGTAGATAATGAATGTTAACGGCTGGTGATTAGGTGTCAGATGTGTTACAGAGTTACACATGTTTATTGAAATGTTGAGGACTTTACGTTGAAGTGATGGACAGTGAACAGAGAACACCTGGGGTTTGTGTTACTTATCTAGACAATTGTGGAATTAAATTATGTAAACAATTGCATTAAAAGTTTAATTGAATTTAACTAATTCAAACTTTCGTTCCTGGCATATTGCCTAGCACATGTACAACAGTGGAGACATGGTAGGTTGAAACAACAGACAACTTCTCTATTTTCACAATTATTTTAAACATATTATTATTAAACAAGATATTAAACAAGATATTATGACTATATGTCATGATTTGATGTATATTTTAAAACTATATTAGCAAGAAAGCAAACAATTAGCAAATGTTATCTTCTATACTTTTTATTTTACTGTAATCTTCTCATGTGTCGTAAGAACCATTTTTGCTGGGCATTCTATTTTTTACAATGTACTAAAATGAGTTTTGCGATGACAAAACTGGAACATCTTTCTCTATCTTCGATGTAATGTTAAAAATAAGAAATAATACCCCATATTGTCTATTTTGAGCTAGTAATTTTCTGAAACATGAATTATATTTTCTAAATTAGTTTCTTACTATGACAGAGGAAGGGATACATCCCACACACAGCGTAAACACGTGACAAGAGACGTAAGACATATTTACTTATATAGATGTGACATGGATAGCTTCTAAAATGTGAAAAAACGACTTGATTAATTTCTAGTTAATCTCATTATACAAGAATAGAATAAGCTCCTACAAACATGACAAGTGACAAATAGGATATAGCTTTGCATATATTTGAGAGAAGAAGAATGTATATTTAATGTTTTATTTCAAAACTTATTTTGGGGAAAAATTGTTCAAAGTTTCTTATTTTCAGCAAAAAATTACACCAAAGAAAGAGGTTACATGAGGAGGTTAGGGCTTTAACACTGCTTTTAAGAGAATTTCACTATACTTGTATCCTGGCTGCCAGTACTTCTGCAGCGGAAAAGCCTGTAACACCATTGTGACTACGTATTGCGGTGAAACCTGCAAGCACAGCTGGAACTAGTGAACCATAGCAAAAGACAGAATAAACGACACGACTATTAAATACATAACACATTTTTTAAAAAAGATTCATTTTCATGTTTTTATTCAAAAGATCAATTATTCGAAATAAATTCCTTTTCTCTATCACAGATGGAGAGTATGTCCTTCCTACATGACATAAGGCACACACTGTATTTATGTATATGTATGTATATAAGACAGTAGGATGTACGTAGAATATATAAGGACCCACCCAACTAGACCTCTATTACTTATGTCACATACCGAGCATTGTTCACATCCGACCCACATTAGCACACAATCCCAACGCTTTTCTTCTTCATCATCCTCCCGACAAGGTTTGGGAGATTTATGAAATGTTTTTGTCGTTTGCTGAAAGAAGGACACTTTGGCCATACTGCATCTGGCCCTGACACTAATACGAGATGACTGTAGATGTGTAGGACAGGCTAAGGAGTTTGCCATGGAAAGATTTCATTAAAGGTTCATACTCAATACAAGCATCATATGAAACATGTTTTTGATAAGAAGGACATTTTAGTCATGTATATCTGTTATTTTGGAACCACAAATCATTATATGCAAATTTCAGGCTGTGACAGCAAACATTCTACTTACAGAATATAAATATGTTAGAGAAAAATATGTTTATCATATTTTTTCCATATGGAACATTGCAATGCTAAGATAACACACAACTGCGCATGAATACATCCGCTACGCATATTTACTGCGTATGAATACATCCGCTACGCATATTTATCTAACTTAAACTTTTCAATATTCAAATTTTTCTGATTGTTGGGTGCATTTGTTTAATGTTGAATAAATAAATAAAATGGGTTGTCACGACAACGCCTGTTTCAGGACACTAGGTTTTCCTGGTGCCAGAAACTCAAAACTGTGGTATTTTGTCAACGCCTCTTGTAAAGCCCGCATATGAATCACTTATTGCATTTAATCAAATATCACAGGACTTGCACTACAGTTAATTGCTTCAAGGCACTGGAATTAATTTTTCTTTTGTTAATTGTATTTGATAAAAGGCATAATTTTTATAGTCAAGACTTGAAAATAATTAAGTTCCTTTTATGTTTTAATTCACTTGTGTAATGTCCGCCCATACACTTGGTAAAGGCCAAAATGGTTTTCTTAACCTTTTTTGTCACATTGAATACTGAAACATATTTTGCTATAAGTTACGTTTGTATCATAAACAATCTGAAACTCACTCAGTTGACAAAAGGGTAAAGTCCCAAAGGGAAAGTCTTAACATTATAGCTTATAACATAACAACAAATAGTGAAAGCATATTAAATAGTGATTGTTTTAACATCACTTGGCTAATATCACAGCCGTTAGCATCGGGTGTGTACAGTTGATTATAAAAAAAACAAGTACATTTTGCTGAAGTGTACGATTCTATAAAAAAAAAATTCAATCCCTGCAAATAATTCCATTCTCAGTTGCCAATTAACAGAAATCATTTGTCAAAAAAGTAATCCTGAAATGGCAAATGGCCAGAGATTGGTTATCCTTGCAACTCCAGGACTCGCTGGTTAAGGGTTAAGAATAGGACTGACCTGAAGAGAGACTGTATAGAATCTCGATCTAAGAAGTCGTGGTCCCTTTCCACAATGGTTATATCCACCGGAAACTGGCCATCTGAAAACATCAACAACACATATAGACTTAACCCTACTAACTTAACCCATATTAGAAATAAATTCAGAGATGGAAGGTAATGTTGTTTTGAAAAACTCAACATACAATATATCATATTCTCTACAATTAACACAATTCAGTTTAAAAAAGTTCAAATCCAAAATATTTTTCAAATCTGGTTAAAGTTTGATGCATCCAACTCAATCATAACTTTCACAAGTCAAGCAAAAAACAGGAAAAGAAACTCATACTTGATTCAATCAAGAACATCTTAAATCAGAAGTCAAAGAAAATCAGGAAACGAAATACATACATGATTCAGTCAATATGGTCTCAAATCAGAAGTGTAAACAAGAAATGCTCAAATGTACACTGGAGGCACAATAAGTCAATATAACGAAGGACAGAGCTTGTCGTTAATAACAGAATGAGTGATCAGCTGACTGGGGGCGACGCCCACTAGAGAGATTCTATCACATGTGTCCACTACATGCCTTCTAGGAACTCCGCATGGGCCTACATGTGACTACAGAACATATTTTTATAAACTGTGTGGGAGGATCGTTGATTGAAATCAGAAATCTGCTATGTTCTCGTGACTAATGATGTAGATTTGTAATTACATGTAACAGAAGACCTAATGTGATTGTGTAATTCTTAAAATTTCAGATTTCTCAGATTTGTGAAATTTGAATGGAAATGTGTAAGTTTTTTTCAAAAAGATATTTATCAGCTTTAATCAACACTTAAATCGGTGAAAGAGAGGGCCACAATCTGAGTGGGCCAACTTATCTAAAAAGCCCAGGAACTTTTCTCCATATAAACTCAAGAAGTCTTCAGTGTACAGAAAGAATTCAAAGGAGTAGCCCAAGACTGAGTTTAGCCACAAGATTTTATCTGAGCATAGTTGAGTGGCTAGTATGTTCTTAAAGTGTTAGACTGTCAAACGGTCCACAGAATAATTTTTCCTTGGAATAAGCAACTAAAATACATTTCTTTCATGATCATGGAAAGCCTATTATTCTGTTTATGTATGGTCACATGTTATTTCACAAATTTGAAATTTTCCTGAACTATGAAGTTTTAATGATATTAAACGTATGAAACGTTCACAGATTAAATGTTAGTCAAATAAAGCCTCTCTCCTTGATACAATCGGTTAGTGTTGTGTGAACAGCCTTATCATCACTGTGGAACTTATCAGATAAATAGTTAAGGGAGTTTACTATAAACATCTCTGAGTGATTTCATTCAACAGGCAGCAACTTTAAACTAAATAAATTGGACTGATCTTTGTAGAAGCAGACTAAATAATCATAATAACAACAGAATCATAAATATCACAAAGCATCCCTTGAAATATTGTTTATATTGTTGAGGAAAATAGAAAAGTGCACTAATTAACTTAGTTAAGATTGTTAATCGAATGAGGTAAGATTATGAAATTCTATTGACGTAATTTTGATTGATACTTTTATACTGTGCCAAGATACAGAGATAAATTGGTGCAAAGATGAATGAAGAAATGACAGAGCAAAGAAATTATTGAATGAACAAATGAATATGCAATGAATGAACAAAAGTGTTACTGTAAAATATTCAGACAAATATCAAATATATGAAATTGGAAATACTTCAAAATTATTACTTTAAATGAATTAAAAATGATAATAATCAAAATGAATAAAATAGCAATGATAAAACATTATTCATAAACATGTTCATTTTACGTCAGATTGAGTTCACCCAGCACCCAGGTAAGAAAGCAAATTTTGACTACTCGTGAAGATCAAAGCATGAAAGTACTAGTTTTATGAGAAGTAAAGTTTGATCAGTGAAGCGAAACTCACCTTCATACATCTGCGCATACTGAGGGAAACCGGCCGCTCGAAGCCATTTACACGCTTCTATCGCCTCGATTTCTGTAAAAGAAAGAAAGAAAGATTAAAATGCTATAAAGCAAAACATTTGAACATGCCCATACTATTCCCTAATAATGTAAGTGTTCTTCGAGTTCGCCGAACCATAGTATGGATAACATGTGCATTAAAATATCCAAATGTTATAAAGAAAGATATTTGAACATGCACACAACATATCTGTTTGTCTGACCATATTGGTATATAATCTGTTTTGGATGTGTCTGCTCAACCATGAAATGGATAGTTGTGATTTTCGGAATGAAATATATGGTCGTCGGTAACCCCGATTCCGACTGACCTACAAAGAGGCACTCAACACTGGGCTCTTGTTCTACTTCAAAGAGTATGTCCTTCACCGACTCTCATCATTATACAACACGAGGGTCGGTAAAACACGGGGACCAGATTCATCACATTCCATATAAAACCTACGTGGGATGTTGTTTATCACTCGGAGGGGGACATGGCGCATAAACTCTCCTTGACTATTCTGAATTACATACAAAGCCTGCTTTATCTTTTCTTAAATATTCTTAAATGAATAAACTCTATGCAATGTGTAACACATTACACGCATTTCAGAAATTAACAGAATAGTACTTGAAACTCTGAATCTAATAATAATAAAAATATTCACTAAAACAATGAAATCAAAAAGAAATTCAGAGAATGAGATATCCAAATCTTTGACTACCCCAGAATGGCACAATGTTTTAAAAAAAAATATCCAGTAATTAAGACACATCACCTCTCAGGACCACAAGCAACATAAAGGCATCTCCTATTCCGAGTTTGTTCCAAACTTTCGGACGTCCCACAATGAAACAACATTCTTCAATAAAACTAGAAAAAATCCAGAAATTCAGAAATATTCTAAGAATATTTGCGACCATCACGACAAGGAGCAATCCATGTACAAAGCCCTAGATCTCCAGCATGTTCTGATGGGACAAAACACAACCACTGGAGCCTCATCGACAGATGCCTAACCGAGCCTTAGTCACCCGCGTATTGCAAAAGTAAGCCTTTGTCCCGTAACCTGACTTAGTCACCTATTGTTAAGTATAGCATTAGAAGCAGGAATATTTAGAACGGCAAATTGGATTAAATGATGGACAACTGCACATGAGCGCCAGTCCCCGGATCAAAGGGAGGATGTTCAATATTTTCTGTTTAACTGGTACGGAGGGCACGAGGTATTTAACACGTTAACTGGCAAGTTGACTTTTTTACCTCCGAACAATGAGAGTTTTAATCTTGTCATCACACGCTGAAGAGTTAGCTTAACAGGCCAGGCCATGGTTAGAGATCTGTGGAGCTGTGTTGAATGTGTAGGCTGAATGCCATGTTGAACCAGGATTCAAATGATATTACGGTCAGGTATCGAAACGTAGTTGACCTTCTCAGGACACTGACCACTGCTGGACAATCAATTTATGAGAAGAAAACTTAGATGCTTATCAGGGATTCACCAGTATCAAATCATGTCGACCACTTTCTTTGAGTTGGGTGTCTAACTGTGTTTGATGCTTTGACTCCAGTATCAAGATATTTGACCTTCTCAGGACACTGTCCACTGTAGAAAGTCATTAAGGGGAAGAAACCTGTAGATCATGATGAAATCAATAGTTTTTCATGTGAACCATTTGATGAGTCTCTTGCATATGGATCTTGTCTTTGAAAAGATAATCCATTCATTCCAAACTAGAATATATCAACTTCTGATCACAAGCAAAAGATCGAAAATACAGAAGTTGACACAAGAATAGCTGAGACACGATAATCAATCGAAATTATCAGTTTCAGCAATCCACGAAATCCTCTTTCACAGAATAATTCCTGATCCAACTTGAAGTCATCAAAATAAGCTCCTCCATTTGAATTCACCATTTCTCAAATCTAGTCAAAACTGTCCTTGACTATCCATTTGGAATGCTGTAAGAAAGACGACAGTGTGGCCATATTGCAAGTGAGACTACTCCGAAATAAGTGAAGATGTGGACGAAGGAAGGGACTAAGGAGCTAGCCTTGTGCAACAGATGTGTCGGTTCAATACTCTTATGTGGAGTCACATCTCACCTCTTTCTTCTCAGTGTTATATCTCCATTGAATGTTGCCAGGTAAATGGTATTGAACTTGGCAAGCATGTTTACCATATATGGAAGAAACAGGGATTAATCTGAAAAGTCATTCATTTCTTGTTTTTGTATAGACTTAAATTAATGGTTTAAACATATCTTATTTCACAAAATGAAATCTGGATTGACTTAGATTAATGATTTTGATTGTAATATATGATAAACACTTTTTTGTTTAACAAAAAAACACATTTGAAAAAAAATCATATGAAGTTGATCAAAACATTTTAAAAAGAAAATTTACGTTATTTTCAAAATATGACGTTAGAAGTAATGTTGAATTTGAAATGATAATGTATAAGAATAAATTCAAAAAGGTTACCCAGAACTTTCTTGCCGTTGTGCAGTGATGAAATAAGTGGTCTGTATATACTATCCACAGAGGTACATTTGAACTTTCCCATAATGAATTGCGTTGAATCATTCAACAAACAGAGAAACTGAGATTCTTGAAATCAAAGCATACCAACGCAAAAAATGTTCTAAATACCCTGAAACTGTAAACCTAAAACCCAAACCCTGACTGTCTACCCCAAAGTTAAACATGTACAGACGAACATATCCCGCTGAGTCGAGTGAAGTTACGTGGACTTGACACCCAGCGACTGCCATGTTTGTAAACAAATACCCTTCACATATACCCTGACAAGGTTTTTCAGGACTCCGCCCTTCCCATAATCCCTTGCCAATCTAACGCAAGTCCTACAGGGCTTTTGTCAACGGCAGGGTGTGATAGATTGGGGATAGGAACACCCCGACACAGAGTGGAATTCCAAAATCATGCCGGACCATTCGTACCGAAATCCATTTGTACTACCCCCAGATGGGCATGCACTACAAGTTGGTATTCGGACACATTCAGTCCAGATAGACACCCCATAATGGCTAATCATTATCACGTTAGGCAAGTTTTGTGGAGACGCCTTCGTACACTGTGAATGGCTGGTGATCAGGGTGGAAATACAGTGTCAAAACGGCTCCATTATAAAGCCATAGATTCCTGACATTAATTGAGAGCCAAGCTGGACACATGACGTCGTATAAACACTCGATTTACACAGTGTCCGCACCAACACTACAAAACAAATTTATATTACAGGGCTTTGTATGTTCAGCACTTTCTATCATAGAGCTTCATCAAAATCACTTATGTTAACAAGTATAGGACACTTGTTAGTCGAAATCACTCTCGGTGATAAGAAGAGTGATTTCATTATCAAAGTCACATACTTTTACTAGAAAGATAATTTTTCATCAAAATTACTTATATTTTCTCATGTTGAGGAAAAGCCTTTAAAAATGTCAAAATCAATAACAGTTTAAATTTCACTCGTATTTTCAAGAAAGATAAATCAAGCAAACATCTTGCCAAAATGAATGAATGGTGATTTTCTTAACTCAAAATTTGTGGTGATGAAATGAGTTTGAGAAAAGTAGACTTGATTTTTAAGATTAAACACTAGATTTCCTATTATGTCACACATCTCCCTACCTTCAAGGAACATGATACAGTAGATGCAAGGCTTGTTGTACAACATGGTCGAGAGATTCTGATAAAACGCCCTTCAGTTGAGCCAGGTGGGACCAATATGAGTCCGATGGGAAGCGGAACTCTTCACAGGAGGAGGTTAAAACAATGCATGATGAAGAGGTTGGTATCCACCCACGTACTCTACCAGTGTAATGGTTAGCCCACTTGCTATGAGGAATCACAACTCACTCTATAATATGGCTTTCGATAATATGGCGTAAATCAGCGTGATATCTGCATGTTGAAGTCATTTGGTGAGAGGCGGCGATATTTAGGACTTGGGAAAGTCGTCAGTCATGAATAATGGGTGTAACATGTTAGATTAAGCAACTGAGGGGGGATATTTTATCATTTTTAACATAAAATAAGAATTGCCTATGTCATAAATCAGTTATTACCTATGTCATTATAACCAACCAAATTTTAACATTTTGATAAATAATAATTAAAACAATTTCAAATCATTGATTTAACAAATGAACTCATAATTCAATGATTATTCTATTAACGTCAGTAAAACAGAATTTTTCCCATATATGATAACAATGGAAGCAGACACCCAAACATGCATTAAGGAATTTTTAAAACGAGGAAAACCTTGAAATTAGAGCACTGTTCATTGAGGCTGAAAAAGAGACATAGCATGCTGAAAAATACGCCTCAACAAACTACGGATGACCTGATTTCAGAAATGATATTGTGGTCGCCTGTAAACTGTAACAAAGACAGGCTCAGATTCAAACTCTAATCCGCGTAGGTCCTTTGAAATGTGTCGCAGTAAGGTGATACCGTACTTGCTGGAGCTGAGCTGGTATTAAGAATTCATCTCGCGTATTTCTCGAGTTCAGGGTCCCCAAACCTAACCCTTCGTCAGATCGGTGAAAAGGAAGTTTGTCGAGAAAGTAGATTAAGTGTATCATTTTTAACATTTTGCGCATTTAGTCCGCTTTAGAGTGATAACTTGTTTGTAATCTGTCTTAATGTAAACGAGTTTGAAATTTTTGTCGTACTTGAGATACAGATCGGATATATAAGAAGCTTTCTGATTGGATGATATGGCAAAAATTGGAACATGTCTCCAGCTGGGAATTAAATTCGGAAAATGGCGATCATATTTTGTCCTTGTCATTTAGTCTGTCATTGAGATATTTTTCTCAAGGATAAAGATCCATGTTTGTCAAATCTTTTTTAAATGTTTTAAAATGTTTTAATCCCAAAATGGAAAAAGTGAAGACTTTGTAGTTTCTTCATTAAGTTCAAAACATCAAGACACCTAAATTGATTTGATTATTAAATCAGTAAAGTAAAAAAACTGTCATTACAAAATTCAACTATTTAAAACGATGTCATCACATACAACTAGTTGTCACCAAACTATCATGCTTATCCTTCCTAATTACAAAAGTTAAAAGCAAGTTTAGTTTAACCTTATAGTATTCCAAATACAAGTGACAATCCATAACAAGTTGATTGGAAAACAGTATCATGACATGTAAGTAGTTGTCACCTACCTATCATACTGTCCTGCCGCATCCTAAGCTACTGTATTTATGAAAGAGACAACAGCTTCTTCCTACAGAGTAAACAAAACACACGGAACGGGCTGACTGGACCACTCCTGCATTACTTAGGAATGTAACACGTCCGAGAGAAAGTTACGTTAGGATGCACTTTTTGAGGACGAATGACACGAAGAGTACAGAAACGTACTGACAGACGGATGGACAGAGGTATATATAGGGTTCATAGAGACCTGCTAGCTGCTTTAAACAAACTGTTACCAGAAACACAAGATGGACATACTAATGGCGAGAAGGTAACAGGTCGTAGAGATGTTATGTTAGCTTCACATTTCAAGCTGAATGAAAGAAAGATGCAGACAGACAGACAGACAGACAGACAGACAGACAGACAGACAGACAGACAGACAGACAGACAGCTGAATGAAATGTAGATAAGGACAGATATAGACAGATGGAGAAATTGATTCTTGGAACAAATTGTAAAGAGACACATCAAGATAGAGAGGAAGTTTTATTAGTTTTAAATTGAAACTATGAAAGACAAGAAGAGGGGATTGTTTTTATCTCGAAAGAGAGATCAACAGAGAGGGATGATTGGATGAGATTGTAAACTTTTGTATGAAAGTTATAATTCAATTACATAACAAATTGATATGATCTTTATTTTGTTTACCTCAGAGCCAGTATCCTTTCTAATTGATTACATTCCTACCCCAAACAACAGCATTAATTGTCTCACAATAACTTACAGGTGAAGATTGGACAAGCTCGACGCACATGCAGATTTTAAAGTATAATTTTCAAAGCTCAAAGATATAAAATATCTTCAGACTTAGATATCCTACCTGAAGAATTGAAATCCCATCAGAAACATAATCCCAATGTCCAATCCAGCACAAAAAATTCCATTAATCAGAGAACGTGAGGCAAGTCATGTGAATTCTCCCATCAAATGAGCGACTATATTCCCCTTAGAGACTGCCCGGCCAGCTAGAAGAGACAAATATTTGGGCTGTCCGGTCGTCAGCGACCTGTCTGAGACTAAATGACATGCTGTCATGTCGTTATTCGTCCGCTGGATTGATTGATCGTCTATTAATCGTATTTCACATGATTCTCAGAGCCGAACATGTACGTGAGTGACATTCATTTGTCTTCATTTGCACTGTGAGACATGGAATCCTTGCAAGGATTTCATTTATAAGGATTCCTTGGTGCTGATGCAAATGGAATATATTGAATTGCCACTGTTTTTTTCTTTTCTTATTTCTTGTATTAGCAATTCACTTGATTAATTTGTATAAAGCTTTTCTGAGGAACCAGTTTACAGGGATCACAACTTATTGCGAAAAAAACCAACCTGAGAATGGTCGATGAATTTCCAAAGATACTAAGAAAATAAAAAAAATTTGAAAATTTAATGATTCAGCGCAATTCTTATAACAATGTAAACTTTCACAATTTTTTTTATAATGTTATGGTCCCAATCAACACTACAAGCATTATAGTTTTATTTGCAAAATTTAAATTCTAAATCCTATAAACGGTAGTTCAACCATGAACTTAGTCACGAAACTTTAACATAAGGAATCTTGACTTGACTTAAATTTCCCATACAAAACCTTTAACCTGACCCCAAGTCACACATAAATCTCACACTAAGAAATATTTTAATGAAATTTCCCATCAGTTATCAATGAATCGGACCGTCAGGTGAGTGAAACTCAACTGTCCTCGTTACCACCTGATCCAGGTAAGCCCAGGTAAGTAAAGGTAAGTAAAGGCAAACAAGGTAACAGTATAGCACATTGCTTAGGAATGTCCAGTTTGAGATGTCATCTCCCCATCTCCCCATCCCACACATACCCTCACACTCTCCAACCATCCTTGACCTACAGGATATATAAATTAAAGTTTTTCTTTTTCTTTACAGTTTTATATCACAAAAAATTCCCCATCTTACATAAATCCTCACACCCTTAGCCTTTCCCTCAAGGATATGTGAATTGTAATATGTTGATTTTTTCTTCACAAAATCTCTGCTGTCCTACATATACCCTCACACCCTTACCTATCAAGACTTACACTCAAGGATTTGTTATTATTAACGTATTAATTTTGTTGTTTCACAAAAAATCTCCCCATCCTACATATACTCTCACACCCTAAACTATTAACGATTTGTTTTGATTAATGTGTTTATTTTGTTTCTTTACAAAATTCTCCCCTCCTACATATACCTCCACACCTCTACCTATTGTAAGAATTCTTGAACTGCAGAATGTGCTACAAGTTATTTGTTTGTCAACTGTATCTGACCAGACTTTCAAGAAGCTTTCCTGTGACAATTGCTCACTTTTTTAAAACAAAGAATTTCCAAACTTTTGCTCATCCATTTCCACACAGAAGCTTTGTAAGAAGAGTTGTAAAACTCCTAAAATCATTACTACATAGACCATTTTGCATTCATATTGTATGTACTTGTATAATGGGCTGGTTGCCCCTTTACGGAAATAACACACAGATTCACTATATACACCTTTCCAGAGAACTTATTTGTTTTCAAAATATTCAGTGTATATCAGACACACTATACAGCAATACACTACAACGTAATCTGGTTTACCTCTTAAACCTTAGAAAGACAAAACGATCACAGCAAATAGAATCCAATTTATAAAAGTTAAAGTGTGAAACCTGTTATAAGTATGTAAGCACATGTTTTGTATACAAAAGTAAGCATTAAAACCCCTCAACAATTGCCTAAACAGATAAAAGTTGAAGTATGAAACCTATTATACGTCTCTAACCACATGTTTTACATACAAAAGTAAGCATTAAAATCCCTCAACAATTGACTAAGCAGTGACACATAAGATTAAGTATACAACCCGTTATAAGCGTGTAACCACAAGCTTTATCTGCACAGGTACAGACACCTGTAATTACACTACGTACCTGCAATCAACGGTTTAATTTTCACCTGATCAGAATACAGTATTGGTTTACCTACTTGGGCCATCGTTTGGGGCAATTTAACAAGCTAACAACCCACAACTATTCACGGACAATCATCCGTAGTTTGTGGTGAGCACATGCCCTTATTATCATCATAAACACGGGATAAGAGCATAGGTCGCAGAAAATATGGAAAATATGATTCATTATATATCATTATATCTTCAGAAGCAATTTTCTATCATCAGTGCTAGAATACAAAGGTTATGTTCCCACTAAACGCTTTCATATATTTAATATTTGGAAGGTGCTGATATGATAAGCATGAAAAACTTGGGTGAATTTGAATTTTAAGGAACAAAATCATAGACGATATATATACTAAGTGAAAATTTCTGAAAATATGATGATGTTTTGTTAGAATTGAAACAACCACTTCAAATACTTGAAAATATAACCGTATCAATACAATAGTTAAATTTTTTATCTTGTAGAAAAATAATAAAGTAAACTCAAACTAATTAAGAAACTGTATCAATAAGGCACATGAGCTAAAGTAATTTAGGAAACTGTGTATCAATAAGGCACATGAGTTGAAGTAATTTAGAAAACTGTATCAATAAGGCACATGAGCTAAAGTAATTTAGAGAACTGTGTATCAATAAGGCACATGAGTTGAAGTAATTTAGAAAACTGTCTATCAATAAGGCACCTGAGTTGAAGCATTTTAGAGACGTTTGTTGTTACATAAGCTGACAGCTGCGGTGGGGCTGAATGTTTACTAATCGAGAGGTGCTAATTTGACAGTTCTCTTGCTCCAGGGTCAACGTCAACACTTCAACTTTGGCATTATCAAAATATTGAATCAACATGTGACAACTGTTTATATCCGATGCTTAACATTGTTAGCCATAACATGCTTAAATTTTCCAATTGAATGAAATTATCAAAATGGTTTCAATGATTGACAAGAAATTTAAATAAATTAATATAATGTTTGAGACTGAGAATTACTTATTATTATGACAAAATGTAGTTTGGTTTAATTTGAATGAAATTGTAGTAATTTATATTTAATCTTTCTTTTCTCATCTTTTTTACAAACTATTTTGATAGCAGATATAACTTTTCCCTATGAATTAAACATGCTACCAAAACAAAATTTAATTCTTAAATAGATATTTCATTTTACAGGACCTTGTTAATCTACAGTAGATTGCATCATCAGATTTTTAAATCGTTGTCGTAAATAATAATTAATTAATACCATGCCAAAACATCAAATGTTTTAATCATTTGTTCATCAGATCTAAATTACTATTTAATAACATAAGCGGAATAATCCTCCCATCTAATTTTGCACTATAAAGTGTTCTGACATTATTGACGCTAAGATACGGCTCGTATTCACCACAGGCACCTGGCTCGTATCGCTCCAGTTTGATACCTGCCTCATATCGCGCCAGTTTGATACCCGACATAAAGCAATACGCTTTTTCAACTGAATTTAGATTAAGCAATCTTAGACAACCTTTGTGAATCATAAAAAGTTTCCTCACATGAGTGAGTTCAGTGTCCGAGACCCTACCAACGACAATATGATGTTCGAAATGAACACTACTGGTGTTCACGTAAAATGACTTTAGTGAATCATTCATGCATACATTCTGATATAACATGGTAAGCTAAAACTTGAATAACTGGAAATGTTTAGATCACAAACAAAATATGTATAAAATGAAAACATTTTACCTTATGAGACCATACAGTTTTCTCGTGTTTCTTTGAAGAGTCTACTTTCTTTATCATGTATATATGGTTCATAATGTTCTGAATTAACAGCAATCATGACATATTTGTAATTACTGACTAATTACGATAAATGCTGGAGATCTACTTAACAACAGCAGCTGACATATTCAGCATGGGCAACCTAAACTACCTTGTAAGGAATGTGTGAGCGTTAATATAAACCATCTGTAACAATGTACTGACTGTGACTCCAAGACCTAGAGAATAGAGAACTAAGCACTGTGGTAAGATCCAAGCCATTAGAAGGTCATCTCATTAAGAGTTAATTAAGCATGTCGTCGGTCCGCTAGTATGTGAGTAGAGTGATGATTGTACACAAGTGGTCCGTCCCATTTACTGAGGACAAGAATGTCAAGTGTCCCCCCATAAACATAGGATACAAAGTTTGTTTGTCAACAAGTCGGACAGAAAATACTATGTGCATGTTATTTTTAACTCACCGGATTTGATATAATCCGTCGGCGAAGAAGTTGGTGACGACATAACGTCCAAGCGACCATACACAGCACATGTGTTGCGCTTACCAATACACTTCCATTTTACAGAGCGAGCAGCTCTCGCATATTGTGTTTCGCTTGACAATAGTTGGTCACATGACCAGGGTTGACGACATTTGTCGCGGTATACCCAGGCAGGGAGGGAGTGAGTGTGTGGGTAATGTGATGGTTTCACCCACCCACCTCCACAAAAGACTTGTCAACTATCTTGTCTATCTCAAATATGAATGGATTGTTTGGTCACCCGTGTGGTGTGCACTCATCCGTATAACAGTCTCCGGTCCCAAGGATCCTGCTTCTTAGGAACAGACGTCGGTCATAAACACTAGGAACTTCCCTGTAATTTTATGCAAGTAATTTCATGCCCACTGAAGAAGTGGAATACTACATTAATATGCTTGTGCTCACTGGGTTAATGGTCGGAGACATCTGATGAATGAGCAGAATATCTAAATACAAAGCGTTTATATTTTACAAAGGACAGTTACCAATATAAAAGAAGACATATTTCTATGAATAATGACAAAAAGAATATATTTGATAATATTTGAAAATTTGAGTAACATTTATAGAGTCAACAAATTGTTATAAAAACTCTTTTAAAAAATAATTTAAAAAAACATAAATTAACATATTTTTTATATATGAAATAATTTGAAGAATTACTTTCACACTAAATGACTGAAAAATTACCTTGCGAAAAAAGAAAGATGCGTCAGATCATAACAGTTTCATCTGATTGTCAGTAACGAAACAACACCCTCGAAACAAGACAACGAAATGAGAAACAAAACAAGGAGACCACAACAAGACGGGGTTATATTATGCAGGCGGAAGAAATACGATATTTATATTTCGGATAGGTTATCAACTTCCTGTGATTCTCATGGGGGTCTCGTCTAAATCTGCATGTGCTAAGTGTACAGAGCACATCGTCAATGATAACACCTCTCCTCCTATTGGGGATCCAATCACAACACAGATAGCCCGGCGGAAGTTGCTGATCTCCAAAGTCAACTATCAACTGTCGAGGAGGACTTATCTAAATATTCCGTTAAAAACAACTTTTGATAACACTGGTATCGTCTAATTAATGAGCATAATAACATAAACGCTATTCATCTTCTCATCAATCTTCTTCTGATGTTTTTTGCTAAGAAAATATTTTCTCAAATGTTCTAGATAGTTGTTATATTAAATTTATACAACTAATAGAGTGTCTTTTTATTAACAACAATACCTTTTTAATATAGACATTTGGATACATTTCCTAAATACTAATTTCAAATTTAATTTAAAGATCATGATTTCAATACTTTATAAACACTATACATTTTATATTCCTCTTATCTTTAATCCCCGCTATTGTGTAGAGCAATTACCATTTGATGACAACACCACAGCAGTTAGCATTTATTTCTCATTTCCTGAGCTCTAACTGACACAAGCCATATGTCACCACGAGGTAAAATAATGAATTGTACTACATACCTAACAACTGACTCAGAATGTACTGAATAAAAATAAAGCTGAATTGTGGGATGACCAATATTTCATGTGGAACATCACCAGACCAAAACAGAATGATAGCTGACCAATATTCAGTTGATAAATCACTTTTACACAGTATGCATCAAAAGATTGGGTGGCCGATAATTTGTAAGAATTTAGTCAATGTGAAACCAACCACTGTGCAAAAAGATAGGTTTAGTTGATATTGATGTTGCCGTTGCCCTGTTTACCTCTTGAAACAGAAAACCAGGTACCTAATTGACTCTAACAACTTACATGTTATATATTCAACACAGAATTTAACATTCTTGTGAATTATTTAGGTAGATTGTTATAAATAAATGATCATTACCAATGTTGTAGTTCTTTGACATAATGAGAACATCTAGTCTATCAGGGACTGAAATTTAATCATAAATTAAAAAACATTATAGATTCTTAATTTTATATTCTTAGACTTGGATTTTCACTTGTATTCACTTGTATCTTTAGACTTGCTAAAGGAGATTCTAGACTGTAGAAAAGACTAGTCATATTTATATTACCAGGTCAGTAGCAAAAACTTAGTACAAATGCAGATCCTAAATTGCTTATTAAAGAGAGAGTTCTATTGAAGTGTCCGCCATCTTGTTTCAACACAAAATATCCTGATAGAACTCTCTCTTTAATTACATCTTTGTAACAGGAAACCAAAGTCGAGAAGTTAAAGATATAATCCAACAACCGATGTCTCTTTTTCCAGGTGAAATAATTCTTTTATTTTGATCTTTTCTGTTATAACAAACCATAAAGCCACAAAGGTAGGTCACCAATATTTCCAGATGAAAAATCACTTTTTTCGTTAGGTCGTTCAGGCTCAACACCTGGACTGTGTCAAAGGACACCTGGGATATACGTACATTGATGAAGTGGACCGAGGTGTCGAATGACAATCGCTAATGGACTTACGCATTAGACCCCAGTGTCAAACATAGCAACTTGGTCAGATTTCCAGTGTCAAAAAGCATAAGAAGTTGGTCAGATTTTTCAGTGTCAAAAGTAAAAGTTGGACAGATTTCAGATCCAGAGGTCACCTAATTTTGACATGATTAATGGGAGGCTGAGTGAATATATTTATTATAACTTCTATGACCCTAAATATACACCAACATCCATTAAGAGAATTGGGTTACTGTGATAAATGTCAGTGCCAAACATGTTCTGGAGGAAAAACACTAAGATTCTGTCATCTTGAGATTAGAACATGGTCCCTCACATGATTCCTAATTAATATCATATTTTGACTTAATTGAAGTTATCATAATATGTCAGTGCATATAAATTTTTTTAAAGCTTCTTGTGACAAAAGTTGAACCAACATCAAAGATCATTTATTTCTACAACAGGACCATTCATTAAAATCAGAGAATCAATTTTAAGTCTCTTGATATCAACTTCTCTCATCAAATATCTATAATATATCCAACAAATTAGTGCTCAATACAAAACGTACATACCAAGTAAGAGGTATAATCCAAAGGTTAATCCAACTGCAATGCAACACCTGAACTCCAGGTATATCTTGCACCTTCAAACGTCCTCTGTCATCTAATGACAATTACCTATATAGGTAAGTATATATATCAGGTAAGTCAGACAACTTGGGAAGACAAACTGTTACAGGTAAATGTCTCCTTCAGTCTTGCACCTTTAACTGTCCACTGTCCTTAATGACAATTACCTATATAGGTAAGTATATCACCTGTAAGTCATAAAGCCCAGACAACACTGTTACAGGTAATGTCTCCTGTCTCCCACCTTAAGGCAATTACCTATATAGGTATATCACACTTATCGTGCATGTCATAAAGATAGACTTTACCTGTCTCTATCTGTCTCACACCTTTAATACCTGAACTCCAACCCACAGGTAAGGATTAGACAGGTAGCAATAAACCTAAGCTAATTAAAACTTAATTGAGTTACTTACCAGTAGAAAGGTGTCAATCTGTGATAGACAAGTCTAGGATATAGACGACTCAGGACTAATTAATAGTATAAACAAGTAATTATAACAGAGCTTTGGTGTTGTTATAAGCTCTTTACACCTATGCTAGCTACTTTATTAAGATTTTACTGACAGTTGTATTTTTAGATGGCCTGTCATCTAGTTTATGTTTATTACACGTTTTATAAAACTTTGAATTCTATTCTTGAAGGTTACCTTAAATGACAAACTTGTCAAGATTTTACCAACTTCTTTTTTCGGAGAATATTCAGTGACCTTTGTGCATAGGAGATACTAAAAGTAGTTAAATTATATAATCCTAATATTAGAAAGTGATTTTCTATATCTTTAGATAGATGTATATTAAGACCTTTTTTTATTTCAATTATGAAATTGCATTCTGTATAAAGAGAATGAATTTTAAATTTACAACAAATTCTGTCATAAACAAGTTTCACAATAAAATATTAATGCTCTCTCTTCTATTTTTTTCTTCTAATTCCCTGAATCAATTAAAATAATTTCAAAATCAAAGATTTTTACCAAATTAAGAAGTTCTATTTTAATTCAGATTTTAATTAGGAAATAAGGTTTGATTAGTCAGCAATTTAGATACAAATTGTTTGTCCCTCATCAGAAACCTTCCCACATCCATCTTGCCAGCCAAAATGAATGATTTTAATTTAATAATGTTGACCCAGGGGTGAAAGGTGAAAGAAAATGATAGCCAATCAAATTCCAGAAACTCCCACGCTGCCCTCAAACTTACATAAACTGTCTCACAGTCTCCTGAATCATTTTATGTTATTAGACTTCAACCAGATTGTATCTTTGTGTCTTTGAGGGGCCTTCAGATGTGGAATGTATTAGAAAAGAAGATTTTCAGGACAACATCTTCTATATTGTGTAGATACACCATTTGATTGTATTTCTGATTTCGTCTCTTAAGAAATGCAAACTTGTTGATAATTCATTCCAATATTATTCTTTTAGAATATGTATTCAATTATCAAATATTTGAATTTATAGTTTCATATTTAGCCTGGAATGGCTTGTTACTAGAATTTCCTCTGATAAGAAATTTAAAACTTCTAGATACCTTTGAAGAATTTCTGTAACTATCCATTGAAAATACTGAATTGCCAAGTTGAGATTCTCCCTACATTTTTTACACATTTTGCAAAAGAATATTTTTAAAGACCAAAGATAGTCTAGATTTGCTCCTATAAAGCCAACTATTGTCTGGACTCTGTTCGGTCCCTCATTGAATCCCGCAGCATCCCATGAGACGAATCCCTGGATTATCCTGGGATGTTCCCAGAGGAGGGTCATGCATAATTTATCACAAAACATTTCTGATGAGCTTACGATTGACATGTAGTTGTTAGGAAGTCCCTTGAGAAGATTCCTATTCCGCTGGTTGATATAGTTAGTGACAAGTTGAGAACTCGACTTCTGATTTCAACAAATTCGGAGATTATCTGGAGAGCTTTTTACAAATGGTTTGAAGAAGACATATGGTTGGGTTTTTTAATAATGAAGATAAGTGTTTCTTTAAAAAATTATTAAATTTTGTGTTCCTTTCAAATTAACTACCAATTATTAAACTTTTTGAAAGGCATTCTAGAAAATGGTGACACATAGGACATATCTTTATGGATATACAACTTCTTTATTACTGAGTAGAGATGATACAGCGTACCAATCCAATAATTAACAGTACTATGATCAAACTACATGACATATGTTTTAACTTAGTGAATTTTACCCTCAGTAAACCTCATGAATTAGATATGTTAGGCAATTTCATTCAGGTGCCCCTTCCTATCCTGAGGCACACTCACTAATGTCAAAATAAAAATAACTGATGAATCTGAAAAGAGAGTCATCTTATAACATAACTAACGCCAAGACCTAGTACAAACTAAAAAGCAAGTCTATCAAACTGCAGCAAGTCTACATAATTTTTTGCAAACTAATTTATTTACATCTTCAATCCATCCATCCTGCCCCTTCCTTTGCAACCCCCTTTTCCTCACCACCAATATATTATACCTCCACCACCACCAACTATACCTCCTTTCTTTCCTCTGTTCCAGGTTACCGTGAGTTAGTTGCTATGTCAAGTGAGAGATCTAGAGTGTTAGAGATAACTCAATGCCCTGTCTGGACACTGTTATGGACGTCATCTGACCAGACTGTTTGAAGAGATGGACCAACATGAATAGACACATTGTGTCTCAATGTCCATCAATTCACGCTGGACACCATTATAGGAGCATTGAACCATCTGTTAGCATTGTGTTGAATGCACTGGTTATGTTACAGCAGTTTAGTTGACTTAAGCATTAATTGTAGCCATTTACGTCAGATCATTTCTAAAATGCATTGATCAAGTTCAATGCTAGTAAGATTACCAGGACATTTGAAAATCACAAATACAGTGGCAAATCTAGAGGGTGGCAAGGAGATTCATATTCCCATTCAGAAAACTTTTGCATGTAGATTTGATTAACCCT
The DNA here is from genome assembly GCA_936450465.1 of Gibbula magus. NCBI lineage: Eukaryota > Metazoa > Mollusca > Gastropoda > Trochida > Trochidae > Gibbula > Gibbula magus. The sequence goes on along the minus strand of OW388294.1, from coordinate 36,727,041 downwards.
CTAGTTGGTTAGGTCTACTTCTGCCTATAGTGCACTTTGCCTACAACGTTTCAAACTTCCTGGATCCACCTTTGAAATATACAGTGGTCAAAAGCTAAACTGGACAAAACATAAAAATTTGAAACATTTGTGATGAGATGAAAAGGGTTTATATAAGATATTCATTAACGTTTTGAACGGCATGTTGGCATCAGTAGAGAAGGGAGGTGAGGTGAGGTGACTTGGGGTTTAACGCCGCTTTCAAGAGTATTTCACTTATATCGCGGCTGCTAGTATTATGGCAGGGAGAAAGCCCGCAACGCCATGTGGTTATGCATTGCGGTGAAACCTGCGAGTATCGGCTGGAACTAGCGAACCATGGGTGGTACTGCACTGAAATTCAGTGTAGCATTGCACCCAAACCTTACTACGTGTAGAACAGTTCTCTACTGCAGACAAAGTTGCCGTGCCCCTGGCGGGATTCGAACCCCAGACCTCTTGATCCGAAGCCGAACGCGCTAACCACTGCGCTATCCCGCCCCCAGTAGAGAAGGGAAATAAATTCAGCCACCTACACTGTTTATCTATATGCCTCATATCTATAAAAATGTCGGTGCTGACCGATACTAAATCCTGAGACCTCCAAGAATATTCCCTGACAAGATAAACAGAGACATTAACAGAAGCTGTGAACATCAAATAACCCAGATAGAGGCAACATAAAACATACAGGGACCTTCCGTCATAAACCCAGATACATGCTGTTATCATCTGACACTATGACAGCACCATAAGTTAGGTCCAAACCTGACCCCAAGCCTAACGAAGCTGACCCATTCTAAAAACCCCTGTAGAGAAACTCAGATTGCAGATGAATCTCCAGATCTTGATTGCACATGGTGACAGAACCATAAGTTAGGTGTTCACAACCTCAGCCAAGACAAAACTAACTCATTTGGCAAGTCCCCTGTTGAGATACTATCACATTTGTCATCAACTATAAAGTGAAACAGAAGCGTAACTAAGATCTGAACCTGAAGGCCAGATAAAGCTAACACATATCTGCAAACCCCCTATTGAGACACTCTGATTTCAGATGAATATCCTAATCCTATTGAACAATATAAGACAGACACAAACCTGACCCCAGTCCAGACGAAGCTAACCTATTACACACCCCTGCAGTGACAGACTTCCAGCTGAGATGTAGCCAGACCTTTAATTAAAGCCAGCCAGAACTGTAACTCAGGCCCAAACCTGATCCAAGCCCAGAGGAAGCTAACCCATCAAGCACACCTCCTGCAGAGAGAGACTTGGACTGAGACATGTCCCCAGTAATGTTTAACATATATTGGCGTTCCTTTTCACACTCATCATTTATTTTTCACACTGTACATTCATCACATGTTAATGATTCATCATCTTGATTGCATTTAACAAGTACCATAACTGAACCCCAACCCTGACCTTAGTCCAGACGAAGCAAACCCTATTCTGAACACTCCCAGCTCAGATGTACCTCCAGATAGACCTTGATTACAGGTCCCAGCATGGTTCTCAAATAATCAAACGCTCCAATGGATACCAAAACCTAATCCTCTGAGTGAGTGAGTGACACCATTGATGGTTGTCCTTCATCAAGACATGGTAAAAGGCGACGTGACGGAAAGGGGGATAGTGACGTCATACTCAGATATTTGGGGTGGGTCGACAACACTGACAACCTGTACATAGACGTAGATGGTGTCCTTCATCAATATATGTTAAAGGAGAATGGAGTGGAGAGGTGTATGTGATTGGGGTTGTGACATTAGACTCAATTACATGGGTGAATAATTGGAACTAAGAAACTTTTTACAGGGAGGAGGATGTGGAGTCAAAGATGGAGAACAGCGGTGTATATGACACAGTAGGATGTAAGGGGGGTGGTAAGAAGGGGAATGAGGGAGGAATGGGATTCTGTTTGAATTTAGTCATTTTGGATTGGAAACGAAACGAAACGAAAAGAAATTGGAACGAAAATCTGTACTTAATAGACAATGTTCTTCTTCAAGGTTATGTGAGGTGATTTGACATTTTATGCTACTTTCAAAAGTTTTCACTAATATCATTCACTTTGCAGGGAGAAAGCCTGCAAATCCATCATGGCTATGCATTGAGATGAAACCTGTGAGTATTGGCTAAACCTAGTGAATCATTTCTTCATGAAGACAAAGCAACAGATTGGGTGGGGTTAACAGTCAGCCATAGGAGTGGAGGAGGAGGTAGTCGAAGAAGGAGTGGTCTATCTGAGACACGAAAGGGATAATGTGGGTTTCAGTTAAGCTTTATCCCGTGTTCAGATTCAGGAAATATTGAGGGTAGGGGGTAGACATGGAAGTCAAGGAAGGGGTGGTCTAGCTGGGACAGAAAAGGGATGTTGGTGAGATAATGTGGGTTTATCCCAAAGTTCTTCGAGCAGTGTCAGGTGTAACGGAGCATCTTGAAGCAGATTACCTGCATCATGTCAAGTTTCTACCTGTAATTCTCTCCACCCAGGTAAATTACAACTGCGACGTCTACATACAGCCTTGGTTACCGTGAGTCCTTGTTTATAGGCAATCTGATATTTTTCTGCAAGAATAAATCAGCTTGGCCCTGCCAGGAGAGGATCGAGTCAATGTGGGGTAAAACTGTGGGTGCTCTACGGGATTAAACCCTCACACGATCACAGTAAATCTTAATCCCTTCTTAACCCCCAGGTACATCCTTGCGCTGGAGATGGTTTTGTTGGAGAAATGATCACCCCCTGGTTTATACAGAGCTCTGTGAACAAAGATACAGCAGTGGAGAGAAGGTTTATGAGCTGAATTCTAAACTTGAACCTCGAGGGAGATTTACTTTAATCTTGATGGAAGTAAATAAAAGCTCCAAAATTGAAAACAAGGACAATGGACAAGGCAAAAAAGGAACAGATTATCTGAAAAAAAAGCTGAAATAGATTTTAATAAAACTATGGACGCTTTTGATAGAGGTAACAAAACTTTAAAACATTATTTATGATAGTTACTCAAACAATTGAATCATGAAAGGACTTTTATCCAAGACGAAGAACTTCCATGTTTATCACACCTTGACTTTGTGTTATTCTTCAATTAGTACCTGTTTACAGAATCAGGTAAGGTTACCTATATACACAGCACCTTGATTACAATTAGCAAACATTGTTTCCACAGGTGCGACTTGATTTTTAATTAACAGGTAAGTCTGAAGGTGTCATAATGATCTGATTACAATCAAGGTGTGAGACTACTGATAAGTCAGATATACAGGTAAAAGGTCTGAAATAAAGAAAACTGATAATCTGATTATGTATTTTGTGTATTGGCAAAATACTATTCATTTTAAACCTTAATGTATTGGGTGGATATGGAGACAATTCAATTTGAGATGCAAAACTTTATTTGAGGCAACTTTGATACATAAAACTATTTCAATGCAAAAACTATTCCTGTTGCAATAACAAATTTGACACTTTTGGATATTTCCACTTCTTTAGACAAAGTTATTTCATCAAATTATATTAAAAAAATGTGTTCCAAGTAATGAAATCGATCAAATTTAAAAATTATGTATTTCATAGAAATATACACACTCTGTAATTAATTATTGTCATAAAAAAAATTGTTTTAATGCAAAATCTAAAAATTATTACCAGAAACTGCAAGCCAGCATGTTCAGATATATCAGAGTATCTAAAGTTATGAGAACATCTCTCCTAATCATGTAACCTTTCAGTGACCCCACCCCCTCGCTGCTTGCAAATATCTGAAATCACATCCTGGACAAATGTTGGGTAACTGGCATCAAACATAATCCACATTAGGCAATAGTCTATTGAGAGAGAGTTCATATTGTGATCTTTTAGATGCCAATGTCATGAATTTGCTACAAAATCATCCCACTAATGCCAAAATGCAATATCAAAGCCATGAATAAACCGTGTGAAGAACATCCCTTTCTTACATTAAAAGAGTTGTGCCATATCTTAAACATGTGAGGTATTACTTTTCTTGGAACATTACTTAAAGTTCAAAAGCAATTTCACTTCCGGGGTGTTACAAATAATTTAGTTAAATATGTCAAGAATTTAAAAAAATTAATTTACTACAAGATATCTCTTCATAGTTTGAATACACTTAAACATCAGTAGAACAGTTAACAAAATCCATGTCTGTTCTACAAGTCAATGTAAACAGTCAGTAACAATTGACAAAATGCAAAACAGTCTCTTTAAGTCAAATGGAATCAGTAGAACATGAAAATAAAGATCAGTTTCTGTAAGTCAAATAAAAACAGCCTGTAGAACATTTTAGTAAGCAAGAAAAATATGTACAAGTCAACTGAAAGCAGTCAGTGGAACAGTTGAGAAAGTCCAGGTCATTTTCTAGAAGATCTCCTTGGAGATACAAGCAACACAAACAGCACTATCTCGGAGACCAGACAGAGATAACATTGTGGGATAGCAGCTGAGAATGTTTGGACGTCAAGGACAGCATGTTTGTGGCTGGACAGGGTCAGTATTGACCGGCAGTAAACACAAGACAACAAGGGACATAGGCTATACACAATAACTCCATCCATCACACCGAGACAGAAGTCGGTGTTCACAGAGCATCAACTTATCCAAGAGTTCCTCACCTTTCATCAGTGGAGGGCCGTAACATCTGTGTCGTATTTCTGTCGTGTTGCCCATCTCAGGGATTTTAACTAACGTAGCAGCATGGTCACAACACTGGTCATTACCTGACCTCTGACCTCTCGTTGGTGTGTCATGTGACCTCTAACATTTCCCGACTTCCTGATTAGCGTACAATGGAGGGGACAGTCTCTGTCCTGTGGTCTGTGTTTGCTGCTTGTACTGTCAGACAAACATGTCAGCTTCTTGTAAGGGGGAGTCAGTGGTCAAAAGCTCTTCAGAGTGACCATTTAGCTCAAAGTGGGTGTCTAGAGTTATGTCTGGCTGATCTTATGACACAACTAGGGAAACCATCATGAGGTTCTGCATGGAGATGAAGTAGTCACCAAAAGTGATTAAAGGAACTCAAAGTGACTCAAAGTGATTAAAAGTAACTCAAAGTCACTCAAAAGAGACTCAAAGTGAGTTACCATTCAGCAATTGACTACATGACAATCCATTATGACATAACAGAGGAAATGAAGAATTTGCCAAACAAAACGTCATACTTTAAACCATTTGTGGCAAAGGAGGACCATTTAACCGATGTTCAGTTGCCAGGCCTTATGGCATAAGGAGTCAAATATGTATGTAACATAAATGATGAAAAGAATGGTTATTTATTACTGAAAGAGGGAAACATTAGTTGATTATAGAATTTGCCAAACAACTTTGGCCAAGAGTGTTGCCATTCAGCCAAGAGAGTGTGTTTAAAGTATCCGTTGCTACATTTAATGACATTTCCATTTCATTCAAAATTTAAGAGTGAACGAAAGAGATTGGCTTGTCTAAAATTTTGTCTAAATCTTATGACATAATTCTCTTATATCACAGAAACAAACCAATCCAAACACATATAGAAGAAGAGGGAGTAGAATTTCAGCTATAGCTCCAACCAAATGAGGCTTACTGAACAGCCACTTAGTTTACAGTGAGGGCTGGATGAATGAGAACAAATGATTGCAGTTCTGAATACATGACAAATATTCACAGAATGAGGAGAATCTGTGAGTTGACTTCTGTGTTATATGTCATGGTCTTTTGAAAGAGGAAGTAGATTGTTGTGACCAATTCAACAAAAGTAAACAATCACCATTCATTGCAGGAAGTCAACTGACCTCTCCCTAACAGTGACTGTAAACTACAGTGCAACCAAAGTACCAGGTTTATCAGCGTTGCATCCCCATATTACATAAGGAGGCAGCCAATCACAGCTCTGAGTGATGACATAGAATTGAAGTATATTTTATTGTTGACAAGGCTTTCCAATAAGCCTCAGTTACAACACTGGGACCCTTTAAGAATAAATCAAGATTATTTGTCAACATTCCATAAATCCAGAGCCAGAAGAAACAGTAACAACATAATCAAACAATTTTTAAATTTCTAACATGCCATGACATAACCCAACAGGAAGTAGATTCTCAAGACCACTTTTTATCTCCTTCACTGAAGAGCTTACGTCCCATGCACTGTTTGTATGGTTATGCAAGTGTTGTAGTAGATTAGGCTCAGCCTAACATCAAACAAGTATATTATGTGTAGGAACGACTTGACCTTGTATAAACAAGGGGTAATGAAACTCGTGTTTCCTGAAGAGCAAAACTTGTGAATGCTTTAATGATTCTTATATAAGATGACACATCCCATGAACTGTTCACTTAATTAGAGATAGAAATTCCTGAAAAACAAAACTGATGTACGTTTATTGATGTGTATAAGATGACACATCCAATGAATCATTCATTTATTGATAGAATTAAGGAAATTGGAATAATTGGCTTAGAACTCTTGTTGAAAGCAAGATTCGCCTTTTTCATAATCATAAATCAAAATTTAATAAATCATTTCCAATACCTAAACCAATGGAAGATGCAAGATATAAAATGCAAATTTCAAAAGGTAGCCTATAGAAATAAAGCTATTCGAACTAAATATATTTCTAATGTCGTTGAGACAGCAACACAAATCTAACGAGGAATCAAATCTTCAGATGGCCTTGGCCAGACAGAAACTATTGAAACATGTCATACATTATTAGATCTTGAAGCATACCCTCTGACGGATTATTGAACCTTCAAAAGACCCTCAGACGGATAATTTAAATCTTCGAAATACCCTCAGACGATTATGAAACAAGATATTCCAGCCCAGGGCCTGTCTCGATGACCCCTATCAATCACCACACTCTAAGTACCCCTAATTACTTTATCTCCTTGACCAAGGGGAGGTAACTCCGATCAAGAACAATGACCGATTGTCCAACACATTAGATATCCTGTTAGAGATAGCCTAAGGTAAAGGGGATCATGCCTCCTAAGGGTAATCCCCTTGTAAACCAATTTTGGCTTTGAATTAGGGGTTAAAATAAAACAAAAGCTCTGTTTTTTAACTTGTCAAGAAGGATTATATCTGTATTTATCAGTTTTGGGAAAGAAATGAGAAGCACATGTCTTAACATTGAAATTGTCAAAGAAATATTTTCAGCAGTTATACCACATCTGAATAACTTGGAAATAACAAATTTTCCAATTTTTTTGTAATATTTAAAGATATCAGAATTTTTTGCTCATGTAGTATCTTTAAACCTCAAACAGAAATATTTTGGAATATTTTAGTTAATGTTTGAAAATAATCTTTTACCATAAAAAAGAAACAGTGACATTTTATAGTTTCTGGCTATACGTCAGGAACAGTGCATAGCTCATGGATGACAAACTCTAGGTGGGAAATAAGAACACATGCAGAAATCATTATAACGCATAGGTCCGCGTGGTTGCTTCCATATATGGAAGGGCATGGTGTGATTCCACCAGATGAATGAAACAATCGCAAAGGATGTGGAAACGGAAAATAACAGGAAAACTTCAATTCCATACCTCATTTTAAAAATAAGGCCAGAATTAGATTTTATGAAATACAGGCCTTATAAATACAGTGAGTCATTTTAGAAATTGTTGAAAGCATGATAAGTAAAACAGAAAAAGTATCTAGCTTTCAGGATTATTTATTTCCGATGCCTAATATATTTCTTTACTTAATATATGAGAAATACTTGCCAGCTACTAGTTTAAAGGTCAGGAACAGTTTGAATACATATACCGGTAGTTAACAACAATCTTGATCCATAATGCTAGCAATAGCACTTTAATTTATAATGCCTTATAAACATACAAACACCAATAAGACTCCAGTTGGCTTCAATGACCACCAAAATATGAGAACTTATCCAAAACAATTACACTATAAACTTAAAGGAGTAAACACCCTAAAAATGATGATCATAAACAAATCCATATCACTACTGAATCCACATCTTTTAAGTCATTAAGTGAGTAGATTGACCATCTAGCGTGCTTAGTTCTGGTCATAAAAAGATTGCTTTCACCGGTCAGTCTGTATGGCTACAATGTAGGAGTGATAAAAAGACAATATCCACCAACATCTTTATAGCATAAAAAGTCATAAAAAGAATATATTCAACATCCAGGTTTTTATATTTGTAACAAGATTTGCATAAAGTATACTTGAATATTTTCAAGATAATCGAATATATTCACCTATGATTGCACAAATCAAGACTTAAAAACTATGTTCACCTTAGAATAAAGATTATATTCACCATAGAATAATGAATAAATTCACCATAGAATAAAGAATATATTCACTATATGCACTATATAATGAAGAATATATTCACAATAGAATAAAGAATATATTCACCATAGAATAAAGAATATATTCACCATAGAATAAAGAATATATTCACAATAGAATAAAGAATATATTCACCATAGAATAAAGAATATATTCACCATAGAATAAAGAATATATTCACCATAGAATAAAGAATATATTCACCATAGAATAAAGAATATATTCACCATAGAATAAAGAATATATTCACCATAGAATAAAGAATATATTCACTATATAATAAGACTATACTCAGGCGACACTCTCTACTAATGAAATTTAAAAAAGACTATATTCACCAGCTATGACAGGAGACAAACCTAGAGTCTATATTCACTGGACAGGCTATATCAGTTTATAACACACTTCCAAGTCCTCACACCTTGGCATGTCCACTCATACCTTCTAGTTGGTGCTGACCGGGAGTGACCAGAAGTGACCAGGACCCCCTGCTGTTTGTATTGATCTGTATCTGCTGAGGACAGCTGCTGTAGCCATTGGTCACTGCCCTTGACCATCACAATAACAACTGATTGGGGGAGCGTGATATGAATCATATCTCCTCATCAACTTTCATATCATGTGTTGATTGGCTAAGTGTGATAATAGAGATGATTTTACAAACTTGATGATATCGTTTGTATCTAAATTTGATCTGTATACAGGGATGATTGCTTCAGATATTAATGTGGAATGTTTGTTGTAATTAGGAAAGCATTATTCAAATTTAAAACCATATCCAAAATAGCCATTGGAACTAGTCTTGGAACTAGAGGAAAGGTTTTATGAATATTACAATGAAGACCAATGATGCTTGTATGTCATTAGATCCACAAACTAAACCGAAGTCTGTACACATGTACCAAATACTGACAAGTTCAGATGACTTTGCTTCAATTCCAGTGGTAATTACATTCATTCAAAACTGATTGGACATATTTTTCTGATATCAAATCTGAGACTACATTTTAGATCACCATGACAATTTGACTTCTTCAAGTAAACAAACAAAATTCAGTGAGAAAAGGTTTCAACCAGCAAACCCTTTAACTTGTATATCAGGAAGTTTGCTAACATACAAGAACAAAACATGGACCAAACAGTGAGAGCAAACTAACAGACTCTCTACTGGGCCAACAAGATGTTTATAAGCTGCGCACCATGTTGTGAGCAAACATCTAACACTTCCTCCACTTGATAACACTATCTATCGGCTCTCTGAGCCAGCCACAGCTTGTACAGTGTTAACTCTTTACCAGCTGAACAATGCCTAACCAGGTCCCAAAATATTCTAGTATAGCCTTTCTTTAGCCTGTGGCCAATCTTTGTTAATGAGTAGTGATTCTATAAACCGGCCTCTCAGGATGTTCTGGCACTAATAAATTCAGCAACTGAAGTGTCAACGTAGGAAATAATCTGAGTTTGACCAGGAGCTAATCATAGGTATGCTTGTACTATTACTGGACAAGCAAGTTATGGGTTAACTAACATCAGCAATTTGTAGCTGGCATATAAGAGGTTAATAGGTCTACTAGCTCACCGGTGGTTGACTCAGGGGCATTGGCAATTCAAGAGTTAACACTTTAGCTTATCTGAGATCTGCTCTCCAGGATGCCTGTAGCTTGCACGGAGTTAATGTCAACTCAAGAGTTAACACTTTAGCCTATCTGAGGTTGGCACCAAACTCATTAAACAAACACTGACCAGTCTGTTTGGACTGTCCAGATAGCTGATATTTCACTGGTTAAAGGTCTGAGATAAGCTGTTATGACTTGTATCAAGTCAGGAGGGGGAGATAACTCTTCTATCAAGCTGTCTCAGTGAGTACTCTTTGGTAGTAGACTGTGGGACGTTTAACAGTTGAACTTAGATGCAGATCTTGTTTGTGTGAGCCTTTTAACAACCAACTGTCAAATATCCAGACATCTAGGGAGGATAACAACAACACTGAAACTCATTTTAGGAAAAATGTAAACAATAGGTACATTGGGATGAAATTACATATGTTTTTAACTTTCAATGACCGATTGTCAAAACATCCATGTAGATAAAATTACATCAAGAAAGAATACTGCAATCCATTTGGCCATATTGGGACTAAATTACGGTACATACAACCTTACTGAGCGGATGGCACATTTTACAAAATGTGAAACACTTATGATGACAATACACAGATTTTTTATAAACAAAATTTGTAATGAAAACATGGATTAAATTACAATCCTCTTCACGTACACTACACTACACGTACAATATGCTGTAAATGTAGTCGCAAATAAGCGGTAAGTGGTTCAAGTCCTACTGACCTATCATGTAAAGAGGTTTAGAATTTCGCGAGGTATGTGTGAAATCTCGAGCATATATGCAAACGAAGGTAGATAAACAAGTCTTTGTGCGTGTTCAGTGAAGTGTGACCATCAGGTTCATCAGTAGACAGTCTCGATAATACCGGCATCCACATCTCTCACAACACACCCCTCTCACCCTGTGAGTTCTGAACTTCTCCCATTAATATTCCCTCTCTCCCCTTTAACCCTAGTTCTTGTCCATGACTGAGGATAAAATAACAGCATTTGTTAAAGTCTAGGTCCTTTTCATCAAGACAAAGTGACTACACTAAATGAACAAATAAAATCAGAATGCTGAAGGTACAGTAGTTATGAAAATGTTCAAAGTAAAATTTTAGTCTACTTTAACCCTATCCCTATAGTCCTGCTCCATGACTGTGTATTATTAAGAGCCTTTAATAAAGTCTAGATTTTTATTCAGCAAGTCTAGATAAACTGAATACACATGGAACTGGTAGTATTGAAAAATATAAAACCATAAGGATGAAAGTACAGTAAATTAAAAAATTCCATAGACTAAATTTGAGTCTACCCTATTCCTTGAGCATATATATACATACACCAGGACAGCCAGTGAAATGCTGCAGATTCTTTTGCAAATTATCAACTGAGGCACTTCAGGGATATATAATGCTGGCATCCATATCTTCTATGAGACCTTTTTCATTATATTTTTAGAATTTTTTTCCAAAACTTTCATGACTGTGTGAGTCATAACGATTGCATAACAAAATTTAACATTTTCATAATTAAAATCCAATCTTAGGATTCTGCCGCTGAAAGATTCTAGTATTCTCAAAATTTAAAGATATTTAAAAATATTTGTTATTCCTCTATGTTCTGGGAGAATGAAGACGGTCTTTAGCTTGTCTGTACGTGAGGTAATAGCGTTGCCATTTCTTATTTATTTTATGAACTTTAAGGATAATGTGTTTCCCAAAATAACAGATGTGTGCACTTTCAGCAAAATGAAAATAAAAATATGAGTATCTTATTTACACAGTTTGTAAGGATACTTGTTTGTGATGATGACATGTGCGGTTCATCATGATAAGAATGATAAGTAAAATTGGCATTTTGATCATCACATCAGGAACGATGTTTGTCTACTGCAATGTCTGTTAAACGAAAATATAGTTGATGAATATTTATCCAAATTTGCGTATCCATTACTTAATTGAATGAAGAACTTCATTTTCCTTTTATTATTTTCTGGGGTTGCACTTCATATTAGATATCTAGACTTGCTCAATGAAATCTCAAGACTAGCCATTTACTTTCTCATCACAGAGCTTGTCACAGGTGATATTTTGCCCCTGAAAGCTCCTCAGAAAGATGAATGGGAATTTGTCTTATCAAAGCAATTTTTCCTATAAATTACCCGTATCCCCTATTTACAGTATTTGTGACATTGAGACATAAAGAAACTATCTCATAGACATTAAGAGAGTAGTCATGTGAAGCCTTAAGAAAGTCTATGTAACTAACTGATGACGTCACTAGTTGTGACGTCATTTCCCATCCTTGCTCTGTATAGTTTGTAAATCGGATATCTACATTTCACCTAATGTATACTGTTGGACCAGATGTTGACCACTATTACTACATTGTCACTTCACAATTGCCTGTTATGTATATAGAGCTGGAAGGCAAACTAAAATAAAATGTTTAGAATCTTTTATTTTGTTATTTCTTGTGGCTTCACAATGATGGATATTTGACTAAAAACCATCTCAGACCACAGTTTTACTCTCATATTTAGTCACCCAAATATGGATTGATTTCATCAGGAATATGACATCAGTCAAATGAATCAACTTCCTCTATACAAAGTCCCTGGTCCCAGAGCTGCTACTGAATACGTCTGATCTTCCTTATGATCATTTCTTGAGACTCAATTTTACTCTTAGGAAAACTTATTTTTTCACCATGACATAAGATATTGAAGTGAAATTCCATAAACACTTCATTGTCTCTGCCAGAAGATATCCCACATTCACAGTTCTTATAGGAATTCCAGTGTCAAAGTCATACCATGTTATTTATAAATAGTTTATAAAGTCACTTTTAATTAATGAAACTTCATGGGAAGGGTGAAGAGCTGATATTTGTGTTATCAATGCATGTTCTATTCCTGCAGATTACCCACAGCCCCTACTGCATTGATTGACAGACCTGCAGATGTTGAAGCCTGGCCTCCCCAGGGAGTTCGTCTGACCCTTCTCAGAACGTACCAGGAGAAGAAAGAAGAGATTCATACCAGCATGAATGGGGAAACATCCTTCAAACATGCAGGAGGAATTTCTGTTTCTCATTAACAAATTTCACTTTGATAACATATCCCATTAACAAATTTCACTTTGATATCATTTCTCATTAACAAATTTCCACTTTGATACCAACCACTGCTTAAGAAAAGGCATGAAGCATGAAGATAGTGTGTCTGAGAAATAGCTCATGTGGAACCATGCTGATGATATTGTGACCATTCATGTGGAACCAAACATGATACTGAGATCGTTCATGAGGAACCAAACAGAAAATATTATCAAATCTTTGAAGGGGAGATGATATTGTGATCATTCATCCATATGCAAATGTTATTGATACTGGTCAGTGGTTAGCCCACTTTGATTCCTATTTACATTAGGAGGACCATGTTGTGTAAATATGGCTTTAATTAACTCTCTAATGATAGATCTTTGTTTGTTGATTTATCATCAATTTCTGAAATTTATCTTCCTCTGAGGGTTATCAAACATCAATCCGACACAGGAAATGTTACTGATGTACCAGAACATCATTGAAGAATCTATGTCTGATTATTTCTCATTTAAGAGATAACACACTATGACACAACTCTATTATCTATATAGTATATCTCTGAATAAAAGTGAAACACATGCAGAAATCTGGCGGAGGACACAGATCTGACAGAAACAAAACAATGACTTGACACATTCTAAGGGTGACTAAAAGACAGATGAGATATAAGACTCCCAATATAACTTAAACATAAAATTGTCATTTCCAACTACACCTTGTCAACTTCCAGTCTTCCCTGTACGTATTTTCCATACTAAAAACTGTTACAAACCTCAAAAGATATAATCCCAGATTCCGCTTTCAATATCCATTGGTGACAACGGCCAGTACATCATAAATTAAGGGTTAAAAATTCCAAACTAAACCAAAGTGTCCTTTGAAAAGTTTATAATATCATATTTCACAATGAAATGTAGCAACTTATTAATGGCACAAAATCAAAACACAACATCCCCTGTCACTATCCATTGGTGAAAACAGTACACAAATAGACAGGAGAGACAGAGAACTTCAAAACATTTTCAAGCTCAAACTGTCAAACTCAAAGTAGTTATTAAGATCTTCAGTGCAAAGAAATGGTACAGACCTCTAAGAATCCAAGCACACAGTCCTCTATCCATGGGTGACACTCACTTACACAGTGTCTGTAGACTGGCACCGATATCCAGGACACAACCACCCCTGATCATCTCACACTCAACTGTACTCCAGTGGGAACCAGGGACAGGTCACAGGAACAGGGGGAGGGGGACACCAAGGAGAACTTTGATGGAGGGAATGAGAGGGGGGGACACCAGGATATCTTAGAGAGGGGGAGGGGGAGGGGATGAGAGGGGGGACACCAAGGAGATCTCAGAGAGGGGAGGGGGATGGCAAAGGAGGTGCATGTTGGATAAGGATAAGGATACTGAAGGGAGATGGGGAGTGCCTGTGGGGGTTGGTTGGAGGGGGAGGGGTAATGATGTGGGGACACAGGAAAAGGATAAGAATTCATAGAGAGAGGTGGAGAGAAGGATGTTATGGTGATAAAAATGTTTATGATTTGAGAGTTGGGGGAGGTGGAGGGGAGTGGGAGGGGTAGGGGAGGGGGAGGAGGGGGAGGAGCTGCTTGTGAGGACAAATCTGTTACACATCATTATCCCCATGCTGTTATGTAATGAAATATGTCTGCACAATCAGGCCATCTTGAGGCTGGTTATGAACTTGAACTGGTTTGTAGACTCTCTCTGTCTCCTTTCATTTATGAGTCAACTGTGATTCAGTGTTCCTAGAATACTTTAAAAGTCATTTGCCTGAATATCTAGCGATTTACTCTGATAAAATATTTATCTATATTTACTGAGAGAAACTGTTATAAAAAAATGATAAAATATGTACTGAACGTCAAGTCCTATTCCCTCGTAATGTGCAATTGTAAACTCATCACAGAAAGGGATAAAAATACATGACTGCTGACAATTTAAAAAAAAATAAAATAAAAATATTTTATGGGAGCATCATGATATGACTAAAATTCAGTTTATTTATAAGCTTTTAGTTTTTGGACTTTTAGTATATTCCTTTTTCTAGATTTGAGCTACCAGTATATGAAATCTAAACTATACACTTGGCTAAATACACCATCATTGGGCAGAACTAGAAGCAAGCTTGTGAGTTAGAGAGACCTGGCAGAAAGTCTAGCACTGTGACAGGAGGATAAATGAACACCCCAGGCACCATATGTACACAGTTCCCAGAACTTGAAGAATTCAAGAAATTCCACTGACTGCAGACTTCCCAAACATGTCACGACATTGGAAAAATAGAACTGTGAAGAAATCTGTCCATGACCCCATTAACAGTGGGGGTGAGGATGAGAGGGACGGATAGGGTTGGAAAGTTGGAGTTGCTATGAGATGAATGGGACAGAGACAAAAAACTTTAATACTTTTGGAAAAGAGTATATCTGGGAGATGGGAGAAAGAGGGAATGGAACTGGTGGTTTCTGATATTTGAAAGTGTCAAGAATTCTCTCCTTGACCCAACTATGGTTGGGATGAAGCTGTAGGGAAAATAGACATGGAAACTGGATGGGAAACTTTTGAGAAAACAAGAGGGAAAATATCTAGCCTCGAAATGAAAAGAAAATTTGAAAATAAAAAACAAGAAGGAGCCTAGAGGTTCTTTAATTTAATATATTTCCTATATTGATAATTCTAGACTTGCTTAAACCTGGAGGACTTACTTTGGCTTTGATTTGAGATGAGGGTCTGTTTTGGTATGAAGTTGTATTGAAAATAGACATGGTGCTGGATGGGAAACTATTGAGGAAACATGAGGGGAAAACATGATAGACTAACATCCAGCCTTGAAGAGAAAATTTTGAAAAAAATGTCTAAATTTAAAAATGAAAATAAAAAAG
Source organism: Gibbula magus (assembly GCA_936450465.1). Taxonomy (NCBI): domain Eukaryota; kingdom Metazoa; phylum Mollusca; class Gastropoda; order Trochida; family Trochidae; genus Gibbula; species Gibbula magus. The sequence goes on along the minus strand of OW388294.1, from coordinate 36,711,071 downwards.
GAGCCTATATGTTCTTTAACTTAAAATATCTCTTTATTGATAATTCTAGACTTGCTTTAAGATGGAGGACTTACTTTGGCTTTGATTTGAGATGAGGGTCTGACCGACAGACTCACTCACTGAACACTGGCTACAGATTAAAGGTTGATGTAGCTCTGGTGGGATTGTTTTAGTAGGGTCTGTTATAATGGTAGAGGGTTGTTACAGAATGTTATGTAAGACTATGTATTCACCTGGGATTAGTAGATCTCCTGGGACTACATCAAACACTGTATCTTATCTAGTCTGTTACCTGCTGTGCAGCCAGTTCATTGATGCATTGTCTTTCATCTTGGAGGAGATACGTTAGTCTGACACCAAGAGATTGTTATATAAAGACATGGTAAGTCTATGACAAGACTTGAGATTATTATAAGGTAAATGAAGGTCTCACAGGCTCCTTTTTATTTTATTTCTATTTTAAAATTTTGACATTTATCTTTAATTTGGAGTGAAATAATGTTTTCCAATTACAATGAGATAAAAGCTGTCTATAGATATTTTTAAAGGAAATATGTATGTTAGATGGCATGCTGTTCATAATTATTTCTTGTTAACAATGAAATAATCAGGTCTCATCTCTTTTCATATTGAATTCACAAAAAAATAATTAAAATTCTCTTAAAATACAACACTCAAATATTTTAGGGAAAAAAATCCCCTAAACAAATAAAACAGGAAATAAAATGAGATTGTGTGAACAATTTGACACACAGGGATTATCACCATAATTCCAGATGTCAATAATCGTTACGGAATATCGTCAGTTTAAACAGTTTCTGACCCGTGAATAATGTAACATCAATATCACACAATACAGGAAGCAATACCAAAGGAATACAGAAAATGAAAATAATGGATTATTCATTATTACCTGACGATCGATGCAAAAAACTGCGACACAAGACTTTGGAAACTCTGTGATTTCGTTACATGAAACGAGGCCTAATGTCAAATCGATAACGGACGACAACGAAGTTAGCAGGTTTCAGGAAATTATCAAAAACATAAAGCAAAAATGTAACTTTCGTATCAAGGTTTGACAAAAGCAGGGAAGCAATCATGAAAGGGATCCCCAAGAGAGTAGAAGCTTAATACAGGAATGGAAAACTACATGGATTGTGTTGGGATAGGGGGAAGTGATCGACGACAGCTATTGAACACCTTTATTATATTTACACCATGATGATCACAAAGTTACACCTTGACATCTAGATGGGCTTGACTCTCAGTTGTTGAATTCTGAGTGGACAGTTTCCAGGTATCCAGGCTTGACCAATGGCTATAGTATGCCTAACCGATGTGTAAAGGGTGAAATACATAGTGACTATAAAGAATGAATGGCACTGAGTTGATAAACTTATTTTACCAAATTTGTGTAAAGGGTGAATTACATAGTTACTATAAAGACTGAATGGTTTATAACATTATTTTACCAAGTTTGTACCTTGTAAGGATGATAAATCATTTATATTTCTAAAATTTAAAAATAAAAAATTCAGAATTTAATCAATCTATTTTTTAAGCTTGTGCGCCCTCTGTCGACTTTAGTTCTCTCCCTTTTTGAAGATTAGAATGACCAATGTCCATACTACACTCCATAGTCATGAATCACTATTAGTCACAAGCAATGGAATTCTCACATGCTGGTAGTGTTAGACAAATTTAAAGAATTGAACATTTAAGTTTGGCATTATTTCATTCACACATTGAACAGAATTGATATGATCACTCTCCAAGAACTATCAAAAGACTAACTCGCTGAGACTACAAATCTCTCAACCATTCAACTAATGGTCCCGAAATATTCCAGTACAATCTATCTTTAGGTAACGGCCTATCCCAGGTTATTGCCTTTGTCTATCTGTCATGATCCCTGTACATTGGCCACTAAGAATGATTTGATATTAATTCATCAGCAGCTTAAGTGTAAATAATGATAATGATAATATACAAAAGTTTACGACAAAAGAAGATGACAATGAAATCAAATTTTGCATGTTAAAATGATGGACCTCCAACATGAACCCCCTCCCCTTTGAAAATATCTGGATCCGACAATGAAACCAATATAAAAACACAATATCAAACCAACTTATTCGAGAGATATCATACATTTTCTACAAATTTTATCTTCTTCAGAACTATCATCACAATAACTTCAATGGAAGAAATTCAGAATCATATGCAACAAATAGGTTTTAAAATATTAGAATTAGAAAATTCTTCATTCCTTAAACCAAAAATACTGAAATTAAAAAATTCAATCAATACAAAAAACATCTGACTAACCTTTTTGATAATCATCATCATCATTATAGCATCATCATCTTCAACAAATCAATCTCCAGCACTATGATACTGATCCGTACACGCTTGCACGAGGAAACTCAGATCGAGTCACTTTGAATCTGTGTCCGGCTGTTCATCACGATCACACCTGGTTCCAATATTACGCGGAGTCAGAGGGCGTTGTGTAAGGTGAGTCTTTTCTCACAGCCAATAGAAGACCGGTTGACAGGGAAATAGTATACAAACAACTATACCTAGTTAGTCCGAGGCCGTTGGATTTTGAAATTATTTGTTGGAAATAATGTTTGTAGAATATTGTTGCAGAAAAAAACTATCATCCAAAAAGAAAAGTAACAGATCAATTCAACATAATAGATTTGTTTATGTTAAAACAAATTATGGAAATGATTTTTGGCCTTTTTAAAAAAAAACTTACTCGTTTGTTTTCATGATTTCAATTAATATTAAGTTATATATACTGTATTTTACAATCACAACATTTCAAGTCAAAATATTTATTTTTAAAATCTTTTGTTGCATGTACTTTTTTTATATTTGATAACTAACTATTTCCTTCACTTCACTATATTTTCAAGCTTTGAACAACAACAAAAATTTCCACAAACTTTCAACTTCATTCAGTAACACTATCTGTTTTTTCAGTCTTTCAATTTTCAGAAACGTCAATAAAATATTGGGATCATTGCACCTGAAATGCGTCACTTTTTGTCATAAACATTCAATATTATCTCACCCACAATGAAACAGGAATTTTAGGACTCCAACTCGAACTTGCAATAAAGGAACATTGATTGTAAGGCGCAAAATAACTATGATCCCATTTCTAATAAACATAATCAACAAAAGCACACATGTTCGCTGGAGTATTGAACGCGAGATTATGCTATTATTCCAGGCCTCAGGCACTGGATGAATATTCATGTTTTTTATGTCATATATTTTGTGAAAGAAATAGTTACAATAGATTCAAAATGGTATTCATAAGAGAACTGTATCAATTTTTCACTGACCAAATTTTAAAAATGTTTCATTTATTTGATCAATGATATGAATGTTGAAAATGTCCTCTAGATATGAAAATAAAAAACATAATTTTTTCAAAATGAAATATTGACTCAAGTTTATGGACTGATTTTTCTATGCTTTTCAAAGTTGCGATCATCGATACAAATGTACATGTCTTTATATTTTACACATAGTTTATTCAGTTTCAATAAGTTTTCAGTTTCCACAATGGTGTCAAAATGAACCGTCATATTAGAGGATTTTCAATAATTCATATTTGTCAAAACAAACTTTAGATAATATAAATTTCCTACAGATGCAAGCTTCACAGGAAAATGTACATGAATTTACAAGTAAATGATACTTGCATAACAATGCAGATAACAAACCATTTGAAGTCACAAACCACAAAACCATCAGGAAAACACAAACTACTAAATTAATGCCTCTCACCAATCTAACGATACTTGAACATTTTATTATGAAACTAGTTTTGACCAAATAGACCTAAACCTAAAAATCAAATGAATAATTCAAACGATAACACTATTTCAATGCAGCATGTTTTCAGATTTACACTCATCCAGGTGCATGTTTGAACAAGAAAGGAAAACATTTCAAGATACTAACAACAATATACAACTGTGACAGACATTTGAGAGTAGAAACCTGACGATATTTTCATTACAACTGATCTCCTTATCATTCACAATAATAAGCAGGTACAAGGGCTCCACACTTGCTCAGAGTGTTTATAAACATAGCATACAAAAGTAGTTGTTTTGACACTAGCATCTATGTAGAGATCACGTTCTCCAGACAACTACCTCCCATGTGGAGAGGTTGCACCTGTGTTGGGTTACTCTGATTGCCGTGTTAAAGATAATGGTTGAGGATGTATTAGCCTGACTAATTGGTCCTCTTTAGATAAAAGAGAGAATTTATGAATGTATTAGGACATTGCAACAATTTTGTTTGGTAAGTTATCATCTTTAGACTGTAAGATTTAAAGAAACCAATTGAAGTGCAAAAGTAATATTAAAGATAATGTTAAATGAGATATAAACCTAAGTATCCAGTCTTAACCCTATATCAGAAAAGAAAAACGAAAAAAATAGGAGAAAATTGGCAAATAGCTGATGTGCTACTGCAATGCCAAAGAAGAGAAAGGAACCGAAGAAAGCATTAACTATATATTAACAATAACATCAGAAATAATAAAAAATTATATAAAAAAGCATCTTAATTGTCTTAGACTTAACAGCCTCATTTCTTAGTTTTATCAGAAACCATCAAAAGCTAGAGCACTTTTTATTATTTTTATTCTTTTATTGAACAAACCATTAAAAACATAACCACTAAAAAAAAAACACATTAAAGCGGGATAAAAGACAACATTAGAGACATTACAACATCTATTTTCTAGATTGATTAGATATCATCTAATGCAGTTTAATTGTTTTTTTGTGTTTATTTCTTATATTGAATGAATAATTCTATCAAGGATTTAACTAAATCCCCCAAAATCAACTTACAAAGTACTTTCTAAGTGCATGTAAGTATTTTTTACCTGAGGGGAGCATTACTGCAGAGATTTATAGATTTGGATGTAAGAAATCAAAGACCAGAAGCATATGATTTAAATCTCAGGGTCATAAAACCTACACCTGTTGAATATAAGAAAGTGTGAATTGGGTCATGACTAAAAACTTATGGAAAAAGATGTGAAATTGATCAAAGTGGTTGCTTATTTTAAGTTACAAGTAAATTGAACATTTAAGAAATGCAATAATCATTTTTGGAATGACTCTTCCCTGATAACATACCTGTTACCATCTTATTTATCATCGATGTTCACATCATCAACAGAAGTTAGAATTTTTATTTAGAATATAAAATTTACCATTCTGAACAAGGAGTTAAGAAACACATTTAAGAAGAATATAACACATGAGGGGTGCTGGATAAGGGGTGTCTGAGACTGAGGGTGTTGTTATGAATCCTGCAATGGACTTGTCTGAAAAAAAGTAGAAGAATTTGTACTCTTGCAGGTAGTGTGATCCTAAACATGTTTAAATTAGAGTAGGTAATATGTAGGTAATATTTAGGTAATATGTAGGTAATATGTTGTATGTAGGTAATATATATGTAGGAAATATATATGTAGGTAATATGTAAGAAAAGGATAACTTCAAATACGTCCAAACTAGGGTCACCTCATCAGGTGAATTGTATTATCGTTTGGATTAATTAATTCTCTGAAAGTATGTCATCATGAATTTACCTTTCTAAAACTTTTAAGTTTTTCTTTAAAATTACAAGTTGAATCTGGCATTGACATTCAAATGCTATATAAATGTTTACAAGGACATTTTAAAAAATATTTCAGATTGATTAAACTTGTTTCGGTTCCAATAAATCTTCATTATGTATGCATAATCAGAAAACTGTCAAAAACATCACTTTTAATGAATAAACATGTTGCATATTGATAGGTAATTATACCTATATGTGACATTTATCATGCAACAGATGTTTTATCAAAACACCCTATGTGTAATAAAGAAATAAATATCAATACAATACCTACATCAACAGCAATAAACTGTCGTTATAGATCAACTCTCTATTTACATGATGGAATATACCTTGGCAGAATAATGACACAAATAATAAATCACTTTATCAAATTATTGTAAGGATAGACAGAAGATACACAAAAAATTTGGGCTTTTTTCAAATTTCTCTATACTTGTGTACTCAACTGTTGAGAGACAATTTGTCATTATTCAATTAGGCCAACCAAATTAAAAGTTTTTAAAATTTGTTATGGACAAGATGTCTAAAGGTAGGAAAGAAGGAAAAAGAAGTAGGAACTATGATTGGAGATTCAATCAAAAAAATAATTAATTCTTCACCTGAATAAGATTTAACAAAACCAAAATCCACTACTTTGCAAGAGATTATCAATATCCTACATGTCCTGCTCATGTCAACACTCAACACAAACACAACAGGATGTGATGACTGCAAATATTGAATAAAAACATGAACCAAAAATCTACTACCTTGAAAGCAAGTAGAAATATCCCACATCAGTATCCCACTCTACTGTCCTGACAGTGTCAACTCTCACAACTGACCCAACCACAGGGGGTCAAGCAATTTGGTGACCCTTCAAGCGTGAAAGTAGCCAGGTAGCCTGGGGGTAGGGACGTGTGCCTGACTCATTTGCCCTGGGGTAGGAGTCTGTACTGGTCAGACCTTCAATGACCCCACTGGACATCAGCTCATGATAGAAAACACAGGGGTCCCTTTCATAAAAACACTTGGTTCTTTGCAAAGAAGCTCTTGGTCCCTCTTCAGAAACTCGGTTTCATTTGGATTCTTTTGAAAGAAGCTTTCTCTTGAATCCTTTTCAGAGAGTTTTTGTCTCTGTTGGGTCAGTTTCATACACACTTCTTGACTTTTGTCATAGAAACTGTCGGTCTCTTTTAAATTAGTCACAAATAATTAGTTCCCCTTATTTTAGCCTAAACACCTTGCTATGATGATCTCTTGAACATCATGTCTGGCTCCTACTTCAATCCCAAAGATGTCATTTCAATTCTACCCTTTTTCTCCAAGATAAACTGTTAGTTCACTCTGCTCTACTGTCAGAGAAAGTGTTCAACAATTGTGAGTCCTTTGCACAGAAGACTATTCAAGAGTGGCGACTCCAATTGCCTGCAGCAAGCCTAATTGGTCATCCCTTGATAACAAATGCTGGCTCTTGTGAGAAGTCTGTGGGGTCGTTTTTTGATACAAGACAGGAGCTCGTTGTTCGTGTCTGAAGAGGATGTCAAGAAGAGGCTGATACCCACGCTCACATCCTTACCTTCATGATCAAAGAGTTCCGATCTGTGATCGTAATCTATTACATGGGTTCATGCCCCTCCCACTGCTATCATGGACTCGATCACCTTGTATCAGGGAGATAAGACCTAAATTGGAGGCAGTCTTTTACTATGCATTGTATCTCTGCTACTATTAGTGGAGTCTGCAACTTTGTATTGTAAATATTGTTAGAAGAGAACATATCTTCTTCTTTCATGTCCTGAAATATATATTATTATCTATCTTGTTCATCCCTTGTTATCTGCAGATAGTAATCTGTTACATGGGTTAATGTCTCTCCCTTATGCTAACATGGGTGGATCATCTACAAGACTGATAAAGATTTATGTGCAAGGTCTTTTAACTATGGTTGTAAGTATTGCAGAGTGGGATAATGGTTTCTTCTTTCATGCTGTTACATGTACAACATGATGTATTCAAATTGAGAATACGTCTTTACGTCCTGTCAATATTGTTACTAAGATTATAACATTTTTTTTTTTCTTGAGGGGAAAGTTAAAACCAAATATGTCATCTGTTATGTATAATACTTATACTAAAAATAATATTTACTTCTGCCATGTTACCAAGGGTACAGCATTTGGAGGAGAATTAAAATTGATGGCAGTCCTTTATTATTTGTAAAATAGACTATTAAAGACTTTTTATTTTGGATTGTAAATATTGTTACTTTACAGTTTCAATTATTTTTTTTTGTCACCAAGGACATTAATTTTTTTTATTAAGAAGCAAATCTAAACTGAAGGTACACAACTGTCCTTCACATTGTATTGTAAATATTGTTTCATGAGATTATGATTTTCTTTAATGATGACAGTACTTTATTATTTATAAAACAGACTATTACAGACTTTTTATTTTGGATTGTAAATATTGTTACTTTACACTTTAATTTTCTTTTTTTTTGTCACCAAGGACACTTCATTAAGAAGCAAATCTAAACTCAAGATAGTTCTTCACATTGTATTGTAAATATTGTTTCATGAGATTATGATTTTACTTTAATGATGTTTAGGATACTATATAAATTTCTGTTGATCTAAGAGATTATCTTTGAGTTTCAGATTATAGTCAGTGAAAGCCTTTGAGCTTATGTATCCTAAATATTTGAACAGAGGATAACGGACAGCATTAATCTATTTGTCTATCTTGTACATCACCTCATATCTATGGGAAGATCTCTTTGATGAGGATTAAATTTTCAGGATGTCTTTAGTATCATACATATTGAGAGAAGGGATGAAGTAACGTTTCTTCAATAATATATCATTAAAGTTTATCTTTCTTGTAGATCACTTATCTTCGTGGATATCTTTTGTTTTGATCAGGATTTAGATGTTATAACAAAGAATTAGGATTTCTTTGTGTCTGTCTTAAAGATGGACACCATTTGCTTATCTTTCAGATCATCTTTCTACTTTGAATTTTTTTCATCTTGATTTAGATTGGAGTCTTTTTCTTTACTGTAATAAATATTGAAACATAGTATTTAATTTATTCCAGAGTGCTTTGAGCGTGTGAAACAGCGCTACAAATGGACCTATTGTTATCAATATTGTCATTATGAGGAGTAAGCATATGCGATGAAACACAATAAAGAAGTTGTTATCCAGAAAATCTTGGTTGTTATATATTCTCTAAACGACCCTCAAAGACAGTATCGTTATAATTTCACGTCAACAAGGAAAGAAGGAAGATCTCGTACATAAGAATTTGTTCAAAGACTTGATCTTGTTGAGCACTCCTGGGACTGGTCACTAGCTATCCTGGGTTAATCCAATATTGCAGATAAAGGGTTAATTAATATACAGGAAATGTATCTTCTATGGGTATGTGTAAGTAGGATAAATTATTTTATTGTCATTAAATGTGTTCCTTTAATATCATTGATGAAATGGTTCTTTCCAAGAAACAATTAACAGTAGGAATGAACATTACAATGGTTGACTTGTATCATTGGTATCATACCATAGGTTTATTATCTCAAACCAACAAAGGAAGGAAGTGAAAAAGAGCCATTAACGTCTAACTGTAAACTGAAATCATTTAATTATCTGATTGTTACCCCAGGCATATCTCTGCCAAAAGCCCTTCAGTTATGAAATATGTGTCAAACCTGTCATAAATCTTACCTAAATGCAGTTAAGATGCATTGTCACATTTTGTCAATGCAAGTTTATGAAAAGAGGAGAGATGAAGAGAAAACATTTACCTTCAAACAATGTTCTAAGTGTCTTACAAATATTGAGTACAAATTCAATAAATTAACAGAAATGAAAAAAATATATATGAATTTAATATCTTCTCTTATTTATGGTTTTGTCTTTCTCTTCCATGTTTTGAAATACTGTTTCTATTGACCTAAGACTTCCATCTAAAATATTTGAAAAACATTATCTTGATATGAAGACGTAAAAGTTTATTTTTTATCCATTGCTCAGATTTTTTATCTACATACGTTATAGATATCATTCTGATAATGCTTTTAAGAAGAAAGTTGTCAACAGTTTAGTCTTACACTTAGACTTAGCACTATGAAAAAAGTATTTATTCTGAAAATATCACCATTTTATTGAATATTGAAAAGGAGACTGTAAGAAATGGAATTTTCATAAAAAAAAGGCTCCTTTTCAATTTTTTAATTCTTTTTTTCACAGTCTAAGAGTTAGACTATCAACAGTTCTGTAAGCTAGTAAACAGACTGATACTAGGTATCTGAATAAACATAACTTTTAAGTATTCATTCTAAAAAATATATCATTAAATATTGGTAAGGAGCCTCAGAGAACGGAGGTAGTTCAGACAGATATCTAGACTTGCTGTTCAAGAGATCATGAACTACAGTCCACGGTGTCCTTCTCCCCCCATACAAGATGTGCCCTACACCGCCAGCAAGTATATATCAATGATCGGGATAACAAGAGGGGTGTGTAGTCCCCTCGTAACCCCGGGTCAGTCTCATTAAGTCTCCAAATTAGCACTTGTAACCCCTTTATCCCAGACCTACAATGTCCCTTCATTCACACAATGGGGTAAAGCTATAAGTAAAACACAAGGCATGGATACAGGGGAGTGAGGAGATTAAAGAATAATATTGAACTTTGGATTTATTTCTTCAGTGAATCAAACATTAAGGGGTGTGTCAGTTTCGTAAAGAATTTAACGGCATTTGTTAGTGGAATTGTAAAGTAGAACATTTGTTGATATCTATTTATGTTGACATATTCACTATTGTATTTGAGGTAAGAATGGAAAATAGCTTTTAGATTATTAATCCTTTACAAGAATAATGTCCATTAATTAATTTACAATTAAGTAAACTCTAAGAATTAAATGCTGAAAAACACATGGTTATGATGATGCATACTGAGAAGTCATAGACAAATTTCTTAAAATGATAAATAAACCCTACAAACCTTTATCCATGTGTCTTTACCCCAAGGATATCCATATGGCACCCGAGAAGCTGTTACTAGAGTGGGTCTCCCCATCCCATCTGTCCAAGATACTGACCTATAATAGGAACTGCCTTCTCTGACACTTAACGCAGATGTTGAAACACTGTGTCAAGGGGTCTACCAAGTCAATACAAGACTGTGTCATAGTCTCCTTTAACACTGTATTAATGGGTCTATCAAGTCAATACAAGACTGTGTCATGGTCTCCTTTAACACATGTCAAAGGGTCTATCAAGTCAAGTATCGTAATTGTCTTTAACACGGTATCAAGGAATTACAAGAACTTAGAATTGGAAGCAATGTTTAATTGATAATTACACCTAGATGTTGAAAGTGTTTATCTCATCAACTCTAGACTGTATCATGATCTTTTTTTCTCTCTCTTTTTTTAATGCCTCATTTTTTTAAAGAAGTGGTTATACACCAAATGTTTTGCAACTTGAACAACTGATAAGACGTATCTAAAAAAAACTTTGGCATTTGTCAGACCAAATTGATTTATTATTTAGAGATTACTTTTCAACCGGATAGACATCAAGGGTTTTAATATGAAAATAAGCCAAAATCCCTTTTCAAGACTCTTATTAAGTCTATGTAACACAAGTTAAAACCTTCAAGTCCCATAAGACCCCTTTACCTAGCTACCCATCCCCTTATATCCACCCCTTTTCACAGCTACCCAGCCTCTATCCACCCTTTTCACAGCTACCCAGCCCCTATCCACCCTCTTGACAACCATCCCACCCCTTCTGGTCCCGAGACAGTTCCTTACGTAACAAGAGTAATGACCTCATAGTTGCTCGTCGTCTCTTCACCTGCTCACTTCAAGGGGCAGGTAATCCATGCTATTGTGTGACTGTCATACCACAAAGAAATTGATGTGAAATGCACAATCAACTTAATGGGAAGCCATACAGTTGAAATGATGTGAAACTACAAACTGAAACCCATTAAATCCATTAAACCCTCGCTCTTCAGTGAGAACATGAACTTCAATGAATTGAAGGAACGATCAGGGAAGATTATCATCAACCATGATGGACTCCAAGTCAATGGACCATATGGTATAATAACGAAAACTAATGAGGAACTCAATCAAAGTCGATTAAATCATGTATTTTAAAAACCCTGAGGATGTTGAAACTTGACAATCATGTTTTGAGCAATTTAATTTTGAGGAGATGAGATGTTTTGTGTTTCATAGCCAGTTTTACAAGATGTCAAAATGTCATCAAATACTGTTATCACTATGAGATCAATCAGAATTCAACCATATATTCTATTGACACTCATGATCTGAAATTAGCTATGAACAGATGTTAATGAATAACATCAACAACAATGCATTTAAAAGTTAGTTATCTTACCATGGGAAATTGACTTTTCTCTGTTATTTCCTTTTTTTACTCAAGTTACATAAACTACCGGGCAAAAGAAAGGACTCACCTCAGTTGATTTTATCATATGTATGATTTTCAATTGCAAATATCTCAAGTTTTCGATGTCATAATCCAAAACTGATAAGTGCAGGTGTTTAGTTAGCAGTCAAAGAATACTTCTACATGTTTTTTCTATTTTTTTTTAAAAATGAAATTTTAAATCTAATTTTGTTTTTAAATTATTTTTGATGATACACAATTGTTCACCGACATATAAGACATATCCTATGTGAAAATAAATAAATGTGCCTGATTCTGCACACATTTACAACATTTTAAACAAGGTAGGGGTCATGTTGGTGTAAATTTAATTCTTAACCCTGTCTTCATTACAAAAAGATATTTGAACTAAAAATTAACCACAGTCACCAACAAAGTCATCCAAACTACTGCAGATAAGTATCATTGTATCGTGCCATAGTCAAATACATCTGATTTCTTTTAAATATTGAATTAATAGAAACAAACTTAGGTAAGTCCTTTCTTTTGCCCGGTAGTTTATAATTCTTCATGACAAATGTCGTAAAGTGAAAGTACACCCAGGTATTTTTTGTGAACAAAATTCAAAGGCATCAATTCCAACTTTTACACTTTTTAAACACATTTACTTTTTACAAATTCTGTCCAAAACATTTCAAAGAAGTTATAGAGGGCACAAGAGACATCAGTGAAGAACTACTGACTAAATTCTCTCATGATTTCAGACTTAAGATGAAAGTTCATGTCTTCTAGAAAGGTTGTAACTTCTAACGTGGACAGAGGTTAGAGATAATTGACCATGATACTTTGGCTTGTTGAATGTTCACATACAAGGGTACCACAAGTTCAGGAGCAAACTTCAAACAGTGAACGGCCCAGGAAGCAAGCGCACTCTCCACTTCCCTAATTACAAATTTGTGTTCTTCATTCATCACTTTGTACCTAAATCACTTAAAGGCTCTTGTCAGAAAATGACTTGACATACTGCTAATATAAACATTTTAGTTCATGCTCTATTCTAAATCCATTAAGAATATTAAGAATATATTACCAAGACTATTAGCTTTGACCATTCAAACAATCAAATATTTGTTAAACTTTCAATATGCATATACAAGAAGATATATTGTTATTATTCTAAATCCATTAAGAATATTAAGAACAGAGTATTAAAATATTAGTTTTGACCATACAAACAATAAAAGATAAGTTAGAATTCTTATTCAAATGAATAAGCAAACTCTTAATCATTCAAATGATATTTGAAGATCCAATATTTGCAAGATTTTCCTATTTCAAATAAAATAAACATCACAACTGTCACCATTTCAATAAGCATGTTTACACTAGAATACATAACTCACGCCATTCAAATAAATTGTGACTGACCGGTATTTAAAAGATATTTTTTACTGCTAATAAATAAGAAAATAGTTTCCATTCAAATATTTCTTGACTGATCCAATATTTGACAAGATTTTGTACAGCCAGAACAAGAGACAACTGTTACTGTTTATATGGTATCTGATCCTGCTTGGGGAAGATTTACAGCGAAACATCATCGCCCTTAATCGAGCCTATACTAAATATGTACGAGTGTAAACAAAATACCTCAGATATAGCCCAACCATATTTACAAAGGATTGAGATAGTAAATATAAAGTCATCACACTGAAGTTTAGTGCCTTAATATAAGCAATAGCTCTTACAAGATTTATGGTATATTTCAATCTGTAAACTTTTAAGGATATAGTAACGCTGGCTTATCTTTCTTAGAAACGATATTCAAGTAATTTTTGTGCATTTGTGCTATTGTCAAAATCACATCTTAAGAATTTAAAAATGGTCTGTGTGTTTTGAATTTATATAATAAATCGGCGAGCAACAATTGTCCTTTTAAATATCCTGTCAACTCAATGTCCAGTGTAGTTCTACTGTGTATCTTTAACATAGCCTCCATCTCAGACTCTAGGGGAGGAACAGATAGAAACCTCATACAGTTTTAATCCTCCCTGTTATTATTTTCAAAGTTTCCTCATTATTTAAACATTGTTTCCTTCATCATTTAATATATAAATCTTAAATGCATGAATCATTCATTTTTCAGAAAATTTTGTATTCTTATGAAATAAATCTTTTGCCCATTTTATCCCACACGACATAAAAAATATTGTGTCTTTAGCTGGGGGCATCTATTGGAGAAAATATGATAACATCAAACTTTTATTATAGATTGGTCTTGTGTCTTAACACTTTAGCTGGGAAGTTACTAAGTGCCCAACATTCTTAGCAGCCACTTCAAATAATCCCAACTTGATTATAATAATGAGAATGCATGGATTGCATGGTCATGACTGGCAATTAGTAGCAATTCCTCAACCAGTATGGTTTAATTTCAAAGGTTAAATTTTAAATTTCAACTTATTTCAAGTATAGCTAGATAACCGTCATGTAGTTTCTTCTTATTCTTTCTCTTTGTTTGTGTTCAAATCTCATAATTTTTAGTGATTCAATTTAAGGTAAAAATAAAAATGTAAATTTAAATATAAGTCTGTGTTATCTCATAACCCCTTTCCACTTAGCCCTATAACCCCTCTTCACTTTCCCCCTTTACGTCTTGTACCTTAACGAGATAATCAAACACAGGTGAGAGGTTTGCAAACAAACCGAGTACAATTTCAGCAGGTGAGGTAAGAAACGCCTGCTCTACCTATTGTTCAATATTCACAGTGATTAGTTTATAGTCCCCGTGATTTATACCACACTACAATCTTTATTTACTCAACACAACTTACAAGGTATTTGTCTGATAACACCATTCTTTACATTTTTGTAATTTTTTTACACTAAAAATGCAATAAAAGGCTATATAGGACACTGACAATTTTGATAATCGTTTTTTATAAAATCAATTCATTTATCACCTTTTTCATTATTTAAAACATAAAATTCAAATTTTCAAATTATTTTAACATATTGACTAAAATCCAAATGCTATTTAAATTTCTTATTTAAATCTTAAATTTAATTTATGAATTAAAATTGTAATATCTTAAATCTTTGTCTTTGAAATATTGTCTTTTTGTTCTATTGCCATAAGACAATTATAGAGCAATCTGATAAACAAATAATAACTTGGCACTGAAATATTGGTCAAACCTAGAACTTTGATGTAAGGAAGTTTTGTGCCAAAGTAAACAAAACCTTGCCAAAAGAAGCAACAAATAAACATCAGTCTCATCATCAAGAGAAACATAAATCACTCCTCACCCACACTAGACATGAATCATAACCTTATTTCATAAATACAGCAATTATTTAACAAAACATCGAAACCACTATCAAGAACATAGCATCTGTCAAGCCAAACCCATGACAAGTATAATGTTTCTGTTTGTCACGTTTTTATAATGAACAAAATACATTTCCAACAAGAAACATTTTTAAAAAGTAAAATTATCAGTAATATGTATACAAAGTATCAAACACAAATCATAATTTTCCCTATTGCAACACTTTAACACAGCAAAGAGAAACAACACAGAAAGTGAAAATCATAAGCTAAATCAATCACTCTCGACTTTCAGTTCTACATTGTCATATATGTTTGAAACCACTTATTGGAAACTAATTAGTTCTCTAATAACTTGTTATAAATAACTATATTCAGTGTGAATTATATATAAATATTTTTTTGTTATCCATAATTTCATAAGGAACAGATGAAATGTGGTTGATTATGGTATTTGTAAGCCTTCTTCACCACAATGTTATCATTTAGTATGTTTGCCAGCTGTTGTCTACCTATTGCACTCGCTTGGAAAACTGTAACAAGTAGCTCTATTATTCAACAATAAAAACCTTTGATATTTCATCATGAATAGTAGGAGAAGAAAACTTATTTTGAGATTGTAACACAAAAGACCATAGACCTTTGAATAATTGAATGATAATTAATTATGAGAGAACAAATGTTACCACGAACCAAAAAGACATACAAAATTTAAAAATTTTTTGAATACTTCATCATAATTAACATTTCATGATAATTTCAGCCAAAAGATTGATATTTTTAGAAACTTATAATAATAATAACTCTTTATTGTTCAAAATTTGTTAAAAATCAGTTAAAGTGGTGCTCTATACTCATAATGCGAAGCAACAAGCAAGGAAGCAACAACTCCCATCTTTTATCATCTTTCAGTAGGACCCGGCCGAGAATCGAACCCCAGACTTCCAGGTGATGAGTGGACGCTCTACCAAATGTACTATATCTCGAGTATAATGACTATCATAATCAT
This sequence comes from Gibbula magus, assembly GCA_936450465.1. Lineage (NCBI taxonomy): Eukaryota > Metazoa > Mollusca > Gastropoda > Trochida > Trochidae > Gibbula > Gibbula magus. Next base: position 36,694,640 of record OW388294.1, on the reverse strand, counting down.
TAACAGATTATAACCTGTAGGAGAATAGTATGAATTAAACTACTTCATTTAAAGAATCTATTTTTCAAAACATTTTCATGCTGAGAAAAGAAAAAGCAAGTCAATCATATATATAATCAATACTAAAACTTAGCCATATTTTACCTGCTAGTTTCCGTTCCCTTTGGGCACCAATTCCAAGTTCGAATCTACCACTTCGAAATCCTCGAACTCTTTCACTGAAACTGCGGACCCAGCTATGGTTGCTGACGTCATCTGACGTGTCAGAGTCATAGTGTATGTAACTGTCACAACATTCGTCCTTCTTCCTCGACCAACAGTTGGAAGCCATTTTGATTATTACTCCAAAAGTGTCAAATTTTAATTATTACACAACTTCAAATACCCTCAGTTCTGTTGCATGGTATCCATCTTTTCCTTGTAAAGTATGAAGTACTCACAGTCAATTGAGCATAACTCTCTCGATTCCAATAAAACGTTAGCACATATATTTCTCTAGAATTAGCAGATTCAACTTTTCATAAAAATTCACAAAGTTTAAAATCACTTAAACATGGTACCCATGTGGAGTTTGATCATGTATCTTCATATTTAGTACTTGATTAGTTATGATAAAGCCCTTGATTTGTTTTTCCAAAAGAATAACACATACTGCAGATATTTCCACTCAAAACGGTCCGATCACATTCTCACAGTTGAAGCATTTGAAAGATGGGTATCCATTTGTATTCAGTTCTCATATTCATAAAGCACTAAAAAGTCTCATGGAAAATCCACGATGTTAATAAAAAGCATCGCACATAGGATATTCCTGTCATCGGACGACAACAAGTGCCAATATTAGTGAATGTTTGTCATGTGGCTGTCACACTCTCTCAGCTGGCACGGGGAGGCTTCTGTTGTGTGCAGCAGTGCGGCAGAGTTTACACCTGCCAACCCTTCCAGGTACACAACCTCGGCTCCGTACACTGATATCGTGAGATGTGTTAACATCACATAGCGCTTATCACCCATGCGATAACACCTTCAGCATCAATGTCTGCAGCCAATCAAATCCGATCCTCCACGATAACGTTAGTCTAAATTTGACAGCAGGAAAACTTGATCTAAATTTGAAGGCAGAGAACTATCTCTATAAAACACCTTGCCTCATCCCCTATCGTTTATTACATGTTCTTATAGCAGACTGCTTCCCAGTTCTAACATCTGAAAGAATCAGTCTGAACTTTGATCTGAACGTTCTTCATTGATTCCTGTGGGAATAGTTCTAGCCTTCTTAACCTTGCTCTTGAAGAGGAACAGCTCTAAATATAACTTGATATATTTAACTGTAGAGATTAAGTGCTGACCCAAGTAGTCCTGAAAGTCTTAAGAAACAGTCAGAACACATCAATTCCAACAGATTCTAACACAGAAAATACCTGTGTGATTATCATACAATCATGCATAGATTCTAGCATTGAAGTAGGATATTCATATATGAATTAACTTTCTTCTTACTTCATTAATCTTAAGTGAAGACCATTCTATATCGACTTAATTGAGAAAGATAAAGAATATATTTTCTTAATCCACAAGTATGTTACCAATATAATCCTGTAATAAAAATCCACTTGATCTTCAAGTCTACATCAAATTAATTTTGGTCACTTATATATCTGTTTGATCATGGTTTGAGAGTAAGGGGAGTTTCTTTGATCTAGTCACACCCACCAGCTCCCCACCTGGGATGAGGATAATGCTCGTCTGACAACTGATCAACAAGTAGGAGATACTAGCCGACTGACAACTGATAACAAAACAGTAAATAAACTAATTCTCTCAACAACACAGACTCGGCAGTACCCTCATTGATATGTGATGAAATGAAACATCACTTTCCTCTCAAATGTGTATGTTAACACTGTAGTACCATCATCACCATGTGTTGAAACATTGTATCACTATGGAACAGTTTGTTCAACACTGTATCACTTGAGAAAAGGTAAATATATTAAACGTAGTGGTCTGGCTTCCTTTAACACTGTGGTGATGTTGTGACGACTTGTTGTAATGTAACATCACATTTAACAATTTTATTTAACATTGCGATACTTTGATGACAAGTGTAGAATCATTGTGGACATTCACTAGTAGATACTTGACCTCTGCTTGAAACATCACTACAGCAGAAACTCCTTTCGTAGTATTTTGATGATCCCTTCACAATTTTCCCAGAGAAAACAAGTTCATAATCTTTGTAATCCTTTTACTTCACCAGTGTTGAATCACAAGTCTAGATTGGAGAACACTGCTGTAAGTTAATCAACCTCAGGTGGCAGTAATATAGCACACACTTCTTTCACAGTCATTTAATCACCCATCACACCAAAATGTTTTCTCTCAGATAAAAGCTTCCTGTTACTTGTTCCAAAAAAATTGGTCAAACTATCCCAGGATTTTTCAAAGCACAATGTTCTCACAAAAGGTTTTTCCAAGTTAAGTCTATAAGCCAGAGTAGCTTGTTGACTGTATCAACTAGTCCATCCTGACTGTATTCATCATCCTGAACTTCTGCCAACTAGAAGATGTTAAATGAATCCACTAATGACTAAGTCGGTTCCCTAAACATCGATGTAACAGTCACTTAGTCCCACCTTCATCAGGGAGAGATTTATCAGTGTGAAGTTTGGAGAAGAAAATCCACAGATGAACATTTATGAGTCCAATTTACATTTTTTCAACAGTTCGAAGATTTTTAAAGTTCATTAAAAAAAATATGTTGAAGTTTGCTAAACACTGACGAAAGATCCAATTAAGTTTTTCTCTTCAGGTGTTTCTAATTAGTTTCAATCTTTTCAAAGGTAATCCCACAGGTAGCATAAAAATTCATTTACTTCAGGAATGTAAAATCCTTCAAGAACGTCATAAAATTAACTTCTTTAGGTTGAAAAATGCATCCACTTATATGAAAAGTACACTTTTAAGATGCATGTCAGTGAAGAATTAATACTTTTTAAGATTAACTAGAACAACTATATTAATGGGTTTGTCAAATAAACGTATAACAACCAATCCATAGACAAATGAACACTTGCTTCACTGATGTAATAACCATTGAGAATTCACTGGAGCTGACAGGTTCAATTAGTAAGAACTAGCGATTACAGGCACAACAAGCACTCCACAAACAGCTGTTTTCTGCTTGCTAGTGTTAAACACACGTGTAACATCCATTCAGACTCTGCTGTGATGGAAAGGGTTCAATCAGCGGGCGCTTTCATAAACAGAAAACCTTGATGTAACATCCATTGAAAATTCTCTTCACTGTTGAGTTCAAATAGTAGCAAACAGTAAAATCCTTATCAATCAATCTTCCTCAGCAACTCCAGTTATCATATCAACAGGTAAGCCTATTAGTTGAATTAACAGTAAATGTTATTCACTTGAAATTCTCTTCAGTGTTGATCCAATTAGTGACATCTATCAACAGTGCTGATGTCATCTGCACAAGGAACTGACTTCAAGTCATTAAAATCCTTCACGGTGAAAGTGTGAACAGCAAGCACCTGTTTGAGAATTATCCGAGTCTCTCCTGCTAGAATCTTCTTTCCCTCTTTATGAATGAGATCAAACTTCTTCACAACTTGAACCACCTGTTTTCAGATAAACCTCAGGTAATTTCACTTTTTGATCAAGATAAGAATTTTTTATATCAAAATCCTCGAAAGATTCACCATGAACCAACCGTCTCCAGTACACCTGGTCCAATTTTATGAATTAGATGTAATTTTCATAAAGTTTCAAGTTTCACACAAACGCATTTGAGACACAAAAATCCAATTTAAACCATCAGTGCACATTAATTTCTCCTGCAAGATCCTTCCACTGTATCCAATACATCAAATAAAAATCACCCAACTCAAATCCTAAACCACAGAGAACCTACAGCACAACTACATTGTTCAACAACTAGTACCACTCTGAAGGCTTACTCTGCGGCCCAGGAAAGTAATATCAGAATACAGGTACACACACACACATACACAGTGGTGAACTCAAACAGTGCCCAACACTGCTGGCCGCTAGCTAGGCTCTGTGGAAGGTCTGTTTCTTCTTTCGGGTCTTTAGGTTCGGTGGAGATAGCAGGGATTTCTCAGATTACTGACAGCAGACATCATATTAACCACAATTAGTATGTCCCTGTCTGTCTGACTTCAGTAGCTCAGGTAGCATCAAGTTCAGTGCTTTGTTTACAGATGGAATGGCAATGTTTTCATGTCACAGACCCTTGCAATTTTTAACAATCTGTTTTTATTACAACAGACATTATGTCACCCTCAATTTGTAAGTGACTTGAAAAGTACGCTCCCATAGGTCAGTCTGTTTGACCTCTGTAGTGAAGTTATCGGCAAACCCAGTGGTAGAGGTTTATCAGTGACTAATTACAATGGAATAACATTACTAAACAGTCCAAGAGTCCTGCAAGTCTCAAAAATAAAACTGCGTTACAAGATCCACTGTTCATAAATCAACTTTTGAGCTTCAGATTGGGAGGTATGTCCGAGAGTTTACAAAAAGATCTCACAGTTTTACAGCATTAGAGAGCTGTTCTTGACTGCTATCAGCTCTTTGTCGGCTATCAGTTTCTACTAAATTAAACTTGGCAGAGAAAGGCATGTCCAGTAGACGTCAGCAGCAGACGCACAACTTCCCAATTTACTAGCAAATTTCTCAACCTTCACCTGTGCTTCTAAATGGACACAGTATCACACTGAGGTGTAATATTCTCAAATTTCACCACAGGTGCTATCAATTTCCTCCAAATCAAACTTCTGCAGAGAAACTCATGACAAGCAGACGGTCAACAGACAAGAGAAGCAGAAACGAAGTTTACACAAATACACTGGCCTTTACCTGCCCCATGTCCAGCACATCAAACACATATCTGTCCTTGCATTCTATGACTGAGGATTAACATGTCCAGCAGCAGACGACAATAAAGAAAGCAGACTGAAGAAAGCAGACGTACTGTTCTGAGCAGACGACAGTAGATTTCTCCTCCCTCCTCCGGCAGTAAACTGAAGCCACTAACGAGAGGGGTTGGAGGGTGTCGCCAGCCGCACACTATAAACAATGGGACCACAGCTAGCTGATTTATGGTCAAACATGGTCAGTGAATGTGGGATGTTCGTCTCCATTAATATCAGCTGGACATACTCAAAGCCGGCACACCCACTTTTAGCCTTGACCAGGTGGGATATCCTCATGAAGAAATATGTTAATTAATTTCTCAGGTACAAAACTTAGCCTGGCATGGAAGAATCACCAAACATACTGTCCATCACACTGGAGAAGGGTCATATAAATTAATTTCACTTGATCTTCTTTACATGGAGAAATCCAAGAAGAATAGACCAGCAACAAATCCGAATGTTCACAAGTTGTAACACAAATTGCACTTACATGTAACACATATACTCCAGGACAAAAGGTTTAAGTCCAACTGGTCACAGATTGTTAGCTGTTATTCACATAACATCACCTGGTTCCCACTTGTATGGAACCAAAGTAACTTAGTTTAATCTGTATAGAGCCACAGTAGGCCTAGACTGCCTTGAACTGAAGGCTCTGATCTGACATGTCTGCACTGATGAGTAAATCTGGAGATTAGTTTCTCAGAATCCCTGGTTAATAAAGCAAGAGGAAACCATCTGCTGTTTACACTCTCAGAGAACTCTTGATGAGTCTTGATCCACCAAAACCACTGCACAGGAGAATCCATTAACCCAATCTATGCTGGGAACATAAACCTTTTCAAAGTTGTTCATATTCTGGGAGAAAGGTATATTTATTTGCCAGGGTGAGGGTTAAAGACCATATGCATCATTCCTTGATTATTACCTGTCTATCATCAGCTAAGCAATCTATTATTAAAATCTTTCATCGGCTAAACAATTTTTTCTTGTTTTCTTTCATTCTTTTTGCTCTTGTACATATTCATATTCTTTGACAATTCAAAAGTACTTCATCAGAAAAATTCTGCCAGTTGACGGTTCCAGAATCATCAATCCGAGCTCTTGATTATAGTACCAGCTTGGATCAAGTCTTGGAGTCTAGTCCCAAATGCAATAACAGGTTACAGAAATGTTCTCAATTCATTATCAAATAGTTGTCGTCACTCTGAATCCACAAACTGAGACCTTGATTATTTTACCATCTTGGTAGGTCTGCCACAACAGCAGTCGTTCAGTCCCAAATGCAATATGATGATTACAACAGATAAGAAACTGACATTAAAACAATCTGATGAGACACTACGGCACACTTGCAACCATCACCATTATCAAACAGTTGCAGGTATAATGAGTCACCAAACTAAGCTGTTGATTATTTTACCAGCTTTGATGGTATCTCGCACCTTCAATCAGAGCTTTTCACTATTTCACCAGCTCTGACTAACTCTCAGAGGTCCACAACTTGTAACTCAAGCAGTGGTTTAGTCCCGAGTGTTTGTATATACTATTAACCGACTGGTCAAAGTGTACAGCAAGGTTTCTATTACTCAACACCTTACAAAGGTAATTTGCCTTTGCCTGAAGAGTTATGTGGCCCAGAACATAGTCCACCAGTTAATTGGATACAGTAATTTTTAAACTTGTTGAAAGCTGGACTTACTTTCAGTCCATAGTCCTGCTGCATGACCGTCCAGTTAATAATTTAATAATTAATTAATTTTTTAAAATTCAATTCAAGTCCTCATTCAACATCTTCATTTCAAGAAAAGCATCACACTAAAGTTACATTTTGATATAAAACCTATTACTCCCTTATTTCACTCAAAGACTTTCAGAGACTTTCAGAGACCAAGTGTCAGTTTAGTTAATTGGGAGTCCCAAGAATACCTCAAATTCATTGACAAGAAGACACGAAGGGATATCAATTCACTACGGGCAGACAGACACCTCGCACCGGTTGTTACTCAAGATGGTGGCACCTTGAATATACATGCTGTAATACTGCTTATCAACAAATTAATGTCAATGAATTTGCTTTAACCAAGGTGTTGAATTTGTGTTTAAACGAGCAAGATATATCTTTAATCTTGACTGTCAACTAACTAGTGTCATCAATTTGTGTAACACATTGGTGTAGAATTTTTGTTAAAAGTGAGACGAGAAATCTAACAAAATGAATATATATATATGGTTATTTAGACTTTCAACAAACTGATGTCATTTAATTTGCTTCTCAACAAAGTGTTGAATTCTTAATTATCTATCTCTTCAAGTTCTATTCTGCAGAAGGACAATTAAAATTTCTGTTGACTTGAAGAAAGATACTTGAAATCCAATTTGCTTTTCCAATTCCACCCTTCCTTAAAGTAAGCTAATATTTCAGAGGCAATGAAGTCACAGAATTGGTTAAATGAGTCTATTACTAACAAGTTTGGCCATCAAATCCTCATTCTGATAATATTTAAACATTTAACACTTCATTTCTAATATTATTTTCAAGTTAATAGAAGACAGAGGTAATTTTTTCAATAAATGATGTTGAAATGTTTTCACAAGTTTACAAGAAGATCCTTAACGAGATCCTGTTTTGACATGGTTTAACTTTCAACAAATCGGTTCTCCTTTCCAAGAACCAATTCCAGTTCCCTATTTAGAAGCTCTTCAGGAACCATTCTCCAAAGAAGTCAGAGTTTATGTCTGCACATTCCAGAAGACTGCTAACTGTTTGTCTGTTTCCCCTTGCATGCCACACTCATTAAACAATTTGAGATTTAGATTGCCAAGTGTTGACCAGAAAGGCGGCTTCATCCGCTTTATGAGTTGCAGAGTGGTTCCAGACCAGCGTTATGAAAGACATTCTATATTTACATACCATCAACCCTTCGCTACACTGATGCTCTTGTTCTCAGGGTAATGATCTTTTTGGCACGATGTATCTTACAAGCATTTAACAATTTGAGATTTAGATTGAGTCTTTATCCTCTTTATGAGTTGCAGATTGGTTCCAGATTATGGTTTATGAGAGACCTTCCTTATCTACATATTATCAAGACTAATTCTCTTGTTCACAGGGTAATGAGTGATCTTTTTTGGCTGGTAGTATCTTACACACATGATTATTATAAGCTTTAAACCCTTATGAACTGAAGATAGGTTCAAGACATGAGTTATGAAAGACATTCCCTGTTTATATACTATCAGACACTTCATTACACAGATTCTCTAGTTCCCGGCTGATTAATGGTTAATACATCATTTGTAGGATACTTTCAGGATCTTACATGGTTTTGAACTTACCACACCCGCCATTCAAAAGAAACTCTAGGGTTCTTTCATTACTCATTGTTTTGGAGTCACAAAAAAGGTCCTATATAGATCCTTTACATTTATAAACCTTAGATGTTTATACCAATTAAAGGTTGAATATTTTGAAAACATTTTGATATTTCTTGTTTGACCAAATTTCCCTATCTTATCTTTCCTGTGCTATAAACATTAAGACTTTCCTCCTTTAAATTCAGATAACACTCTCTTGTTCTTTGCAAACTACAGGATATATTCAAACATCTAATTATATCTCTCTTGATTAGAAGTGAGTATATCGTGCCAAAAGACATTTTTAAGCTAAAAAAACAGGTCATAAACACAAACAACTGTCTTCTGTCCAAGTTGTTCCTCCTAAGTGTTGGTGTAAACGTTGTTCTCATTAATTAAGATCTAGCTAAGATGTGGAGTGGGATCAAGGTTTATCGGTCCAGAGTGAGTGATGTATACAAGTTTTATCAGGGAGTTAACAGGTAGATATGTAAGGGTCAACACAAGTACCTGTATGTTAGAGCTTTAGCTCAAAACAGAGCTGGCTTTATCTAAGTAACCAATCAGAACACTAAAGAACATTAACTGCCAATCTGCAGCCAATCAGTACACTGTAGAACATTTACTGCCAATCTGCAGCCAATCAGAACTTTGTTGAACACTTACTGCCTATCTTACATAGTTCTTCCATACAAAGAATTCAGTTACTGCAAACATTTGTAAATATTTGGCAAAATGAAAGGTGTGGCTCCTAAATTTGATTTTGGAAATTTCTTACATTTCCAAATTAAAAATGATTACACGTTTTAGGTTTCAAAAATATGCTAATAGATAACAAATGTTGGTACTTAAATAATTTGAGAAAGGTGTGCTCTTGAAGCAAGACTTTGAAACATTACTGTACTTTTTAACTCCAAGGTAGATATTTTGATTCCTTACTAAAATACTTATATAGTGATGCTACTTCTTGAAGAAATTAAAATGACACACTTCTAAGAATTTCCAGTTACACGATTCATTAATCAACTTGGTAAAATTCCAAACTCACAGAAACATTACCAACTATTCATCCAAAACCCATATACATGTTTATGGATAAACCCAAAGAAAAATTCCTTTTACATTTATCATTTTATATTTCTCTTGGTAAGTAAAATACTTCTTTAAGACATAATGATAAAACCAACGTCCATCACCACCCACAGCTGCATGACAACAGTACAACACTGTTCTAATGTTCTCCAGGCCAGACTCAACTCTATCTCAGAACAATTTACTACAGGAAATTCCTCTCCAAATATCCAGTTATAAATATGACTGGTCAGTTTTTCCTCATGTGGGGGTCAAAAGTGTCTGGCCAGGTGGAAACAATATGAAAACTGACCAACATTCACAAACAGCCTTTCTCAAAGTCTCTTGATCTATTAACTTAACCAAGATAATAGCTACCTTTCTAGACATTTTGAATAAATGTGCAAATTTACATTCTTTTATAATATTTATTTATAAAAAAAAATCTTAATTGCTTTGGCATTACCTTAGGATTTTACAGTCATTGATATTTTTACATACATGTTAATTTTTCTATATTATACACTTTATTTATCTATCATTATTATTTAACTGTTAACAATTATTCCCATTTTTACACGTATGTTATTTTTAAAAATATCATTCACTTAATTCAACTTTCATTATTATATCTATAAGCTAAAAACAAAAGTAATTTATTACCTAATAATTCCAATTTTAACAATATATCAATATTCATAGACTATGATTTCGAGTTATAGCATAGTCTACACTTGGAGGGTGACCCAAACACAAGCAGCCCACATTCCTGGCTAGATTTACAGCTCATGTAGAATGCACTAGGCTCCACACAATTAAATTTGACACATATTTTGTGTTCTGTGACTTGTACCAGCTTGCTTCAAAATCACTTTCAGGTGGAAATAATTGAAATTGACTCTAAATCTTGCCAGAAATATGTAAAGTGGAATATCTACCTCTATTTTTCTGGACAATTTAGAATGTTTGTTATTTTTACTATATATTTGGGGAAAACTAAATAAATCTATTATCCATGTTGATTTAAGACAAAAACAAATTTGACAAAAAATATTGTTCCTTCCAAAAACAAATGATACCGGTAAGATCTTTCTCAGAAGACTTTATCCTTGAAAATTTTCACAAATTCATGGTCAAACAGGACAGGGTTATTTTCTCAAATTTCAGAACTCCTTGTTTCTTGCAAAGTTTTACAGACCCTCCGTCAAATTTGCTAAGAAGAAGTTAACAATGGCAAGCTCCCACAAATTGGTTCAGCTGTCTGAGAAACTAACATGCTCTCTTCAGTTTCAAGTGCAATCTCATCATGCTCTTGTCAGACCTGTCAAAACCTTTCAAACTCAAACTTGAACAAGCTGAACTAGGTGTTCCTGTTTTTAGCATGACTGGGATTTTTATATATCATTCCTGGACTGGATTAGCAGTTAACACCTTCTATAGATATACTCTTATATTTTGTTAGCACTAAAGATGTCGTCATCATGCTGTAGACTCCAGTAGGTCCAGACCATAGATTCCAATAGAAGGTTTGACCAAGGGAAAAATTTGGCCTACTACAGTGGTATGTTCTTATTACCTGATTTATACAAAACTGAAAAACATTTTGATGTTAAATACAAACCCCCAAAAAGTGCATGTTGCACATTTTCACTTACAAGTTTTTGCAAAACTTTGCCCTATTTATTGCATATTTGATTCAGGGGTGAAGAACCCTAGTTTTGTGTTTTTGTCCCTTTAATCACAGGTGTGAAGTTGCCATATAGGATGTACTCAAAGTTCCTGTATTGAAATTTAATACTATTGAAAGCGTTGAGTTTTAAAATCAAGATTGAAAGTTTGCCAGAACTTTGTGTAAAACAACCTTGACTGTAAATGTATCCAAAGTTTTCAAAGTCAGTGACCTTAATTCTTCAGCATGGAGGTTTATGTTATTCACTGGGATGCATAAATACAATTCTTAAAACAAAAAAACATCTTCTATGTTTTGCCTTTGTGGTGGTTTACATTTACTTTCAATGATTTAAAGTTTTTTGAACTTTGAAACTGGAGATTTAAAAAATCTGACTGTCTCTCTTTGGGAAAGAATTTTCAAAAGATTTCAGATTCAGATTCATATTTTCAAGATTCAATTATGTATATGATGTTTCATGTCCCAAGCAAGCATATCTCTTTTTGAGATTGCTTGAAATTACTTTAGTTCACTAAAAAGAGAGCTTGAAATGTATTAAAACATTTTTTTGCATTAAATGTAAAGAACTTCATCGAAAGACTAAATTTTCATGTCATCATAACTTAGAATCTATGCCAAGATACTCTTTCTGAAAAAAACACCTTTTTATATCAGTGTTTCATCTTTTAATGTTTTCTACGTAAACAAAGCTATCTATGTGCATATGTCTGCAAATAAACAAACATGTTATGAAGTGGTAGCTATATCACACCCTCGCAGCAAGACATTCTTCTTACACATCATCAATAGAGCTATCAGATAAGGTGAACGCATTTACTTCAACATACTAAAACTTTTAATGTTCTTTGCAGAAAGCGTTCTATCAAATTTTGCCCCAAAACTGAAATTATCAGAAACGATGTACACATCGAACAGAAAATTACAATTTTTAAAACTTTCTTTGCAGAAAGCATTCTGTCAAATTTTGTCTCAAAACTGAAATTATCAGAAACGATGAAGACATTGACATTACATTATCAAAAAACCACAGAAATAATCAGATATGATACACACATTGACTTAAACATTTTAAAATTGTTAATGTTCTTTGAAGAAAATAATCCAATTCAACATGCACATTTAATTTTTTAATTTAAAACTTGATGCTTTTCACATCTTCAGATTCCAATCACACAACTCTGAATGTTCTTCACAGATAATATCCAGCTCTATTTTCTCCCAAGCTCGTAAAGATTAGGAAGAATCAGATATTTTCTTTTTCTTCTGGTTAAAAATAGTGAAACCATTTGAGAAGGATTGAATTTGCTCGTTGAAATATATTCTTAGCTTTGCTCATAAAACAGACATTCACTAGATTTCTCGACTTGGAAAAAGTTCCTTACATAGACTTGATCATTGAAGTTTAACATGTAGTGATGAGAGAGCTTCTTTGACAAGCATTTATGCAGTGACGAGAATGGAAAGAAGTCAGTTGCAGATTCCCCCTTTTGAAAAATTTAATTTTATGAATCCCTAGGTGAACGGAACCCTCCCCGCCCCTCACTTTACAATATATGAACACTGTCGCCTCTGAAAATTACTGGATCCACCTATGGAAATATATGGAAATAACAACTTTCTCCTTCATGGTTTCGACTTAAAGAATCTTTGGCTGAATGTTGCATATTGTGAATAAATTATAATAAAAATAAATAAAGTCGTTATCCATACATTTCTCTTTATAATGCATGAGACTATGACATAACAATTTTTTAAAAATAGCTTTTGTTAATATGATGAATTTTGATTTGTTAATTTTAATTTTTGTATTTATATGGTACATGCAGTCATGTATATTTTTAATGTTTCAAGATCTGGACAACTAACAGATATTCTTACACTCAGTCAGTAACAGCAACTAAATAGACTTTATAAGTACCTGCATATCAGAAAATACAGAAATAAAAAAAAAAAGTGAAAATATACATATTCTTTCAAAAAACATTATTAAGGGCAAAGACGTAAATTTCTAAACTTTAAAGTAAAATATATATGCTGTCGAAATTTTTTTCAAAATCAAATTTACTTCACCAAGTCTATCCCTCATGTACCAATTCCGATGTCCCCGAGGCGATATAACTGTATGCTCTCACATGTGGTTTTAACACTAATGTCTAAGCACCTTTTGCATGGGATAAACATTTCCAGTTCTATTTCAGGAAAAATAAATCATTTCTAAGCATATTTTTGTTGTTTTAGCCATCAAACGCCCTGGTTTTGCGCAATTTTGGTTTTGACAGGCAGATAAATTGATCGCAGCCCCTACCCAGCTGTTGAGAACTTGATGTAAAAAGTGGTTTCGTTAATTTTAGAAAACATGCAGTTAACTATGCACACATATATCCCCGTTAACAGTTTTACTAATTAGCTAAATGTTCATAAAAGTTGTTAATGTATAATCAACGAAACTCATTTAAAATATTGCTTGATGGTATAAAATGTGCATAAAAGTTATTTTCAAACCTAAAGAGATACCTTCAAGACATTTGGATTCTATCAATATAGGAAATAATAAGATGAAATCTTTCCTAAACAATTTCATTTGGAATTACTTGATACTGAGATAACTGGTAGCAAATTTGAAAAAAAACATTGTAAAATTATAGTTAATGTAACTCAGTGAAAGAGCATTTAGAAGTGGAATAAATAAGAAAGTACATGTACACTTTTCCTGCATACAACTTACTTCATGTGAACATTTCTGATGAAGGAGTACTCCAAAACATCTTGTATGACCAGAAAATTCTGCCTTCAAAGTTACATTTCAAAATATAATTGGTAACAAAATTTAATTTAATTTGTGCTAACTAAACCATCTTATAAAATCTTTCAGCTGGGGAGTGTAGCTTTATTCCATTTCAGCACAACATCTATATTTACATATATCAGACTACCAAGAGCAGTCTTGCTTTTAGTTAACAGTAACAGTAGTAGCTTTATGCCTCCCTAAGGGCCTCTACACATGAAAGGGCAAGATTGTTATTGCACCAGAGGGCCTTGACTCATATGGATACAGAATTCTGAAAACGGAAGGGGACTTCTGGAATCACAGGTACCAATAGCTGCAGGAGCCAGTGGCATGACTACTGTTATAGTGCTACTGAAAACACATGTGAGCAAATATTGTTGTTCTATATTTCATGTATGCCAACAGGTTATGTACAAATCGGATCAGCTTGTGGCCTATATTCTGCATGATATTTGTGTTTCCAGAACAAAATGATGACAGCTTTATATTTCTGTATATATTTTGTTTATTTGAGAAGTTCAGACTTCCAAGCAGATTATGATATGAACAGGTTATAAAGAGAATGTTTTATGATTTGATAATACTTAAAAGCGATTTTTTCAAACTTCCTATCATAAGTTCTGACGTTCAAGGAAAGAAATAGCCCAGAAACATTAATTTGTGTTGTATTAATAAAGTAGTTGCAATCCATATCACACATTGTTGTACCAACTTCTAAATGTCCATTAAGCATCTAATTAATCATTTTTTTAAGGTATGTATGACTTAATTTGTGTTAAATATTCAGTTGTCTTAACTATTCTTCACAGCTGTGAGTAAAAAAATGACTTCAATAAAATAATAATCAAAAGAAACTGACATGAATGAGCAAAATGTAAAACAAAAGCCGTAAATATATATATACTTAAAATCTTAATATTTTAGAATAATTTTTGTGTTCTTTATATACAAAACCTGGTCTAGTTGTGTCCCTCCAATCTAAATCTGCCTGAGAAACTCTTCCATCTCCACCAGGCGGCAGCCCAGACTAAGGTTTCTCACTGTTTACACAGATCATATTTCTTTTGATATAGGGTGTCCGCTGATCCCCAGATCTTACCTGCATCTGTAATGACATTGGCTGAAAGCTCAAAAACAGGGGAGATAATCCCTTAATTATCTCCCTCACAAAGTTGGGTCTTATAACAGGTGAAGTTGGCAATTTTGTGACTATTTTGTGGCAAACTTGGCACAGATGGTCCATATATTTTCCTTTAAGGTGGGTTTTCTAATTGATTTTACTTCTCTAGACTTCCTGGGTGTCAGTTTCAGGGCTAATGAGGTCAGCCAAAATAACAGGTTCGACTAAGTCGGTATCATGACCTTCAGTTAGGGCGGAGGAAAGTGATACTTTGAGGGTTTGAGTTTTATGGACGTTTGAGAATCACAACATCACTAACTTTGATATGATAGTTATTTCTATCTAAATGTGTTTTATTAAATTGTTCTTCTATTGAGAATTATAGAATAAAATTTAGTAAAACATTAGTGGTATAAATTATATGGTTATTTTGCTAGACT
This sequence comes from Gibbula magus, assembly GCA_936450465.1. Taxonomy (NCBI): domain Eukaryota; kingdom Metazoa; phylum Mollusca; class Gastropoda; order Trochida; family Trochidae; genus Gibbula; species Gibbula magus. Next base: position 36,679,219 of record OW388294.1, on the reverse strand, counting down.
TGCCTAGGCTCTTAAAATAATTAAGAATATGAATGACTGACTCATCCTTCATCTGATATTTATCATTTTACTTCATCCTTAGATTAAAAATTATTTTCTCCTGAAAAACACTTCTAGATATAAGTTAAAATTCACAATTCTCTGAATCTTCTTTTTTGATACATTAGTCTTTTACATATTATTAAATAAAAGAAAAGGATTTTCAGAGACTGCTATTGGTTCTGGTACCTCACCCCAAGGCTAGACTATGTGATGTATACATACTCTTATCTTGATCTACCTCCTTGTATCTGTGGGTGGTCCTCTTGACCTCTGACCTCAAATACTAATTAATGTCATGACATCTCTGCCCAAATATAATCTATTTACATACACAATTACACAAAGTCACAAAAATTCACCAAGTTCGAAGTTCTTGTGAATTTTCTACTTTTTGTTTGTATACACCGTTAAAATCAAAACAGTTCTCTTCTACAAAACTTATTAGTATCCAAGTTTTGTTTTTGTTTGGTGATTTTGTTTAAAATTTGTTTGGTTAAATAATATTTTAACTTTGCATATTTCTTCTGATTCAAGTTCAAAGTTCTTGGTCTTTTCAAAATGCTACCATAAAAGTATACTATTTGTTTGTATACACAATTAAACCAAGTCACAACATTTCTTTTCAAAGTTTTTAATTGAACTTTTGCATTGAGTTTTATTATGATTTTTGTTTTGTTCAAAGTGCATGAATTTTGCAGAGGTTTTTATGTGCAGTATTACTTTATTAAACAATGTCAATTTTTTTTTTATAAACTACAAACTCCATTCATGCTGTTGTCTCCTCCTTCATTTTCTTGTAGTAATTCAATTATTTGTATACACAATTAACCAATCTTTGAAATACCTTTCTCTTAGGTTCTGAAGTTACTGTTTATGTTTAGTGTACAAACTTCAACCACTTGTATGTAAACATCTTAACTAATGTCAAAACATTTCAACTCTTTCCTTACTTACTTTACTCTAGTTGTACAGTTTCTAATAAGCTGGAAGTAATTAATATCCTTGAAGTGCTAACTGTGTGCTTATACATAAATCAGACTAACTCATAGCATTTCAAACATTCTTTTCCATGTACTTTAAAAATGTATTAATTCTGAGTTTCTTACTTTGAAATATTTGCTTACAGACATAATTAGCAAAAAAATTATTTAAAAAAACCCACTAAAAACACAAACTTCTGTACTTTAATATCTTCACAGAAGTATGTTACATAAGGCTACCATTCATCTCAGAATAATTTTATATATAGGCGAATTTAGAACATAAGTTAGTCTATGTATGAAATTTAAAATAGACTTTAATGCCTGCATTTATAAGATTTAAATTTTTTCATCAGGCTTTTTAATTCTATTACTCTGGTGCTGAATCGATCTGTTCTTGGCAAATAATAATTTCTTTCATTATCGTTTTAATATGTTTAAAAACCTCAAGATAAGATTGAAGCCAGTTTCTATTGGTAGTAATAATATTGTCATTATAAACTATCTGAGATTTAAATGTGGCTAAACATTAATGAGTACAGAATCCAATATATCAACTTACTCAAACACTGTCACAAAATTCAGATAAAAGCAAAAGTTTCTCACATAATTACAACAAGCACTAAAAAAATCCAAGAAGTATCACTTAATCGTAATGCTATTACAAAGTTTAAGATAAAAACTACATTTTCTGCAATAATTACAAAGAATATCAAGGACTTATCAGTTAAATGTAATTCTATCACGAGATATCTGATAAACACTAAATTTACTGCTAATTGAACCAATAATAAATCTCACAATACGTTGTTAACACCCAATTACAAACACGCTTGCAGGAGACTATAGGAAAACATGGACTGTATCTCTCTAACAGTCGACAGCTGCTGTAAATTAATGATAACTTGTAAATATTATCATCAACAAGCTAGAAGGTCTTGAGAAAGTGTCGACTTGGCAATTATCTCTATTTTCACATGACATTTGCAAGTGGTTCCGCCAATGAAACGTGCAGACTGTTGCATGGGTGATAGCAGGGACACTTCTGAAGTTTTCAACTTTATAACCTCTTTTAGCAGAAGATGTTCTATTTGTTTCAAGGAGGAAAAATGACACTTCTGAAGTTTTCAACTTTATAACCTCTTTTTGCAGAAGATGTTCCATTTGTTTCAAGGAGGAAAAATGAGTTCACCATTTGAACCAGGTTTTAAAACTTTATTTACATAAGAAACAAGATTTAAGCATGTGCTCCGAAACATCATGTATCTACACAATATACTTGTTATCAACAAAATCTTGTTTCTCACGTATTCCACTTCTAAATGTCCTTCAAAGACTTTCTTTACATTTTGTGTATACTGGATTGAGATGTTCCATTTGTTCCAAACAAGATAAAACTGTTCATCACTTGATTCACCTTTGATAACAGTATGATATCCACCTTTTGATGATGTTGTATTCAACTCTGTAACAACTTCTTCAGATATTCCATTTGTTATTACGAAGTAAACAAGTTAATTTGTTTATCATTAGAAAAATAAGTTCATCACTTGAAACCAATTTTTAAAACTTTATTTACAATATGTTTATGTTTGTTCTTATGTTTTCCTGCAGTGTGACCATATCTACGTATGTACAATCAACATAGAAAGAATCAATCTATCATTTAATTTTACCTTTTAATCAAACCTAAACTAAGAACAAAGAAAGAATCAAAACTGCTTTTATGAAAGATCTTTGTATAAAATGTTTCTATTCCATAATTGATTAAATGTATCCTTTTTTTTATTATCTTTTTCTCACTGCTACACAGACTCATGTTTATCCCTAAACTATAAATTGGTGTTGTGATCCAAAATAAATGTATTAAAATTTTTCTAACGTTGAAAGAGATGTACATGTAAGTATTTCTAAATTCTATTCTGAAAACGGATGTATCTGAATCTATCTAATCAGAGAACTGTACACGTAAGTGATTCTATTCCTGTAGATGTAAGTGTTTCTATTCTGAAAATGAATGTATCCAAATGTTTCTAACCTACAAAGACCTGTAGATGTAAGTGTTTCTATCCAGAATGAACGTATCCAGTGTTACAAGTCGAGTGTCCACACATGCCCTACACGAGCCTGTATTTACACAGAGGAGACTCTGTTACACGTAGATAGACTGACTTCAAAGACTGCCACCAGGTGTCAGCACTAGAGCAGCCTGCACTTTTACCTCACATCTCATCCTGAGGGAATTACACGTCCATCTATTTCCATACAATTCACTCTTGTTTAGATGTTGTTTACAGATGAACTGTAAACACTGACTTACGCCTATAATTTTTATACACATTTAATGAAAGGTATTATGTTTATATCTTACTTACAGAAACATGGTAAACACTGACTTAAGCCTATAAATTTTATATACATTTAATGACAGATATTTTGTTTAGATGGTGCTTACAGATGCATGCATGGTAAACACTTATTGAAAGTTATATATGCATTTAATGAAAATTATTGTGTTTTTGTACAATATACAAGACTTTAAAGGGGCAGTAGCATGTTTTTTCGCTCAAACAAGTCGATGAAACGTATTTAAAAATAATTTCACCAATAGTAAAACACCCTTCACTCTTCGGAAAATCAAGTTAAAAATGAGTGTACATAGCTCAGTAAAGCCATTGGAATTGTTTTGTCATTCAAAATGATAAATTGTGTTCACAATAAAATAGCCGCCATGCATTTTTTGCTTTAACACCGTTATTACTACTACGGATAGTTGGTTTGTGTAATAAGATGTTTTACCCTCTTAAGTAAATTTAAATTACACAAACTATCATTATAAATAGTAAATTTGAAAAAAATAAATTTGAAAAAAAATCATGCTACAGCCCCTTTAATAATCAGTTTTTTACTGTTACAATTCAACGAAATGAAATAATGCAACTAATTTATAGATATTGGTTACCTAAAGAAATGACCTAATATTTTAACAGGTTTTAAGATAGTCGATATAATCCAACTATCAATGTGATATCAGTCTTACAAATTGAAATATAATTTAACCAAACTGTTCTGATACTAGTTACCTACCGCACATTTTAAATCAGAGGAAATAAGGTAAGAGATCAATAGATACTCAGAGCCTATAATAATGTAACTGACCTCAGACATTTACAGTAGTGTTGTTATGGTTATTAGTTAGTATACTATTAACAAGCAAAGTAATTATTTATATGACCTATAATTAATACCAATTGCAATATCAATGAAGAATTTTCCTCTGATATACTATTTGCCTGAAGGCAATTTTTGATACAATAAGAATAACAGATTGAAAGATACTGATTGCATGCCTAAGAAATGACCTTAGCCGTCAGGACATTATTTGTGGAACAACTTACCGGTATTACAGGTGTGACCATATGTTGCTAGCATTAGGTCACAGCACTTATTGACCAGTGGTCAAGAAGATAGCATCCGATCCATCCAATCAAAATCAAGATAGAATCTGATCCAGCCAATCACCACCAAAGCATCATCTAATCTAACAAATCAAAATCAAGATTATATCTGATCCAGCCAATCACCACCCAGGCATCATCCTATCCGGCCAATCACAATCAAGATATAATCTCATCTGTATGGTATACTGGTCAGTGACATCTTTATTAATCTACCTCTCTTCAGTGCACTCTAGAGATTTTGTTATTAGAGTTGAGGGAACAATGTACTTAATACATGGTCTTTATACGGTTAATCTTAATCTTCTGAACATTTCACCTGCAAACTGCATAGTTGAGGTGAGGTGAGATGCTGTATTTGAGAACCTTTGAGCATTTCACTTACATCGCAGAGAGAGGTGAGGTGATTTGGGGTTTAACCCCGCTTTCAAGAGTATTTCACTTATATCGCGGCTTCTAGTATTATGGCAGGGAGAAAGTCCGCAATGCCATTTGGCTATGCACTGCCGTGAAACCTGCAAGCAGCGGCTGGAACTAGCGAATCATGGGTGGTACATCGCAGAGAGAACATTTATATTTTGAAATAAGTGAAATAAAAAAAAATAACACTATTAGGGACATAGATAAAAAAAAAAACAGCCTCACAACATACAGGAGATTCTACAATATATTATTGTCAAAAGGTTCAGAATTGATACCAGAAATAGGAGGTCAAAGAGGGTAAAAAAAAAGGGGCAATACAAATCTAATAAAGAAAGATATTGAGAAAATCTTCCTATCATGGAATTTCCTCTCTTGTTTACTATTGTAATCCCAACAAGAAACCTTTGCAATAAGGCTTCACAGATGTTTTATTAGTTCTGCAATATTACACAGACTACAAGAAAGCTTACAAAGTGGAAGAAGAGCTCATACAAAGTCGCGGAGTTACAAGAGGAAAGTGGTCTATCCTACAATGGAGGTTCCGTCCTAAACTCTTCAAATAGAAGCTTTCTATCAACAACAGGAGAAATATGAATAAGGTTTTCATCATATATAATCAACAACCACATACCATTTGGTATCTTCATGCATACAATGAGGACTAAGGAATTCTAACATGGAAGATTACCGGTAGAAGATAAGGACTAAATCTACTTTTATATCTATACACTTGTGATACGATTTGTCTACACAAAGATATTGAAAAAAATTAATTAAAATAATGATGAAGTAGTTCAAAATGCTGAAATTTGTCTTAAATGAATAACATCCTCTGGATAATTTGTGGGGATTGATACAAAGCATCATATATCAATCCAACTATTACTGGAATTAATTTTCTTCCGTGCCTCTTGAATAATGGAACTAATTGCCTAAAACAATTAATGTTATATTGAACAAGCAAAAAAGTGAGCGTGGCTCACTAATACCCTCGACTGTTTAAGTTTGACATTTTTATTTTACTTAAAGAGAGAGGTGTCTGCACACCTAAGGATTGATAAGCTTTGAAATGTAATTGCTAAGATTAAACTGTTTGTGAAAATGGTAGGACAAGTCTCGATCTTCATGTGAAAAAGGTGGTTTAAGTCAAAATAGGAATAAAAGTAACTTGAAAAAGTATTGGTAATATAATACACTACTGCTATTACCACTGATTTCAACTTTATTTTGGAAATTAATCCATCACAATGATTCGTTCGAGTGACTATAAACAACAGGTACATGGAAGCACACCCCTGAAGGCACAGTGAGAGATATACAGCAGTTAATAGCTGAAAGGAAAGAAAATTTAACTTTTCCCAAAATATAACCAGTGGAAATATAAAAAGTAAAATCAACGAGAACACAGAAGTAGCTTTTGATGAAAGTTACATGAAAAAGAAAATGATGAAGTCAACAAATCACAATACAGAAGTAGCTTCAGTCATTCTAGCTATGATAAAGTAAAAGAATATAAAAAATCGCCAAAAATTCAAAAATTCACCAAATCGTGTTACATTTTGCAATGCACCTCTCCTAGTGGTGAAGGAGACATGTGCCAAATTTGAAAAGGATGAGATGAATAGTTTTTCTGTAATCGATCGGACAAAAAATGCTCCGAATTTGACTAAGTTAAAAAATACAAAAATTCGCCAAAAATTCAAAAATTCACCAATTCGGTTTAAACTTCGCACTGCACCTTTCCTAGTGGTGAAGAAGACATGTACCAAATTTGAAAAGGATGAGATGAATAGTTTTTTTGTAATCGATCGGACAAAAAATGCTCAGAATTTGACTAAGTTAAAAAATACAAAAAATCGCCAAAAATTCAAAAATTCACCAATTCGGTTTAAACTTCGCACTGCACCTCTCCTAGTAGTGAACAAGACATGTACCAAATTTAAAAAGGATGAGATGGATAGTTTTTCTGTAATCGATCGGACAAAAATTGTCTTCGGACGGAAGGACAGACGGACGGACGGAAGGACGGACGGACGGATGGAATCGTTGGTATAACTATATACCCCAAACCGTTGGTCGGGGGTATAAAAAGCCCTGAAACTATTAAATTCTGAACAAAAGAGATTTTACATAAATACATCTTTTACAACCATATTTTCTTGAATACAACATGAGCCTTGAATACAACCTGGGAAAAGAGATGTCCAGAAAATATAGTGAGTGAGTGAGTTATTGTTTAACGCCGCTTCGGCAGTATTGCAGCCACCAGAAAATATAACCATTGGACCTGGTCTTGAATATAGATCTGGGATTAGGGAGGGGCTGAAGGAAATATGATCCCGTAATTGTAAACTTGGTAAGGATTAATTATTATGCATATCATATCAATGTCCACAGACATTTGTATTTCAACCTCATGCAATAAATTCTAATGACATTTGAGAAGTCACAATTATATTTCAATGAACTACAGATAGTCCCATTTATCCATGCATTTCAAACAATCCAAAATGATATTTGACAAGTCACGATATTATTTCAATGATCTGTAGACAGTCCCATTTATCCATGCATTTCAAACTTGCTGGCTTGATTACATCGAACTAAACAACCGCACACTCTTTGACCTGCCCACTCTATTACCCTCGTACAACCTTCAGTAAAGACATTGAAATCCGTTTGAATGAAGGATTGCTGTGTATTTATGAAAGAATAATGTTGAAAAAGAATTACAAACAAATAGGCTGTACTCTTTTATCTGCAGAAACATCAATCATTCATAGACTGTCATGCTGTATTAATTTCTTTATACACACTCTGTAATTCACAAAAAAATTTACAAAACATTTCTTGTATTTGACATAATGATATACGGCCTGCAATATTGCAGAGAGAAGGGATTGAATATGTGTTCGCTTTAAACGGATCTGTATCGATCAATGTCACCAACTACAAATTCTGAACATAAACCTCTAGTCTATGATAGTTTTTATATCACCAGACTATCTATGATTTATAGCATTGAAAAGAAACATAGTAATTCATGTACATTTCTATGGTGAATGAATGAATGAGGAGTGAAACGTATACCAAGGGAGACAACTCCTCTAACCTAGAAGCAACCCTGAAGATGTTTGTCGGTAAAGAGTACAACCATCATGGTAGCACTGCCCATCAAAACCTTGAAATAAACTTTAACTCCATATCAAAACTCTGTATTAAGGTTATCTTATTGAGTTTAGATCACATCAGTGCTGTACTCCTCAGTATTCACAGTATCGTTATTGTTCAACTGATATAATTAGTTCACAGGCCTATTTAAATTGATAGAAAAGTTCTTTCTGAATGGCTCCAATATCTACTACATTTGAATATAGTACAAAATGAAATACATTCAAGTATATGTACAAAGTGAAACTATGTTGTAAATAGCAGCCACATTTACACACATCTACCACATACTTGCCGCAACTCTGGCGCACATTATAACCACTATACCACCAGCAGAATAAACACGATATTGACCTAGAACAAACACAGATGTATTTATTCAACCCTCATATTGGCTAAAAACTCATAACACATCTGCTCAAAACATGCCAGATAAAACCTTCAAACCACTTCCTCCTTTGAAATCAAATATTGTCATAAATAAAATTCCAATATTTGCAACGTTTCATGAATGTTGATGTGAGACGTCTCTTGTTGAGACAGAAGATTTATATCAATGTGGCTGTTGAGAGTAAATTAAAGTTTTCAATGTATATTTACTTTTAATATCTAATCTAATATTCTTCAAAATATTTTTAAAAAAGTAATTATAAAATTATATCCAATATCTTTTTGTACATTAAAAAAATCAAACATATATTCTTCTCAACCAAAATGAACTCAACGATTTTCAAAACTAAATATATATACTTGAATTAAAGACAATGTTCAACAATGTATCCAAGTGTGGTATATGAAATGATAATAAAAAATTCAATTTGCCAAAATTCTTTGATTTTTCTGTCAAGCATAGCTAAGCTTAATATCTGTAACAATTGCCTTTTCAATTTTTTATCTGTTGAACATTTATTTCTAACAAATCATTTTTCCTATAAATTCATGTTCATTGTGTCCAGCCAGTATTTACAACAACAAGTAAGCATTTATAATCCAACCCTGTATAACCCCACCTTGACATCATCTGCCTATTCCAGCCTGGATTTCAAAGCCCTCTAAACTCAAAGATATACCTGATGAAGGAGTGAGTATATGTACTACGAAACGTAGTGTATTTTCACATTAAAGAAGTTATCGAGAAAATCTTCCTGTTCTAAGATATTTGTAAGTCAAAGTAAATGTATGGTACTTTCGGCTATCACAGCAATAAAAGAGCCCTACAAATCTAGGTTCAGGTGCATATATATATATAGGTAATGACCTAAGTTTGGACAGTTGCTGTTTATCTGGACAACACCAGGTAGCCAGGATTCCCAGGTATCCTGCCAAACCGGCCGCCAGTCTGTCCCATTGTCAAACTCATCTAACGAGGGCTCTCATCGATTGGTATGACTCATTAATTTGAAACTTTGATTGCGTCTGTTCCTAGAGATTTCAGTATTTGAGAATGGGATAAAGATTTTATTACAATTACTCAGTAATGACAATTTTATTATGATTACTAAGGAAGATCAAAAGGGTTTTAGACATTTTATTCAACATGTTATCTGGAATTGTCTGAAAAAGATGAACCCAACCCTGATAAACACAGTCATTGTTATCAGCTGAATGGGGTTTATTTCAATTAGAACAGAATTTTAGTAATTAGCAGACATGCAATTTGGTTGGGAAGATTTTGACATGAATATGGTTATTATAGTTTTAAATGTTACTAATAGGTCATTTTGTGTTACCAATTGCATAATTTTTCAAAAGTTGGTATCAATATTTCAGGTATCACAGTATTTTTAAGACATAATCATTTCAAGAAAATATCATAAAAAGAAGCATGATTATCCAGTTTGATATGGAGTTGATGTTATATTTATAGAAGTTCTTCATTATTTTAAAATATTTTTGAGTTTACAGTTGTCATAACGACTACTATCAACACACAAGAGGAAACAACCACTATCCTATATGTGACAATAACAAACAATGGTAGGTCAATAAATTCTTCAAAAGTCGCCATCCAAAGACAAAAGTAGTGGACAAACGAAGACAATAACATAGAAATCTTTGAACAAGAAATAGTCTGTTTACTCTGTCCGTTAAAGAGGTCAGGGAGTGATACGCCATGTTGACTGTCCACAACTCCCATGTTTGGTGACCATCCGACAGATAAAATAGTCCTTCTTCGGAACCAATAACGAAACACTCATTTTGACAATTATCACTACTTGGTATCCATGACCACAAGAAGTGACATTAAGGTGAAGGTCATGTCAACAAGAGGTCGTGGTCGCTCGGACATGGAAAATACTCTTGAAGAGAACTGTACACATTTCAGTCGTTCGGGAAATAACTCGTCAACCACCTGTTAAAAGAATCGTTCCTTCAAAGAGAAGAGTCACAGCTATCCGCACTTACCTTAGTCAAGTTAAGAAGAAAAACTTGAATGCTTACAATTTATTGCATAAAACACATAAACTTTTTAATATCAACAGTGTTGAAATGAACACACCATATTTCCTCTAATAATCGACGATTTTGTATCAATTTATCGGACATTCAAACCTGGGGTTAGATTGAGTAATGGTACTGGTAATCAATTTTAGATTCAATTTTAACAATATGGCTCCTTCAATTTACTAGATACTCATTCAGGTCTAGTGCTCATTCAAACCTGATGCTTACTGCATGAACAGTTGTATTACCACTGGGCAAGAGCTTGTTCTTAGAGGAAATATGGTAACATGCAAATCTGTATAACGTGTCAAGCAAATGCAAACTTCAACACATGAATGTATGCTCGAACACTGCTTTGGTTGAAACTTGGATGTCCAAAACATAAGATGTGTTCATAGTGTACATACGACAGATTGAAGATGTTTGTACACATACACTGTACAACTCACAAATGTTACACAGGTCGATTGTCCATGTTTGCAAATATATCCCAATATACAGTGTATGAAACCTGCCCGCAACCTGGTATACAAGTCTAACAACGTTGATTGTCTGTGTACAGGTGTGGAGGTATGCACTGTATATCTGTTGATGAATTGTTTGAAAAAATATGTATTTTTTATTTCAAAAGTTGTGTATGAAATAAAACCCGTCAAACAGCCAATAACTTTGCTCTAGGCTAATAATTAAGTTTTTGAACTTTGTATAAATTTTACCCTTTAACGGTTTCAGCTTGGCTTCGTTCAAGCATATTTCATACACAGATAGAGACAGACAGGCACTGTGTATGTAAGTAAAGTATGTATATAAAGGTAGATAATGTGTATAAGTAAAGTATGTAATAAACGTAGACACCCACCTGCTTGTCGCCTCTCTGTAAGACCAGCATTCAGCTTCTGAAACACAAAATGTAACATTGAGTATTCAATAAACATCACATTTCTACAACTTGAGTGTTTAACACGACTTTGGGTATATCAAAGCCAAAAGCAGCATCTTACAATTTGAATCAATATACAAAATTATATTCAAACAGTCCCAGAACTCTTACCCAGAACGAACCATTTTCTGGTTTGAAGCAGAGCATCATTCAGATTTCATCCATTCTCATCAAATTGTCAAATCCACATGTGAAATACATAAACCTACACCTCGAAGTATCCCGTTGAAAGATGTTAGACGCAGTTCTTGCAGTAAGTCCATAAATAGAGTATGTCAAAAATATATTTGCTTCTAATCCATTGATATTTCCGATGTTGATTATTTCATTCTTTGTAAATCATCCCAATCTCTTGATATCTCCTGGTCACACATGAAACATTTTCTGTTCATCTATTAAATAGCTCTAAATAATCAAGACGATTCCACACTTCTTGTTTCAAAGTACAGAAAACAGATACAGATTGTCAAAGCACCAAACACAAATCACTGTGAAAAATCTAATCTGAATTCCCACAAATAATGTTATTCAGATATGAAACACACCCACAATACATATCCATAATTGCACAAATATCATTCATATTGCCACCTGTTGCCCAGAGAAAATATTCCGCAAACAGTTACTTCAAAGCATTCTTGTGTGTATTGTAGAATCAACCAGACTCACAAAATACAGGTTAAAGTGTCAAATTTCCATGGTGATATATTCAAGCGTATACTCTCATTATTATTACCAATTACTAAAATCATCCTTAAAAACATTGTAACATTTGATGCTGATATATGCATTGGCTCATAGAGAAGAGTTCTTTCCAAAAACACTGGAGGTGACAAATGCCTTCATTAATCCAAGAAAATTCCACAACCATTGACCAATGTTTTGGTGCCAGTTCCTGGAGAAAAGCAGGGAATTATCATATATATCCAACAAGAGAGTTTCTTTGAAACATTATGCATACACTAGAGCCCATCTCCGCTAGGGCAAACTTTATGACACAATGATATTTCCAAGAAGATGGTGATTATCAGATATATCCATAGTTATTTCCACACACTTTGCATACAATAGTCTGTCTTGACCAAAACAACCATCATACACATTGTTATTTTGAAGAAACTCAGGATTATAAGAAATATCCACAGTAATTTTCAAGCACCTTGAATATTATATAGTCCGTTTTCACCGATTACATCATTACACAAAGTTATGTCCAAGAAACTGCTGCATAAGAAATATCACAGTTGTCTCCAACATGGAGTATCCAATATAGCCCATTTTGACCAATAAAACCATCATATACAATGTTATTTCCAACAAACTGATGTATATAAGAAGTATCCACAGTTATTTTCAAACACATTGGATACAATATATCCTATCCTGACCAAAGAAACATCATAGGTGTATATCAAGAGAGCCTTGGTTCTATCCGAGCCTTGATATTATATAGCGCACCTATAAGCAGATACAAGCATTATTCCAGTGTGAAATCCCCTCCAAATGACAGAGAGACAGCCAATGACAGAGAGGAGAGAGTTGACGAGCTCGGAATATCTTCGTCCTACACTGTATCACGCCCTCCTGGTAATTGTAGCGGAGTGTGATATGAATTAATTAGGTCGCAGCTTCATCACTGTCCTCGTTTGGGCTAACGAGCGTACTTTGTCATGTATCCTGTAATTGCACTGTTTTAGGAGTTCCTTGTGTCAATTGGTTGTGTATTGTTAAATGTGTATTTGGATTGTGTTAATTGAATGTGTCACGATTTTCATGTATTCCATAACTGATGTGGTTTATGGCAGTCATTGAATTAGACAGTTGCGTATTGTTATCAAATGTGTATTTGAACTGTATATCAATTAAGAATGAAGAACAATTTTATGGATACACAACTTCTTTATTCTGTGTAGGTGACGTTTCGAGATAGATACTAATGTCGTTGTCAAGCAGGTGATATATTTGAAGATTTGAACCTCAACTTCTAGAATGCCCATTAAATATGTGTATCAATTGTATATTAAGATTCTGTTATTAGTGTGGTCAAAGGCTTGGGAGGGATGGATGATCAATTAGAGGCAGGTGAAAATAGCAATACCTTGACCTGTACAATCATGTCACTGAATATTTTACACAGTAATATATGAATTTGTTTCACATCCAGTTAACAGGTTGTTTTTTCATAGAATACTAGACCACTGCTGTAAATATGGCTAAGAAACATATAAGTATGAATTTCAGATCCTTAACGAAGAATATCTAGTTAATTATTACAAAGATGCATCAACGATTAACAAAATGGGTATATTGGTAGTGTAGTGTATGGGTAGATTTTAGTGGAGTACACTGCAAAGAAATTTTGACTAGTTCTCAGTATAAAGTGTATGAAATACTGGTATGTATTTGGATTGTTTGTCAATCTTTCCTTCTTGTCGTATACAGTTATTTTATGTGTCAATTAGCTGTGACTTGGGGTTTTACGCCGCTTTCAAGAGTATTTAACTTATATCGCGGCTGCTAGTATTACGGCAGGGAGAAAGCCCGCAATGCCATGTCACTATGCACTGCGGTGAAACCTGCGAGCATCGGCTGGAACTAATGAACCATGTGGTTTCACTGCACTGAAATTCAGTGTAGCATTGCACCCAAACCTGACTGCGTGTAGAACAGTTCTCTACTGCAGACACAGTTACCGTGCCCCTGGCGGGATCACCACTAAGAAAGGGTTAACCAAAAGTGTATTGTATCCACCTGTCTTCTTATGTGATCCTTAACAAATGGCGCAGTATTTCAACATAATGGATGTGTATTATTCATGAAACTTACATTTGGATTGCATATTAACCCTTACGTTGCGTATATATATTTTACCATTTTTAGCCCCTGTGGCGGAATTTACAGGCTCGCAGCTCGCAGCAGTAGTTTGAGCTTATTCACTAACGAGCTCTGCTGGCGGAATTTCCAGGCGGCAATTCCGGTACCGTTTTTACGAAATATACCGCATCTACATGGCGAATAAGGACTATATACGGGCGTTCAATACAAATTCAAGTAGCGACACCCGTACACAAATGGCTAATTCACACCCGAAACTTTGAATGAATTTTCTATGTTTTTTCGTTTTTATTCTATTACTTTCGAAAGATTGTCTTTAATTCGGGCCTCGTAACATCATAAATACGAAACGAAAAAAATTCAATTTATATACGGAATTGAAGACAAGATGTCTAGCTTCACAATGATATAAAAATTATTAGAATGCGACCTTTGGTTATAATTCTATAGCTATGTAAAGTTTGTCTTTATTTCCACCTATAAAATCGTCAATACTTACAACATGTATGCGGCATTGCAAACGGTCGTTCATCGCACTTTTCCAAGAAATCATAATCTCGAACCAGTTGACAAATAAGCACATGTCAACCCAAATATGGTTATGTTGTTTGACTTTTCAAATAAACGCTAACCTCGAACCATAACTGATGAAAATATGTTGATTAGTTTGTGTGCCGTTTGGTTTCACATGCCTCTCAGAAAGGTAAAATTGTATCTTTATTTCTGTGAATAAATCTGCGCATTTTATATAGAATAAAAGATTATTCTTTTCGGTTTATTGTGATATAAAAATTATGAAAATGCATTCAGTATTTTAGCCGTGATAAATGTTTTAGAAGTTGTGAAAATCGCCGATTGTTTCAAAATTTATGAAGTGTAAACATGACCTTTTTCACGGCGCTTGCTGTGTCTTTATTATTTTTTTGAGATTTTCTAATTTTATATGGGAATGTAGTCCATTGTTTCCCCTTTATTTTGCCGTATTTTTTTTTGAAAACAAACTATTCGCTCACATGATATGAAGTGCGGGAGTAAGGCGAGTTAGCGATTTTTTCCCCCGTCTCGCGAGATGCGAGGCAGATAGCAGTCTCGGGCGAGGCAAACCCGAGGCAATACAAACACGTGGGTGAAAATAGCCTCAAGCGAATTAATGCTTCGGGGGCTAAGCCCGACAAAATTGGCCTTTTGTAAAGCTAATTATCAATGCGTTACGGGTCAACAATGCACACGCAATTTGGTGTGAATTTTACTTGATATTTCGACCGGACATTCACACAGACTCGTTATCGTGGCTATCTGCGAGATGTATGTAAACAAGTTTTCATGTGGCGATATACGGACACACTTCGTCTCGCATTTCGCCTGGGGGGCAAATATAATTATTACTGACCCGGTAAATGCACTAAGTCCAACGTACGGGTCTCGCCAAGGGTTCTAACATTTTTCTCTATGAGCCTCCCGGATAATTCCGTCGCCCGCATGTTAAGGGTTAAATATAAATTGTTTATCTAGAAATATTGGTTCTCTGGGGCCTCATCAAGCCTTTTGGTGTTCACAATTATCATGTTAAATGTCATTGTCATTAACTATTAACAATTTGTGTATTTACTAATGAATTACATGTTTATAGATTAATTAGCAAAGTATCTTTTATTCGTGATAACATTCAATCTTACAAGAATAATCTTACATGATTTATTTCATTTCTTCACATAATAACCATTAAAATGACTTAAACATTTAAATTACACAAATCATAATTACTTCTCAAGTCCAAAAATACCTCCGGATCTGTGTATACAATTTCATAGCAACTAAGAAGCTAACTATCCATAAATCTTTTTCCTTCATCTCTACAACTTTTTAAAACAAAATTGGATGTACACATAATATGAAAACAGTTAAATACATATACCGGCAGAAGATATATAGAGATTATTACCTGAGGAAGTGTGTCATATGACTTTTAAGAAACTAGTGTGAATTTTAGTATTTCCCGAGCGAGAGCGAGGGTTATACATAAATTTACATGAGTTTCGTAAAAGTAATATGACACACTTTCAAGTGTAATAATTTCTTTATTACCCATTTTATTCCATTTGATTCGCGTAAAAATAACCAGGAAACGGCCTACTTCTCTTGCGACGACAAGCTACAGAGACGTCACGAGCAATAGTTTTATGACGTCACAGACGACAAAATACGGAGGTCGCGTTGAAACAATGGTTCTAGGCAAACGTGATATGTGCACATGTGCTCATATCAATAATATTAACTCGGTTATTTTCAACCATTTGGGTAATAAACATAAATCTTACCCTAAGCCATGCATAGTGTCCGTACTGTTGTAGACACGTAATATATGCTATACGTGCAGATCACTCCAAATGGAACAATGAAGACATAAGTTCCACACAGGTACATATCAGTTTCTATCCTCATGTTCACTGTGCAGCTTACATGCAACGCGTGAGACGAATAGCAAAAAAACTTGACCCCTCACATTGACTTCTATGTACGTAGAGCTATAGCTAAGTACGTATACATATAATTATGTGTATCTACATGTATCTATGTGTATACATGGATCACAAATCATGCAATCCCTATGTTATCTCAGTAACAGTCGATGTTCGTGACTTGACTGAGGTTCTCTGATTTTGTGCCATGCACTGTAGAGGCGGAACATCGTACGAGTATAATGTAATCATTAAAAGTAGGTTGAAAAACTGTTTAAACAGTTAGACATTTTAGACACACCTGGAATTAGCATTTCAATTAATTGTGAACCCTGTTACAGAGAGAGAGAGGTCCTAGTGTTTTGGACTGCTTAGGGGTTTTTTTCCGTCAAGAAGGGAAGCACCCTTCCCAAGGAAAAATCCAGAACACACTCCTGAGGGTAACATTTTCAAATGATATATTGAAATTTTCAAATACTAGTTGTTACATTTACTCTTTTATAAGTTACATACTTTTTTCAATCGTGAAGAAATAAAACCACAATTATTTTTATGCTGCAACCGTTAACGATTTATTTTCATTAGGTGCACAGCTGACTGATGGAGTGCATAAAGTTGTCGAAGGGATTATTTCCACATAAAATCTGCCACTAACGACCCTTCAAAAGAGACATACGTGTAAAGCGGCCAATCAATTTGCACTCATTTATCAAAATTTCAATTTTCAATTGTTTTTAACTCAAATATGACACATTATCAATCAGTTTCAAACTTGACTTGAAGTATTTACTGGTCGTGCATATTTTTAGATAGATTTTTTCATACCATTTACAAATTTGATTGACTGTGTCAAATATTTTACTACATAAAACGGGCTGTATGTATGCAGCAGGTGCAACTTACAATGAAAATCCAGTTGCACATTACAAATTCCAGTTGCACTATTTTATCTTTACATTCAACATCAAATTAATTATTTTACCCTTTTTCTTGTTGTTTCGAATTATTTGAAGAAAAGTCGGACAACAGGTTATTACCTTTTGTTGGAACTTTGAAAACAACGCTGATTTATAGGTTGCCCTGGTCCAGGGAAGAAAATATTACGCCCTGTTCAAGCAATAGGTTATTTTATTCTCAATGAATTTTGAAAGCATTGGCTTTCATTGGATGCATGTTCTACTTAATATAAAGTTTTTAAAAAATTGATTTTAGGGCAAATACAAAACACTGAAGTTAATGAATTTTAACATTACATAAGAATTTTCCTGATTGAACAAACCTGAAAAGCAAAAAAAATCATTTAAAATGAAAGAAAATGATGAAAGAATATAAAAGAATTACAAATGTTTACTTGCCTGCCCAACCATAGTTCCTCAAAGTAGATCACAACACAGTAAATCAACCTATCCTCCAACAGGGTTCTAACATGAATGAAGTCATTTTGTTACAATCGTATCTACTCAAAACTAATAATTTTCATTCATGAAAATTTTTCCATATCATCATGAAGAATCATAAAGAAGAGTAACATCCTCTTGGTATGTATGGCCATTTTTATCAATAATGATATATATCTGGGCCTCTTTTCAAAAGTTGATCATTAAGTCACTAGGGATGCCTCAGTGTAATGTTAAAGAATGGGAGTTAAGGTTAACCTAAATAAAGGTTGTTTTGTGAGAGACATAGGGATCTTTGTTTCATTAATTGCATATACGACCATTTTTATGTCAATAATTATATATCTTATCTTCAATAATAAATACAGGTATGACCCTAATACAACAATAATCAAACTTCAGAGCCCTCTGCTTAATCAGCTGCAAGCATCAGATCTTCTTTATTGCAATAATCATAGGTCTTGGATCTTAAATTGTTGACTAGAAGATAAAAATTTGGTTGAAGAGCTTCAATTAAAAAGAAGATCAAATTGTTGTCTGTCTGCGATTTCAAGATGGCCGACGAAGCGAAACAACAAGATGGCTAGGACTGTAATTTCGTCATTGTTATGCATAACTGGCATGTTGAAATCAAACAAATCATGTAACAGAAACTAGACTAAGTAAAACCATTCACGTATAGCACGTTAACCATTATCCAATCAGCAGGCTGGAGCTGATCTTTCCGTTGAGTGAGTAACTCGTAAGTAGATTAGCCAATCATATGCTGCGATGAGTTCATACAAGCGTATCCTCTGGTGATTATCTCAAATATCCACCACTTCACTCTAGGGTTGTTATCTGAACCTTGTTTGTTATGAAAGTTAACCAATTTGCTAAAGTCTTGTTTTAAGAAGTTTAGGGAAATCTACTTGATCTTGAACATGAATAACATTGACCATGTTTTTTCTTTTAAAGAATTTAAACCATGAGACATGATTAGTTAAATCTGATAGAAAACTTGCATGATTCATTAATTTGCAATTAATTATGCTTAGAATTTGCATTGCTTTAATGGACCTTTTGATATGATGTTTAAGAGCTTTAACAGTTCCTCTTTGAATAAGGTTTTAAGTGAAAATGTCAGTAAAGAAAGTTTGTTCCCTGACCAAATTCAAATTAACGTATCAAATTAGTGCAAATTATGGTTTAACAGATTGTCCAAAGCATGAATGATGAGGAAGATTATATTAAATACTTCAATGTTGGAAAAGATGGTGTATTAATACTATATCATATAATTTACATCGAGAAATCCTGTTTTTCCATTATCGCAATAAATGGTGGTAAAATCTGCGAGCACAACTGAAATTAACAAAATATGGGTGATACTGTACTGAATTTCAATGTCGTGTTGCATCCAAACCTCACTACAGTTCTCTAAAGCACATAGTTGCCGAGACCATGGCGGGATTCAAACCAAGCTTATACGTGAATGTTTCTCTACAGTATCAACTGCCTCACTGAGGAGGTTTTAAGTGAAAATACCAGCGACGAAGTCTTGTTTCCCAGGTCCTATCCAGGTTCTCATACTACATTAGTGTAAACCCTTTTATGAGATATCATTTCACCATTTAGATCATCTTCTGGTGTATCTGTTTGGAAACATAGCCATCTTGATGGGCGACACTTGGCGTGACTCTGTCAACAGCCTAAAATGTTTGATAAATTAACCTTTTATCTACCATCCTTTCCCTGAATGAGAAAATATACTGCTGGGATTATTATTGAGTTTTTGTACCACTAGGAGTGGTTGAACTCTAGCTACACTGATAAATGTCATTATAATGGGGGTTTGGATACTTTTTGTTGTAACTAAATAATAACATTGAAATTTATCCAGCATAGAGTACTAAGTTTGGGTTCAATATTTAACACTAGATGTTAGGTAAATAAACAGCAGAGAAACAATTCAATCTTATACAAATGTAATTGCTGAGGTCAACATTTGGAATCTTAAACGCTTTTTCATAAAAATAGAAATCTGACAAGAGACATGCTAAGGAGAATATTTTCTTTAAATATTTTGTTGTTTGTTATTCTGATGCATTTAATTAAATCCACAAGTTAAAAGTGTTCAAAGTTTTATTCACGGTTGAAGGAAATTATACATGTCCTTCTGTATGTAGAAGAGAAATAATATTTATGGCGGAGAGGTGCAACAAAAACAATAATAGGAACCTTTAGCAGAGAAACTTAAAATTAGGAACATTTAAATCAACAATTTAGTCAAGCCAGTATGACATAGTACTGGAGAGAACTATTCTATAGACAATCTAACATCATGAAATGCACAGTTTTCTTGACAAGAAGGTCAATGACTTTATTTGTACAGATGTAAAATAGTAAGTACTCTAAATATCACTCTACCCTCTATGGAACAAGGTACAAAACAACTCAATCCTACCGGTCTTCATTCTCTCCCCATAAAGGTTACTTAAATCATTTCCTCCCATGTAACCTCCGTTTTCCAACACAATCTCCTAGCAGTGATCATTTGCAACAGGGTAACCTTCTTTATTTCTATGCAATCAACAATCATCTTACATCTCTGACTGACTTCTGTTTTGTAAAAAATAAGTGTGCATAACACAGGTGAAGGAACTCCGGTCTTCTCAACAGTTACAGACACAGGTGAAGGAACTCCGGTCTTCTCAACAGTTACAGACACAGGTGAAGTAACTCCGGTCTTCTCAACAGTTACAGACACAGGTGAAGTAACTCCGGTCTTCTCAACAGTTACAGACACAGACTCTGTGAACAGACTGAATGCTCAGACTGAAATGTCATTGATTTTAACAACTAATGCAATGAATCAGGATTTTCTATTTCTGCACCACTTGTAACAGAGATTAAGTGGGAAGAAATGAGTTAAGTAACATGTATAGGGAGAATGACTGGTCTCTACAGCAGATTGTCAGACACTTAAAACTCCATTTTACTATATTTCAGTGCACCTTTACACACTCAAGCTACCGAGGGATCATAGGGTACACAACTCAACTCAACTGCACTATCATTACCTGTGTGTATACATAGTACCGGGTGATACTGCGTACCATTGAAATCCTGTGCATTCATAACCAGGCTGGAATCTAGTATACACAAACAGCCACTTACATTAGATCAGACAAATGGGGGTACCTCTCTACCTCTCTGTGTTTGACATGATCAGTAGTCAGAGAGGGCGGTACACTCATGTGGTATCTCAGGAATTAAACATGTAAAATTTAGGGTTAACAATTAATGCTTTTAGGTTTCAGGCCCAAGGATAAATTGTTAATCTTTAAACAAATTTGGTATAAATATTAATAACAATTGGAATGATTTTGGTTTAAATATATGTATGGCTTAAAAAGGACTGGATAAAAACAGCAACCTTGACAGAGACCAAGCCTATAGATACAAAACTCTCTATTGAAATCCTTTACTATTTAAATACTAAAAATGATGTCTCTATCCAAAGAGTATATGTATATGCATTTACACATACTTTAGTCCAAAGTTCTCCATTCATCAGTAATCAAGATTCTAGATTGCTTCCTTTTTTTCTATCAATGATGTCTTTTAATTGTATTTAATGTAAATCTTAAAAACAAAATTGCAATATCAAAACTTGATTTCAGGAACTAAATGTTAATCTAAACATTACCCATAATGAAAGTTTGCGTAACAAATGGTAGTCATAACTTTAGACTTTAAAAAAAAGTATTTGATCAAATATGGAAAAGGAGCCTATGATTTTTTCAAGTTTGAATAAAATGGTGATACTTTTTTCAGAGTCTGAGTGTAAGACTAAGCAAATGGGAACAAGAAAGCTCACATGCCTCACATCTGTAAAACCAAACCCATCAACAGTTACAGCAGCACCTTGCTCTATTGAATGGAACCCTAATCCGCTAGTCTGTAAACTTGGGTAACAGTCAGGTAGAGATTGCCCAACACTTGACCCCTACACTGTGATGTAAGTCTATCTGATCTAGACTGGCCAGTTAGTGTTAAGTAGTCTGTATAATGTAATCAAGCCTCATGTTGGTCAATGCTACTATAGACACAGGGGTCGTGTGTCAGATCCTGTGGGATCCAATCTTCAGTAGTTCATTGAAGAATAGCTATACATGAGATAACCTTCATTCTAGTGCTGCCATAGACACAGGACTCAAATTGTGTATCAGATACTGTTGGATCCAATCTTCAGTAGTTCATTGAAGAATAGCTATACATGAGATAACCTTCATTCTAGTGCTGCCATAGACACAGGACTCAAATTGTGTATCAGATCCTGTGGGATCCAATCTTCAGTAGTTCATTGAAGAATAGCTATACATGAGATAACCTTCATTCTAGTGCTGCCATAGACACAGGACTCAAATTGTGTTTCAGATCCTGTTGGATCCAATCTTCAGTAGTTCATTGAAGAATAGCTATACATGAGATAACCTTCATTCTAGTGCTGCCATAGACACAGGACTCAAATTGTGTATCAGATCCTGTGGGATCCAAATATGCAGTAGGTTCATTGAAGAATAGCTACTGATGAAATACACTTTTGGTGCGGCTATAGACACAAGGTTCAAATTGTGGGATATCTCCTGGGATCCAAATATGTAGGGTTTCTTTGAAGAATAGAAGCCATAGAGGATTCTAATGTCAGATGATATCGATGTAATTCTAGAAACATGGGTCATGTGTGTCAGGTTTTGTTGAATCCAAATATGTGGTGTTTTTTATTGAGGAAAAACAAATGTTTATCACGATTCTTATGTCAAGTATTACTATTATCTGGATCAGGTTTTGTGGAATTCAACTATGTGAGGTTTCAATGCAAGAATTAAAGCTATTGATTCTAAAGTCAATGGTAGAATAGAAACAAGGGATTTGCGTGATTACTTGAATTGGATTCTGTCTGAGTTTCATTAAAGCATGGAGGATCATCTTCTTCAATGTCAAGTAATGTTAATTCTAGCATAGATAATGGGGTCACTTTTAGAAGATTTTGTGGGATTAAAGGAATTGGATTTTGTAGGAGTTTCATGGAAGAATGGAGATTTTAAATGAGATAATCTTGATTCTAATGCCAGTTGATGTCAATGCTATTGTCAAATCCGAAGTTTCTTGAATGGGATTTCATTGAAGGAATGGGATTAAGGAGGGTTTTCATTGAAGGAATGAGATTATGGTGGGTTTTCATTCAAGAATAGCTATAGATGAGCTAAGCTGGATCTGAAGTCAACTGGTGTCAATGCTACTATAGAAACAGTGGGCTGCTGGTTATGTTGGATTAATAGGATCCTAATCTATAGGAGTTTCATTGAAGAATGCCGAAGATAAGTTATACTTTCTAATGTCAATGTTTCCAAAGAAACAGAGTTCACTTGAAAATAAATAGAATTTGTGGGGTCACTATTTTGATAGTCTATATATATATATATATAAATATAACTATTTTGAGTTTTCATAAAACCTATGAGCATCAGTTGTAATTGTAGGTGGTAAGGTAAGGTACTTCATGAAGGCTGGTATAATTGCAGGGAGAAAGCGACATCATTTTGTACAGAACTTCACTGATTTAGAAATGCACCACACTTACACCATACAAATATACCCAGACTCTGTTTGATTTAAATTTAGTGAGTGAGTGAGTGAGTTATTGTTTAACGCCGCTTCGGCATTATTGCAGCCATTAGCGGCGAGGATTTAAATTTAAGACCTTTTGTTCCAAAATGCACATTTGCATTATCCCTACCTAGTTAAAGACAATGTTAATGCCTACAAGATGAGAAAGCTTAGTTAAGCACTGTCCACGAACAGAACGAACAAGGGACCACATGACAGAAGAGACCAAGAAGATCAAGGAGTCTCTCAGGACCACAAAGACTTACTCATCCAGAAACTGATGTAACCAAGCTTACAGTAAACCACAGCAAATCCTCGTATTTGTTAAGTAAGTGGCTGATGCAACATCCCCTCACAGTGCTGTACTGACTAGCTGAGATCTTGGTCAACATCAGGTGGTATGGATGTGGTGGTGTAAGGCTAGATTAAACGTCTAGACCAGTCTCTCACAGTGCTGTACTGACTAGCTGAGATCTTGGTCAACATCAGGTGGTATCTGGTATCTAGTATATTGGTAGGGACTGGATATGGTGGCATAAGGCTAGATTAAAGGTCTAGATCTGTCTCATGTACAGGAGAAACATCATGGTAAGATTTGCACATGTAAACAAAATGATAAATAAGAAAGAATGTATAGTGTAGGAATCAAGCCAGTGCCAAGGTAGCTCGGAGAAAGATCCAGTAGTCAATAATATGTTCATAAATCAGGTCAGTCTTCAAAAACCTTTTACCTACAGCTAACTGTTCATGGCAAAGTTGCCTGAACACCATAGCCTGCTGAACATGGTGAGAAAATCAAGCAAGTGATAGAGTATTGAAAATGAGGTGCTACAGTGACTTCCAACATTTGACAGTCGGTTCTCATGGCCATGAGCAAAACCAAAGAATTCAAATAAACAAGGAAATCCAGCCAGTGATTGTGTGTTGATAATGTGATGCAAAAATGACTTCCATTCACTGAGAAAATCTGTCTCATGGTCCTCTGAACAAAGGTTCAATGGTCAGGATTATAAGCAAGGAAATTGTAAATGACAAGGAAATCAAGCTGATGATCGTGTGTTGATAAAGTGATGTAAGGTCAACTTCATCACTATAGCATGCTGGACTGCTTGAACAAGTGAGAAAATCAAGCGAGTGATTGTGCATTATAAGATGATGCAAGACTTACTCAAGTCAATCCTCCCATTACCCATAGCCATACTCGCCATGGTGAATACATGGTGAATACATGGGTGAATACATGCGTGAATTCAATGGACATAATGTCCCAGTTACATGCCGATTGATGGAGGAGTTCAGGCTTGAAGAGATAACCCATTCACTATCAAGCTACCACGCCTTCACTGTTTTACAAAACACTGATGGCAGTTAGTCCATACGGCCTCAGGGCTTTATCTACCTGCACTGAAATGCACATTTCATTGCATTCAAACCTAAGAGGAAGCAAGTAGAATAGTTCTCTATATCAGACATAGCTGCAATTCCTCTGGACCTTGGTCTTTGTGATTCGTCGATTGCGTCGATGGTCTTACAATCAACTCACAAGCACCAAAACAAACCTTCTTATTGCCACCCACCTCTTCTGTTGATTGAATCAATGACCGTACAATCTTACAACCACCAAACCTCCTCGCCACCATCCTCCTAACTTATTTAGTTGAAGAACTTGTCCCTAATCCTTTTCTCGGTGAATAAAACAAGTTTAAAACACCCTCCTAATTTCCATAGGTGAAGGTACATATGACATAATATATACGATATTTTCCATAAAAAAATGTCATTGTGTATTTTTTATGATATAATTCCAGTACATATTCCTTAAATCCTTTTTCTGTTGGAATATTGAAGAGCTCCAGATGTAGCATATTAGATGATCCTCATCAGCATAAATCCTAAGAAGATTAGATATATCATTTTACATAACAGTGACATTTTCATATATATATGAGCAACATCACAGAAAGCAGATTACTCAAAAAAAATTCATTACAGTTCAAAATGTAAAGATGAACAAAGAATTAAACCATATTCATATTCATACAAACTTTCTTTTGCAGAGACACATGCATAAACTTGAAACAGCTTCTTAAAACTTCAATAAGGACACATCCTCTTCATTTCGTCTATGTTGTTTTTGCTTTATCCATATACAAAAAGGTTAACAAAATCAGGAATACAGTCTTACACTCAGACTATGAAAAAAGTATTTATTCTGAAAATATCACCATTTTATTAAATATTGAAAAGGATGGAGACTGTAAGAAATGGAATTTTCATATCTATAAAAAAAGGCTCATTTTCAATATTTTATTATTTTATTTAAAGTCAAAGTGTTAGACTATCAGGAATGAAGCTGCAGAAATAGAATAAAGATTGTTTATCAGACAGTAAAATTTCATTGGAAATAAAATTTTACCAGGACATACAAAATTACTTTTTAAGAAACAAGCATTAACTTGCTTATCAGATCGTAAAGTTTCATCAGAAATAAAATTTTGCCTACACATACAGAATTGCTTTGTTTTCTTCAAGAAGATTTTAAGATGCAAACATTCACAATTCCATGTTCTGATTTACTGTCCCATAGTACATCAGTGTAAAACTGGTTTATAAAAACCATGTTAATCCTCGGTATAGAAACAGTTGACACACTCGCCAATAAATATCTCGTAAAGATTGACGCTATGACACCCAGAACAAAAAAATATCTGGAGGGCCACAAACTCAGGAACATCCCATAACTGGATCTGTTCTGAGCAATATGGGTCACAACCGGAGGATAGGTTCACGTTTCTATCAGATTTTAGGGTTTACTGTGAGTTTGTTCACATTTTAGTTTTATCACTGTATATATCACTTCAAGCGTTTTATAAATGAGGAGCATTTTATAAATTGGTTTTCAAGTTTATTATTGTATATCATTTCAAGGGTTCTTTTTGAGGAGCATTTTCAAGTTTATCATATTATATAATTTGAAGTGCTCTCTACCTTCTGTGAGAAGAATTTTATAAGTTTGTATTTGAAGTTTTCTTCCTACATCTTGGGACAATTCCCATTCTTGTAATTCAAAATTAAGTCTTCACCCACTAGACTTTTTCTGAATTGTTTTAGCCCATAGCCAATGTCTGATTATTCCCTATTAACGAGTCCAGTAGATTGGTCACTCAGAATGGTTGGTCCTTGGTACAATTCTACTGGAACCAAAGTGATGCAAGAAATGTAGACTGAATGAGAATATATTTTATTACCCATATGGTTGAAAATAACCGAGTTAATATTATTGATATGAGCACATGTGCACATATCATGTTTGCCTAGCAACCATTGTTTCACCGCGACCTCCCGTATTTTGTCGTCTGTGATGTCATAAAACGATTGTTCATGACGTTAATGTAGCTTGTCGTTGCAAGAGAAGTGAACTGTTTCCTGGCTATTTTTACGCGAATCAAATGGAACAAAATGGGTAATAAAGAAATTATTACACTCGAAAGTGTGTCATATGACTTTTAAGAAACTCGTGCAAATTTGCGTATAACCCTCGTTCTCGCTCGGGCAATACCAAAATTCACTCGTTTCGTAAAAGTCATATGACACACTTCTTCGGGTAATAATCTCTCTGTACAAACTGATGCTGACTATCTATAGAAAGTTAGTGACGAGTCAGTTATCTAAAGAAAATAAATGACAAAGTCTACCAAACATGATGTGTCACTCATGACAAAACAAATATTTTCTATAGATCCTTGTGAAGGTGGTGACAAAATATTCAAACTCATGTTTTTCCTTCCCAGTAATATTAGGTCATTGTGTATTCTGGTCTCATCACTTTGGCAAAAAATATAATTAGATATTAAACATTTTTAAACAGGTTCTTCTAATATTGTTATGGAGTATATATATATTGGTTTAATCACTTTAAGATGACAGTCGGTGTGATTTATCACTCATAAAACTAAAATATTCAAACAGATCTATTTTGGTCTTATCAGCCTTAGATGAGAGTGAAAATGATGTGTCACTAGCTACTAGAACATCATCCAAACAGGTTTCCCTATCACTAGCTATTGTATACATATATGGATGTATATTTTGGTCTTATCACTTTGAAATCAATGTCACAGGAACTCATCAAAAAGATGAGTCGGTACATATAATGGACATTGTCACTGAAGATTGAAATAGATAGATAAAATAGGTTTTCTTTTTGTGATAAAAATCTGTATATTTTCACACAAATGCCATACCGACAAACTTTTGAATTCAAATTCGGTCAACCAACCTAATGAATTAAAACTGTTTTTCAGTATCTCAGTTAAAATTGCTGATTTAACCAGTGGACTCATTTAACTTAAGATTGGGTGTTCCTTAACATTTTGCTTTGAGTATACATAATGTCAAAATGTAGATAGTAAAAGACATAATCAACTTCAATTGTAGTGGAAATTTCAAATTGATTTTCGTCTCCAAAATGCGTACCCAGCCTGCGACCTCCGTTAAATTATTTGTTTACCCAGGATTTCAAACTGTTGATTAGCCCTTCACGGGACAATCTGGGTACACACGATGACTCATTCGAAGCTTGACCCCCTCGCAAGAAACTCTCGATATTAAACACTAGGGGTTCACTTTTACCTGTTACAGTGCCGCCAGTATTGTATCGAAAGTCGCGTGGGTCGGAATCTTGGGTCTTAATTAAGACAAATGGACAATGTGTTGCAATTTATGGCCAATTAAAACCTCATTTATAAAATAGGTTGCGCGCCGTGTATTCACATGGCCGTAACGATTACACCTGGTTTAAAATGAGAATGTACTATGATAAATATTTTACCGTAATTGTTTTGATACCTGGGGTTAGTACGGCAATCGTGACTTGCATCTTACATATTGGATTGTGATGAGGGTTATTTGGATCCTAAAAAATAAGATGCCGATTTGATTGGACGAATTTGAAATATTTCGATATCGATTGGGCCAGACGTTACTGAAATACTATCATTCAAAATAAACATAATAAACAATAGATACAGATATGTATATACTTTGTATTAAGTATGTACTTATATACTTCTGGAACAAGTTACTACTAGATCTACATATAAAGTGCGTAAAAGATGTAGATGCCATTTCACAAATAACTTACAATCGATGGTAACATTACAATCATATGGGCTACAATAGTAACTGTACCATTGTTTTGTGGAATGGGGCCCTCTCTGACAACCCACATGTAACTTCGTAACTTTTTATTGGGCCTAAAAAAAAAGAAGAATTTTTTTCTGGTTTCCGCCCGCGTCAGTTTCAAACCCACGCCTCAGATCTTTTTTTCTAGGTTTTAACTAAAGAAAGGGGCAGATAACTCTTTTAAGTTCTTTAACCTCAAAACATTGGACATTGAATATGTCACTAGTTTCTATTGAGATGGAGTGATGGGGTGAGATTATTGACCATTTGGAATAGTATCACATATTTAAGAGGGTTTGTGCTTTATTTATACAAATACTTGTGTAAATGTTGTCTTTAACCGGTGAGAAGTTTGTATAATATGTAATTTATACCTTCATTCGAAAAAAGAAATGTCGTAAATAAATTTTAAAAATTGTGTCATCGCATCATTTTTGTCAGCCTGTAAAGACCAGAAATATTTTATTTTTATTTTTTGTGCCTTAGGACTGTTAACTTTTTTGGTGGATTTTAAAAATTGCTATTTAAACTGACAAAATTCACCTTCAGACCGACTTGTTGTGAAGCCTATTACATACACTGATATAAATAAAGGGTTGAGATTGTCGTCAGGAGGTATTGGGCCGAGGTCCAAGATTACAGATTTCAGATCAATCAAGTTCTCTACATACCTGTAGGTTTAACCTATGAGTTAAATACCTCTAAGATAAACTAGATCCGGACCTAATCGATAGATCAACATTTTTCATGTTTTTATCTTTTATGAGGGTGAGTCATAGGGACTTAATATATATTGAAGACTCTTATATCATTAGAATTTTTATTTGTAAGTACAATTTGGCATAATGAATAATTCAAGTTGCTGATAGAGATATATGATATATAGTCTTTGTATTTAATTGACAGAAAATACCACATACATTAGTTAATGGAAGATAAATATTTTCAACTTTTCCACCTGCAAGCACTTTATTTTGTGCTTACCTTATGGATTTGACACACATTATTTATGATGTACTCAAACATTGTAAAAGGGGATTCCAAACTTGCGTATAATAAAAATACATCGATTTTTTTTAAACAGAATCTGTACATAGAATATAGGCATGAATTTGATTTAGTAGAAATGATTTTTGTAAGTAAACTGTATATTTCCATGCAAGTGGTAATACCTAAGCTCTGGATGTTGTGTACCAAACCATTCTGGGGGTCAATTTACAGGAATCAAGAAAGAGAAGAATCTCGATTTGGGCATTGGTTACAGAAATGAGGTGAGGCCGCTTTCCAGAGTACTTCATGGCTGCTAGTATCAGAGAAAGCCTGCAACACTATGTGGCTATGTATTGCGGTGAAACCTGCTGGCAAGGGCTGGAAATAGCGAACCATGGGTGGTACTGCACTGAAATTCAGTGTAGCATTGCACCCAAACCTTACGGCGTGTAGAACAGTTCTCTACTGCAGACAAAGTTGCCGTGCCCGTGGCGGGATTCAAAACACGGACCTCTTGATCCGAAGCCGAACACGTTAACCACTGCGCTATCCCGCACCATTACAGAAATGAAGCTATCCTTGAATATTCTGACCCAGCAGGTGAAGGGTTAAAGAGAGAAATGGTTTGATATTGAATTGAAATCAATATTATTGCTGTTTATTACCTACGGGGGCAATCATATCGGGGTTCATATTTTTCATACGATGCCCTAGGGCAACATATCACTTTGTCATGGTGACGTGACGTCATAAACAATGCTATGACGTCACGTTTCGTCTATGACGTTGCGTTCTAAATGCGCGACGGCGGGTCGCCAGCCTATGGTTGAAAGTGGATTTTAGCATGTTTTGGTTAATTTTACGACTTCGGTAATAAACAGAATATTATATTTGTGTCTATGCCATACTATGTTTACGACACTCGTGCCTGAATATCGGTATATCCCTCGCTCTCGCTCGGGAAATACTAATATTCAGGCACTCGTGTCGTAAACATAGTATGACATAGACACTCATATAATATCCTCTATATGTGGGAGGTGGAGCGAATAATAAAACAATACACGATGTGAATATTTTGCAAACAGCATCAGCTGTGTGGGTGTATTATACAAATATCATTGTGAACATAGAAGAAATGCTGTGTCACGTTGAAAATTGTCATGTTTTATGATGCTTTGTTTTACTTTGTATATACACTTTTAATGGGCCTATAGGTTTTTACAGAAAAAAACAAATTACATTATGTTTTACTGAAATATGAACCCCAACTATTGTTTCTAGTTTACGTTAACTGATTTTTTTTACCATGTGAATATTTGACCAGCAACATCAGCTGTGTGGGAGTTCGTAAAAGCTGCTACGTGACCAAGTGGAAACACACGATAATTTACTGTACACAGGTGTTCCTAAATGCTCGTTAACTCAGGTGAGAGAAAAATCAAACATTTCTGTGGGTGTTTCATCAATTGTTAATGAATTGAACTTTTAATAAAATTTTAGATTAATGAAAATTAACATAAATTAAGTAGTTTTCTTTCTTCTTATACTGATCATAGGGGAGCTTAGCATGGTGGTTAAAGTTTAAATTTAAACTAAAGGAAGGATTTCATGTAATCCACACAAACAAAATGGCGGATAATCCAATGGGACTCTCCCTTTAACCTAGTAATTTTTTCTTAGCAGAAGAATCAAGGGGGTTCCTAAGGATCTACAGCTTTATAATATCTTTGCATAGGCGTAGGAACAGGGGGGGCCCGGGGGGGCCGGGCCCCCCCACTTCTGAAACTGGGGGGGCACGGCCCCCCCCACTTTTCACCCACGAAAAAAAATCAATAGCGCTTTCTAGGAGCAAATTTCTTTTCTCATACTCTCTTTTCAGAAACAGTTTTTTTTTTAAATGTTAAGCAAATGGTACTTTTCACACGAAATTTGGAAATAATTTTTAGCTCAACAGACTTGAATGGCATGGCATTCCGTCAGGCGTCCGTCCGTCTATAAACTTTTCTCTTCTTCGACTTCTTCTCAAGAGCCACTGGCTCCAACGAGCTGAAGTTGTAGGTACACCATCGTCAATAGGGGTCATAAATCATAGATTTGGTGACCCCGTGGCCCCGTAAAATCTCTTTTCATCTTCTCAAGAACGAAAAGGCCAAGAAAGCTGAAATCTTGTGTACATACTCCTTAGCAAATGGGGATCTTAAATTGCAGAGTTTGTGGCCCTGGTGGTCCTCCGATGCCATGGCCCAATAAACCTATTTTAGGCTTTTTCTCCAGAAGTAAGAGCTAGAAAGTTGAAATATCGACCCCTAAGACATTTGGGATTGAAATTGTACATTTGGTGACCATGTAACCCCTAGTAAGGGCAACATTGGCCACTCCTGAAAACGTCTTTAGCTCATCAGACCTGACCTCAAAACCTATTTCGTCTTTCTTCTCTAGAACCAGCGTAGTGACTACAGACAGTTGGCATCTCGTGTACATACTCCTACTGTCACTCCTCAGATCATGGATATCTTGATTAATAAGGGCCCAAGGAACCACAGCATTAAAACCTATTTTCGTCTTATTCTCCAGAACCACTGATTCCAGAGAACTGCAATCATTAGTACAGTTAGCTTGGCAAGCGGAGATTCTGATTCATATATTTGGTGACCTTTTGATCCCTAATAAGATCCACAAACTCAAGGACTATATTTGTCTTTTTCTCCAGAACCAGTAACTCTATAGAGAGTTAAAGTTCTGTGTACAGGCACCTTGCCAAGTGGGGATTATAATTTATAGATAAACAATATGTCTAGTGTTTATTTAAAACCTGATTTCGACATCATTTTGGATGCTATTTCAGGATTAATTCTGATCGAACTGAGATATGAATGTTCTTTCTCAGGCTCTGGAACAAGTCAAACTTGTCAACTTTATTTCAATCCTATTTTATTTCCATTTTATCATGACTTCGGTTGTCTTGGCTGCAAATATTGAAGCTCAAACAGATCCCTTGCAATTACAACTATATGATCCTGAGTACCCTAACACACGCACTCAAAAATTCCAAATTGTTGACATTATGGACTAATTGTGGCCTAGTGTTAATGCAGCATATGCAGATTAAACATTTGTAATGATTATTATCCGAATTTTAAGAACAAAAGCACTAGGAGTATGATACATGCTAACTTACAACTTTCTCGCGAGTATAGGTCTTTGTCCCTTTCACAGCTAGGACATACTGTCCTTTCTCTCAAAATGAATGATTTCTATTATAATTTTTAAAAATTTCCGCCTTTAAAATTATGTTAATGGTGCTTATTCTATTCAGGTGCATGTTTTAGTTCAAACACATTTTCAAATGTTCATTTCTGATTTGATCTAGGTACAATTTGGTGTATTTACTTTACATAAAATCGATTTTTTACAGCCACACCTCTGTCAAGTGATTTTTTTTGGGCCTCAAAATCAAGGTCACGTGACATTTTTGGCTACCAAAGCAAGGTCAAGTGACTTTTTTGGCCCAAAAGTAAGGTCACGTGACGTTATTTTTATCCCCAAAGCAGGGTCACGTGATTTTAATTTAAATAATCGGTGAAACACATCTAAAATGACTAAGGTTTTCGTGTCCCCCCCCCCCCCCCCCACTCAACACAGACGAGGTATTCTGACCCACCCAAGCTTGATCCACCCCCCGCTGTCAAGAACAAAAATTGGGCCCCCCCACCCTAAAAACCGTTCCTACGCCACTGCTTTGGGTCAATGTATGTGCATGTTTAGTGAAAACAATCAACATATTCCAGGTCTTAAATCTGATCTAGTTGAACATTTAACATAAATTAATATTTAGTCAATGAAATTAATAATTGTCTTACCTTCAGCCATGCGATTTTATTTTTTTAAGAATTCAATTCCATGTGTATTCACTTGATGAATAAGGACCTACACTGTATCAAAGTCTCTTATTTTATACACAGTCATTGGGACAGGACCACAACATTCTAGTGTTTGATCTGAGTGAGTGAGTGAGTTGGTGTTTAACGTCGCTTTCAAGAGTATTTCATTTATATCGCGCCTGCTAGTATTATGGCAGGGAGAAAGCCCGCAACGCCATGTGGCTATGCATTGCGGTGAAACCTGCGAGCATCGGCTGGAACTAGCAAACCATGGGTGGTACTACGCTGAAATCCAGTGTAGCATTGCACCCAAACCTGACTGCGTGTAGAACAGTTCTCTACTGCCGACAAAGTTGCCGTGCCCCTGGCGGGACTCGAACCCCGGACCTCTTGATCCGAAGCCGAACGCGCTAACCACTGCGCTACCCCGCCCCTGTTTGATCTGATGTAGTTCAACTGGGTACACATTCTTAATTAAAAAAAGATATACTTTCTCCTCTCAACATGCCATTTAATTTCTCTCATAATTAATGCATCAGAGATTCAAATGAACAACACCTACAAGATAAACATCTTGACTACCTCCATACTCTTCGGTAGAGAAGTATTCCAACACATTGTTCAGATGTTTATCAGGGGGCTCTCATTTATCACGACACCTACTCTAGCAACCAGGTAATCCAAAAATATTTCAAGCAAGCTTGATAATCGTTAAACATATTTTTATTCAGACTACTTGAAAACCAAGTAAGGGGTACTTGAAAAAGGCGATACCAAACAAAATATTTCCGTATCCGGGTTGCGAATCGAGACAAATTTGTAATCGGTCCCTGTCAGTGATGTAATGCCACAGTTACGACATTAACACATTTTTTAATCTTGAAATAATCGACAGTGTCATGTCATGTTTTGGATACACACGTAGCTACAAGCATGTTGATCCTTGTACAGCTGTAGTCCGCTGATTTAGACCTTAAGTGTTTGCACAGGCAATATTTCATGCCTTAAGTTTTATTTTTTCAAGTTCTTGAGATGTCATTGGCACTTGAAAATACCATTTCAAAGTCACCTTGTGAAGTTCTAAATTATTGTCATTGCAAGTCAGAAACAAACATTTGTAAAAGAATATGTTTTCTTGTTGATAAATGCCTCGCAATACCTGGCGATTCTATTTAATATATTTTTTCACTAAGATAATACCTTCATTTATTTGTATGTCCTTCTTCTTTGTGGATTTGCAAAAAGTTTGCATAAATTTGTATTTCCTAAGACAAAAATATAAAGTGAAATATTTTCCCATCAGCAATAATGAACACCCTTTTATCAACTAGTTCACAAAAAATGTTTATGGCATTCAATGAAATTTTCTTTTGTCTCATATCATAGATAATTTTGGGCAGCATTCTTAGAATGTGAAGAATGTTAGGCAATGAAAAAACAATAAATCAAGACATTTTCATTGTCAGGTTTTACACTTCACTTACAGACAGAAAGATAATCCCCATAGAAAAATGTAAAATTCATTATCGATTTTCATTAAAAAAAAATCCAAACAAAAAATCTTATTCATATATGATATGCCAAAGAGTCATATTTGTTTTAACATGATATTCCAAAAATAATTATATCTCCTTTTAAGCAATCAATTCCTTTAAATTGTTAAAACGAATATTGAAGTTTTTAAGATTATAAACAATAGACAACCAAACGATCAATAAATAATTATTTTTCTGAATTTTCCAATTATTCCACTAAAATTCATAAGGAAGCAATGAGTCAGCAATCTTCGGAATGACGTTACAGAAAATGCCAACTCTTTTATAATTCTGATTTTATCATTTTGGCCTGGAATTGTTTCTGAGTTGTCTACGTGCGGAAGTGCAGCGGTCTCAAGACCAGCTGGTTCAGCGAGAGATAACAACACGCGACTGTCACAGCGAGGTGAGGGTATATCGTAGACTTGACAAAGGCTCCAAAATTAGTTCAAGACAAAACGATGCCCAAGCTATTTGAAGATGTATTAACAGAAGATATAAACTTTTAGTCTCCAAAGGACCACATTTTTGTAAAAATACCTAAAAAAAAGAGAATGCTAAGAATATTTTAGAAAATTAAATTTGCATTTCAGGCATAGGTGCATCCAGGAATTTTCAGAAGGAGACGGGGTGCTCATAATGTAAATAGGGGTGAGGGGGAGGATGGGAGGGGGCAGGGGGGAGGGGGATCGGATGGGGGTTGGGAAGGTTCACTCAGAAGGTTCATATTATATTCAGGTTCTATTAAATAGTTATAGGTTTCAATTCTGTATATTGAAAAACATCCATGATGAGTAAGAATTCTTATAAAACCTCCAAGATATCAATATTATCATAAAATTATTTCAAGAATATTTATCCTATTGAGGTCCATGTCAAACTTAACCCTTAACATGCGGGTCCCGGAATTATCCGGGCGGGCTATAAGCGATTCGTAGGTACTCCAGTACGGATCCCGGATCGCTTACTTAGAAGAATTCACGCCTGTCTATGTACTGGGCTAGCCTCCATACCGGGTCCCGAGTCGATTGTTTCCGCGACTCGCTGCATGAGAATGGCTGTATTTATGCCTCGCAGCCCGCAATGAGAATCAAACTTTCTTCAGTGTCTGGTCAGAACGTCCAGCAAAATTCACACCAATTTGCGTGTGCATTGTTGACCCGTAACGCATCGATAATTAGCTTTACAAAAGGCCAATTTTGTCCTGCTTCGCTCCGATGGCTACACTGCCCGGCGGCTAATTAGCACCTAAGTGTCTGCACTGCCCCGGGGTGAGATAGGCCCGTACAGGCTTATCTGTCTCGCATCCCGCCACATGGGCAGATAGCCTATGCTTATCTGTCTCGCATCTCGCCACATGGGCAGATAGCTTCTAATTACGGGAAGATATTGCGATAAGCTACCTTTCTCTCGCACTTCGTATCATATGAACCAATTGGTTGTTTTCATTTTTTTTTATACCAAAATAAAGAGGAAAGAATGGCCTTTATTCCCATATAAAAATCGCAATTGCGCTAACATAACTGAAAATACAGCAATCGCACAGAGATAGCCGACTTTCGCACTTTTGAATTTTGATACATGTGGCGCATTTACCCCAACATGCCTCGGCGCTCTATTTCTAAGAAACTACTTGGGATATTTTCATAATTTTTTTATCAGTATATAGATAAAAGAATTGTCTTCAATTCCATATAAAATACGTGTATTTTCGGCAATAACTTTTGATGCGCCAGGTGTCGCGCAGAAGGTGATATTCGGCTTTGAATAAGTGGCGCTCTTAGCATATACCATCATTACGGGCTTTATAACTTGTGAACCGCAAGTCCGATTTTTATAATTTTTACATCATTGTAAAGAGAAAAACATTGTCTTCAATTCCATGTATAATGCGCATGTTTTCGGGAAGAACTCTGCATGCGCAATGCGCCGCGCCAAAAGGTATAATTTTCGCACTTCATAACTTTTGAACCGCAAGTCCGATTTTTATAATTTTTACATCATTGTAAAGAGAAAAACATTGTCTTTAATTCCAGATATAATGCGCATGTTTTTGAGAAGAACTATGCATGCGCGAAGCGCCGCAATATTGATGTACGCAAAAGTGAAGAAGTATGATAAGATATAACTAAAATACTGTTCTTTTGATACGCAAATATAGAGCTTTATAAACGATGAACAACTGTCATGGCGGAATTTTGTTTCCAGTTTTGGAAAAAAAAATATTACATAAAAACGAAAATATATTTGAGTACGGGACCCGCTTCTCGGGGAAAAGCCTTTTCGTGGGAATATTTTCTCAGGAAAATATTTCACTTTTCGGAGTTTCTAAAAATGCGTGAACATTTTTGTTACTGATGCCATTTGCGAAAGGTTTTTATTTCTAAAATTCAAATGCGAGGGCGCACCTTTCCAAACCATTTGAATTGAATTTATTATTTTATCTTTTACATTATTGAATAAAAGACGTTTCATTCAATAAGATTTGAAGAATTATTTATATGTGTAGCGGACTGAACTGAGCAGATGGAGAATTTGATTCCTCACCACTTTTATTACCAAAGTTCTTTTGTATCACAATTACTTTTTTAGGTATTAGTTTTTTCGTGAGCAGGGGAATTTCCGACGGGATTCGCCATGACATAATGAGAAAAAATTCCCATGAACATGGGCGTGGTCCGTCATCTTCGGGACCGACCCACAAGTATAAATATCTACCGGGGGGTGCGCGGACCCCCCCGCTTTTGGTCGCCACCCCCCAAACTTTTTGTGCAAATTATTATTTTTTTTCTACTTTGAAATAAAGGTTCGTGTCATTCCGAGGTATGAAGGTTTCTGCTATATATGTCGAGAGGGCATGGGAACCCATTCCCAATAGAATCCGGGGTTCGTCCCATAGGATTGTTCCTCGGAGTCTCTCGTTCTCAAAAGAGAACATGGGAAACCTGTCCCGCGATTGAATCCGGGGTCCGCCGCGGAAGACGGGGGCGGGAATTCCCGGAGAGCATGGGAGTATGCTCCCATGGGTCCGGGCTCCGCCTCGAGAGACCGCTCCTTGGATGCTCTGCTTCTCGAAAAGAGAAGTCATTCGGCAACTGACAACCCGAGCTTCCCTGACATAGTAGTTTATTTTCCGGGCCTCGCGCCCGGTGCTACACGTCGCCGAGGAAATCAGAAAATGGTCCGTTTGACATATGCGTCGGAAAAATCGGCGCGATGTCAGAAGCCGTCGGCGCCGTCGGTGCTTGCGGCGCAGTCGTCCTAGATGCGCCGGGAGGTTCTGAAACTGGCAAATGAACGTCCATGAAGCTCACATTCATTATCTCTGTATGTTTATTGTCTCTA
Source organism: Gibbula magus (assembly GCA_936450465.1). Classification (NCBI taxonomy): domain Eukaryota; kingdom Metazoa; phylum Mollusca; class Gastropoda; order Trochida; family Trochidae; genus Gibbula; species Gibbula magus. Next base: position 36,640,476 of record OW388294.1, on the reverse strand, counting down.
ATCACATGTTATATGTTGCATACATCTAACGCATTTTCAATCATTTACAGGTTGAAGCAGAATGCTGCGCGGACGTGGACGCAAGGCCCTGCGACGGCCTAGGACGTTGCATACTAGGACAAGCAGCTTTGAAGCCGTTACAAGCGACGACGACTTCATCAACGAGATCCATGCTGATGAAGCCTCTGATATGGAGTCAACTGACAGTGATGGTAGCAGTGGTTTAGACAGTGATGATGCATATGATCGGGACACTGTAATAGATAGTGAACATGGTGACACAGATGCTCTGAGTGATATAGAGACAGAGATTGCCAGAAAGATTCTAGCCGCCGGTAATTCCACCGAAGAAGACTTTAGTGGTTTTGAGGAGGAGTTTGCCGAAATACCACAATATAATCATGATAATTCACAGACGTTTGATGAGTGGGTGGATGGTCCGCGGCCACGTGTAAACTTGCCTTTCACTGGTCAAACTGGGTTGCGCCAGTTCATAGAACTTCCTGAGAACCCTGAACCTATTGACTTTTTCAATTTGTTTATACATAATGATGACTATGAGGATATGGCAACGGAAACCAATAGATATTTCAAACAAGCAATGGAGGACAAAATTCTAAGACCCCGTTCAAGAATGCAACAGTGGCAAGACACTAATGCAGAAGAGATGAAGGTATTTGTAGCCATGACAATTGCCATGTCATTGGTTGTGCAGAGAAACTTTGCTGATTACTGGTCAACAAGTGATGTTACCTCAACGCCTTTCTTCGCCAAGTGCATGCCCCGAGACAGGTTTTGGCTTCTTATAACCTACCTACACTTGGCTGACAACAGGAGGATGCCGGGCCGTAACACCCCGTGCTTTTCACCAATAAATAAACTGGGACACTTGTATAACCGGATAGTTCACCGTTTTTCAAGAGTGTATAAACCGCATCAAAACATTTCAGTCGACGAGGGCATGGTGCCCTGGAAAGGTAACTTATCTTTCAAAGTTTATCTTCCCGACAAGCCTAAGAAGTATGGGATAAAGGCTTTCATGTTGTGTGACTCGCACAATGGATACGTTTGCAAGTTCAAACTCTACACTGGAAAAACGAATGAACCGGTTTCTGAAGGTGGCAAAACTTATGATGTAGTCATGGACTTGGTGAACGACTACGTTGGACAGGGGCATCACATCTTTATGGACAACTACTATTCGTCCACAAATCTGTACATAAATTTGTGGGAGCGGGGAATAGGTGCCACGGGGACGTTGAGAGCCAATCGAAAGGGACTTCCTGATTCAGTCAAGAAACCTAAAAAGAAAGCCAAGCAAGGGGACATGACAGTTTCTCACAACCATGGCCTACTCGTTCTTCGCTACGAAGATAGAAAATCAGTGCTTCTCATGTCTACTGTTGAAGATACACAACTTGAACAAACAGGGAAGAAGAACCGGGCAACAGGGGAACCAGTTCTCAAGCCGCGCATTGTAACAACGTACAACAAGTACATGGGAGGTGTTGATCGGGCCGACCAGATGTTGTCGTACACGCCGTTCCGAGTGAAGACCCTGAAGTGGTGGAAACGGGTTTGGTTTCACGTTCTCAACGTTGCCATGTTGAACTCTTACATCGTTTATAAAGAATACAGCAAAGATAAACCTCTAAAAACAAGTCGGGAATACAGGAAGGCTTTGGCGCAACATATAGTAACATTTGCGGACAAGGAACAAGTTCCATCACTTTGCAGACGTCCCCGTGGTCGGCCGAGCACGAGCGACGAGAGTGTCACTCGTCTTCATGGACGTCACTTTCCGACGAAGATTGAGCCTGTCGGAAGGAAGAAAAACGTCACAAGGATGTGTGTGGTATGCTCTAAGGCAAAACGCGCCGTCCTCGCAAAACAGATTGAAGAAGGCAATGGGCCAGCAAGGAAGAAAAAACGAGTAGGCAGAGAGTCTTCTTATGAATGTACAGATTGTAATGTTTCTCTGTGCGCCGCACCATGCTTCAAACTGTACCACACCGCCACTGACTATTCCAGGGCTTACATCACTGCCACGGAAAAAGAAAGAAATGAAGAAGGGAATGAAGAAGAAGAAAATTGAAAGTAAAGAGAGCCGAAGTGTGGACTAGTATATACACATTATATACATACCTTGTTAGGTCCCTAAAGCTGTTCTGCGCACAACCGCAGGTAAATATTGTGTATATTTGTACATAAATGCATTGTAATTTCATTGTAATACATGTCATTGCAAATAAAATATTCTTTATTTTATCAAAGAGACAGAGAAAGTGAATGCGAGCTTTCATTGGAAGTTCAGCCAGAACCGCATCATAAAAAAACACCCATAAATGCTGAACCGGGTGGCCGATTTTCATAAAACTTACATGGGGTAAAGAGGAAAGATTCGGCTTTGATTCAATATAAAATTTATACATGCGCACGAAAAACTAAAGTTGCGGCACGTGCCCCGATATGCGCGATAGTCAAAAAGTTGCCTCAAAGTACCGAGGGTACCTTCATTTGGCACGCTATAGCTTCCGAACGAAGTTGCGCATTTTTTTTCTTTTTACATCATCGTAAAGAGCAATAAATTGTCTTCAATTCCATGTATCATATGTATATGCGCAGCGAAAAATAAACATGCGGCAAATGATGCGCCAGATGTCGCAAAAAGTTAGTTTTTCAAAAATGAATTTTCTAAGTACTGGGGGTGCCTTCCTTACGCTCTTCATATATTGCGAACCATTTGACGTATTCCAATAATTTTTATATCATTGTAAAGAGGAATAAATTGTCTTCAAGTACATACGTGTTTCGCATGCGCGCGAAATAATTTACGATTTTATAAAGCTGGAAATAAAGACAAACTTTACACCGCGCAACATGTATTGCGTTCGCCGCGGTGATTAGTGTATGCTGTGCTCATTAGTACCCATTAGTTCCACGCGCGCTCGGCTCTGGCACCCTCGAGGAGGTCTCGAGGAGGTCTCGAGGAGGTAACGGTACTGTAATTAGCACAGTCCCGGGGGGACCAAGCAGTACCAGTAACTTGGTGCGCGTCGGGACCATTCACGTGGTACTGTCGGGGTAGCGTCACTCTCCTTTGGTTGGTTATATTTTCTGAACCATAAGTCGTATTCTAATAATTTTTATGTCATTGTAAAGAGGAATAAACTATCTACAAGCACATATAAATTTCGCAATATGCGCGCTCAGGAGTTTTGATTTCATGAAGCTGGAAATAAAGACAAACTTTAGATGACAATAGAATTATAACCATAGGTCGCATTCTAATATTTTTTATATCATTGTAAAGACAAACATCTGGTCTTCAAGTCCATATAAAAATTTCAGTAGCGCGCTCCAAATTCATGATGGTATAAGGCCCGAATTAAAGACAATCTTTACAAAGTAATAGAAAAGTAAAGAAAAATCGTAAAAAAATAATTCGAAGATGCGGGTATAAAGCAACCATTTGTGTACGGGTGCCGCGACTTGAATTTGTATTCAACGCCCGTATATAGCCCGTATTCGCCATGTAGATGCGGTATATTTCGTAAAAACGGTACCGGAATCGCCGCCTGGAAATTCCGCCAGCAGAGCTCGTTAGTGCCTAAGCTCAAACTACTGCTGCGAGCTGCGAGCCTGTAAATTCCGCCACAGGGGCTAAAAAGGGTAAAATATATATACGCAACGTAAGGGTTAATATTGAATAATAATCAAGAAGACTGTTGATCAGTCTAGAATATATGGACACATTCTTATATAATGTCATGTATGTCACACGAGATATCTTCACATAATCATCGAATAAAAACAAAAGGGGCTCATATTTATCAAAGGTTTGAAAAATCTATTTGATATTTTGGAAATAAAGATTGTATATACGTTCATACACATCATAAATGTAAGGTACCTTTGAAATAAAATCTGTTGAAAATCCATAAATAAAATTTCCTTTGCAAATAAAATTTCATTTAAATTCCAAAACAAGAACTAGTTTCAAGTTCCCATGACAAAAATACAGAAGAGATCAGATATATTGACATAAAAATATTTTATTACATGTATAACTCATATCATACCAAATAGGACATAAATAACTTAATTTCACTTTAAAATTCAAAGGGACCGGAAATCAAATTAAATTTGTGTTTAGATTCCAAAACAAGGACAAGTTTAAAGTTGCCATGGCAAAGATACAGAAGGGATATGATATTGACATTATAGCCCTTTTAAGACAATATATACCTAAGTAAATATTGACATACAAGTCCTTTAGTACAATATAGCTTACAAGTGATATGCATCACGATTCCATCAAACAAGTCCACGGTACTTCACCGCTTTATTTCACAGATGACCTTCAGCTACGGAGTGAAGCTCACAAACAGTTTTACGGGGACCATAACATTTTATACACAGACCGCAGTCTATAAACAACAAGGGCACAGCATCCTTTGTGTGGGTAGCGTTACCTGCTTCCTCTACACTGAATGAAGGAGAACTAATTTTCATCATCTACCACCTACACCATCTGAACGTTCTTGCATCACCTTGCAACATTTTATGACTCCATTAATGACTAATTTGGACCATTTAGGGCCATTAGGAAGTGTGCCTGATACAGCGATACCATAGAGTTGTGATTATATTTCGGGCACTTTGTTCAGGCTTCATGATCACACTCAAAGGTATTTCATGCATACAATGACAAGAGAGTTTCAGTCTATTATTGAAAGTTAAATTATATCAACACAAAAAGTTCACTTATAGTGTACGAGCCAACACAAATTTGGTCTATATTGTATGAGGACTGTGTTATAGTGTATAGCGTCGGAGGACAACATTTTAATAAGAGAGTCCTTTTATCACAAACTAATATTTAAAAAGTAGCAATATGAACCTTGATAGTTATGATTAATATTCTGGAATGCAAGAGTATAAACACTGATTTCATCACACACTTTAAATACAGTTTCTACTGTCAACTCACTATTATATATCTTCAGGTTATATATTTCAAGGAATGTAGATTCACACTAATGAGAGGGTACACTGGAAAGGAAGATACTCTAATTACTGGGTACCTGGATTATTACAAACTACTATCAGACAATGCCTAACACAGGGTCGTACATCCACTGAACATCCTCCGTGACAGGAGAGCGCAGAACTTCTGTGTGTATTACATCAACTACATACAAGCAGTACGACAGTACAAGCCTTCTGATGTTTGATCGAGGAGAAAGGACTGTCAGCCAGCCACGTCTTCAATGATTTCAGAGTTTCGGGAGTTATCCCTGGGAGAAACCAGCTTTGTAGTTACATGTTCCGGGGTTATGTGCCTTCACCAGTCTGATGATTGGAGTCTAATTTCCAAACTTCTCAGTGACAGATCCAGGGGGTGGGTCGACAATTTTTCAACAATTTTTGCGGGTATGGGTAAAAAAAAAATGGACCCCTCCCTTTTCCATTGGTAGACCCCCCCCTTTCAAAATTCCTGGATCCATCACTGCTTCACACAACAAAATTCTGTTCCATCTTGGGATAACTCCATATTTTTATGACAGATTTATTCTCAATTTTATTTTCAACTTCTGTTGGATTCGCATGCTGCTATCCCTACCATACCATTTTTAGACAGTACGTCAAGCCTTGGACGTTGTTTCATGATTTCGGTCACAATGGGACTAGAGAAGAGATAATCTGGGTCTCTTCAGTCGTCCCTTGAAGGATGGAATGGTATGAATTCAATGATAAGATTTGAAAACATTTGAGGACTTTGGTCGCATTTTCTTACAATTACAGTTTGTGATTTCAGTCACCTAAAATGAACTCAGCATTGATGGGATCCGAATGTGCCCTTTCAAGAGTGAAAAGTGTTAAAGAATGGTTGGATTCTTGTCAATGAGGATTTGTGATTTCACTCTTGAAATATGAACTAGGCAAATTTGGGAATTATTTCTGTCGATGATCAAGTGGACATTGATGATCCTGTCAGGGGTTGAATGGTTTACAATGCATGGCTACCATGATCCACTTATAGTTCTGATTTAAGTTTGAAAGCACAAGAGTAATTCAAATACAACAAATTACCTATGTTATTGGTTAAATGGCTAAAACTTTGCCAAGTTAAAGGTTGAATAGAAATAACTGATCCATGTCAAGGGTTGAATGGAAATATCTTGACCATGCCAAGGGTTGAATACAGGATATTATAAGCATGTCAGGATTAAATGAGCTACACAAGCGATCATAGAAAGGGCTTGAATGGCTGTAACTATATCATGTATAGGGATAACTGGAGAGAGCAAGATGCTGAATGGATATAGCCATCCCCAATGAAAGGGACCATCACCATCCAAAGGACCTAAGTCCATCTTTCTAGTGATGGGATGAAAAGGGATAACTGGAGAGAGCTGAATGATGAATAGGTTAGTCGACCAATGAAAGGGACTATCAGAACCCCCAGGGACAACAAGTGCATCTCTCAATAGCCATCCACTTCAGGTGAAGTGGGGTAATCCCCCTCCCTTGACGAGGTTGTCAGGTGGTTTAACCTCGCCAGGTAGGAAGAAATGATAGCGCCTCTGAAGAAAAGCTTATCAGGTTCCCTCGGGGACAAAAGAGGGCCTTGGTCAACATGGCTGAGGGAGATCTAATCCCTCTAATCCCCAACCTGGCCCTAGCCTTGGACCCCTGCTCCAGCCCTTTATGGGTCCTGTTTGAGTCCTATATAGGCTGCATGCTCTTCCTTGTGTAGAAGAGGAGCATCTGAGGGTTTCCCTGGCATGAACATGGACATAACCAATTAAAGGAATAGGATGAATTGTTATATTTTGTGAGAAAAAATAGTGTGATGATACATTTGAATCAAGATAACATTAAATAAGTTTCAAACGGGCTTTAATTTAATATGCTTCTAATATCATTAATACACATACTAGTATATGTATCTCATTAAGTTTGTCTCCTTGAAAAACATTCTGATCATACTATCCCTTTAATGGTAAGATTGTTGTACAAAAACCCCTAACACTAAGGTTAACCTTAGTACTATCCATTAACATTGTAATAAGGCTACCCCTGTGATCTCAGATTAGGTTTTAGAACAATTGTCTTCAGGTGTAGTGATAATGGGGGCTACTGCAATTTATTGAATAAGTTGGGTATAAAAACGGTCTAAAAGTGAATCTTTGTCATGTAAAAAGCCAAATTCAACAAAATGACCAAAACCTACCAGTTAGATAGCAAAAATTAGCAAGTAATGGCTGATCGGATGGCGTCTATTCTTTCTCTTATTCATTTTTAATTGTTAGCAGAAAATCATGAGTAAAGCCTTTGGTGAAATTTATCCGTCAGTGGATAATTTACAGAACCAATGGATTAATTAAGTTTACTGTTATTTTGATTATAAGGCTTTAAATATGTATTACTGTGATGTGGATAATCCTTGAATGAAAATTGGGGAACAGATTTATGGATTATCTCTCAATGTATATAATTACATAGAATACAGTTAAAAGTAACACACACAGAGCATAAAGCACTACGGTTTACAAATTTGTGGATTAATACTTATGGGTATATAATGATAGCTGATTATGCAAAGTGAATTATGAAGTCAATCCTGAGATTCACAGTTATGTAAATTATGTTGAAAACCGAAGGGAAAGAACAAGTTCATTGGGGATTGGTAAGCTGGCACTCAAATGGCTGGTATGAAAGCTTAGTGTTCTTCAAATAGGTTCAAGAAATGTTATTAAATTTTTAAATAGACATTCAGAACTTAGGGAGCAAGAAAGTTGACAGTTGACCATTGCAAGGCCTGATTATAAACCGATGGAATCATGCGGGAATGATTCTTGGAAAAATGGTAAATAGAACAAAATTCCTTACAAGGCAACAACAATGGGATATTAAGTAAAAGCAATGCATTATTTCCAACGGGTAAATAAGAATTTGACAATAGGATTTTCACCTCTCATTATTTTATGAACAATTTCAATGCGACAATCTCTATAAAAGCCCCTCAAAATTGAACCCTGCTAATTTCTTCAATTCAAGTAAAATTTTATCATCTGAAAACCAACAGTGGATGACAATGCAAGTTGGAAGTACATCAAGAATCACATCGCGGAACATTCTTTACTTTACCGCTTGAACAAACCATAGAAGATAACAAAGCTTGTCAGGAAATGCCCCTGGACACTAGATCGGTCAGCAAACACAGAATAGTCACTGTCCACTCTCACACTGGACATTGTTCATGGTTGACCATCACATCACTGTGACCTTGAACCAATCCACACACATACAACTATACATTGTTTATATATCTCTATAATCATCACCATATTGATCTACGAAATGTTGGTACTTAAAGCTTTGAAGTTCATTTCAAACCTTCTAATTCATCCCTAAGCATCCCTATTGCTGCTGTGTGTATATGCCTTGGTTGTGAAGAATTGTATTCCAGTTTTGTTTGTTTTGTGGAATATCTCAAGGTGGTTCATTCCAATATTATTTTCAATGTCCTCAATACGATAATAATATAGCGGATAAAATAAGTTGGATATTGGACTTTTCATGATTGGAATCCTACCTGTTTGTCAATGAATAAATAAATCTGTATTTATAATTTCAAAATTAAGAAATATCCCATACTATTTTTGTCCAGTATATAAATGTACATGCATTCCTATGTGGCAATGAATCTTTGTCAAAGTACAAAAATAAAGTTTTAAATTCTATACTTTGATCAAAGTTTGTTGTAAATAATCTCAAGATAATCCAAATATCCAAAATCCTATAAAAATCAACAAAATACTCAAAGCTTTTATCCAAAATCATCAAAGTATATTTCTACACTCATCACTGATGATCAAGGCAAATCATTATATCTAACTCGTCCACAATCATTCAAAATTATCTTATCCTCAATTTTGACCCATCAAAATAATTCTATAAACATGCTTCTCCCTACTATTTAGTAAATGTACTATTTATTCTACCTTCTCTCAAAGGCATATTGGAGACTTGCTTGTGGTGGACACTAATTCAGCCCACAATCACACATCATTATTTTCACACTTAATTAGCATTTGCATACCTTGGGGCAAACACTAATTACAGTAATCTGACGGCTAATTATCATGTACAAGAATTATGTGATGATTTGGTGGTGAACCATTAGCATGAACATAAAGTATTGATGTTTGCTGAGGTCGATCAGAGTGAACTCACATCTATATATACAGAAGCCTCTTCATTCAAATGTAGCATATGTGGCGACTACTTCATTTAACAATTTTAACATTTTAAATCGATCTTTAAAGTTTTGTTGATCTACACGAAAATACAAATGCAACTTTATGAATTAAATAAACTTGAAAAGTAGCCTGCCCAAGAGTGTCATTTTGTCAATAAAATGGGAAAATTAAAGAAAACCTCAGAAGGTTACCAGGTTAACATGGTTGGAGGACCATTATTTCATACAATGTTGATGGGAATCTATTTATTGGTAATTTTTGTAGAAACAAAATTTGAGGGAAAATTCCTTTTTGTACGCTTAGGCTTAAGAAATTACTATCAAAAGGACTGAGTTTTTAAATCATGCATTGATCACATAACTAAACAAACGTAAATATCCCTTAAAATTTCATTTCCATAAAAATACCTTGGTTGCACAGACCCACTGAAAAATGTAGCTTATTTTCCATAAATTGTATAACTCCTTCCAAACTGTGCTGGAAGCAACAATGCCCTGAAAATCTAAGCACTTTCTGGACAAGAACATTTAGCCTTGAAAACCTGTATGATTTTGATGAATGTGATGTTCACATGGAAATGGACGCAAGTTATATGGTTTCTTCAGATCAATTGCGTTCGACAGACGGTATAAATGGATTACGCTGAGCGGGATTACCGTCTGAAACATGATACTTCACATCCTTACAAGGGGAAATTGATGACAAAATCTGCCAGTAACTGGGCCACTAGGTTGATGGGTCTTGCACAGTGATTGAGATGTTCTTTGTTGGAAATCTTTATAGGTGTATTACAGGGTGCTCTAATATCACCTTGTCCTTTCCTTTTGTAGTATTTAGTACAAATCTGTCACACATTTGATGAGTATTGCACAAATGATTAAGTGCTCTCTCTTAAATATCTTATCAAAGTGCTTATATTACCTATAATACTTTAATTACTATTTTATTTCATAAGTTCTAGAAGAGGTTTTGAGAAAGAATATGTACAAAATCTGTCACAAACTGAGGCATTCAGGGTTAATGGGTACAGTACTGAGGTTTGGATATTATTTCTTAGATATCTTTACCAAGTACTTATATACATCATCTTAATTACTTTACCAGTTATAATGTAGGAATGCAACAAGGTTCTTTGTTATCACCTTGACTATCTTTAGTTCTGGTACAAGATTGTGATTTCATTTTTAAAAAGGAACAAAGCATGTTTCATGACATGAAAGATTATTTAATTCTGACATAACCCCCAGAGGGTGTAATATTTCACAAATATCATTAATCGGTGTACACATTTAAGATTTTTCTATATTAAACAGTATTTATTAAATTAAAAAAAAACAACATTTATGTTATTACATTTATTATTGATGTGAACTGCCACTGTGTGTAAACTTGTTTTTTTCATCATTGAACGATATTTGTCACTAGTTATTTTATCATCCTAATACCTTCAAAATATACTCTATATTTAAATACTTAGAATTCAACTTTCAGCAAAGTTCAAGCAAATACTATTCTCTTAAAACGTTAAACTTTAAAGCTATGCATATGGAAATATCCATGCAGCGAAGCATGAAACCGCCAACAGGCTGCAATGTTAAAGCTTTGACTGTCACGTAAGAATGCACCTATGCCTAAACGCGGTCCTCGGTTAAACATCAAATTCTTTTTTTGTTCTTGCAAAGGTTCAAACATTGTTGTCCAGCTTGGAATATTTCTTGCACTCTGCATCAAGTGTGCTTCCCTAAAAACTGGCGACATTGATCTCGGAGCAGGTAGGGGCATACCGCGAATAATTTCCACAAAAAAGTTACACAAAGTTTCAGAATTGACAGCAATATTTAGCCGATAGATCACACCGTCAAATTCTTGTTACCAGTGCTACGAATGATCTGTGAAGAAAAGTTGAAAAAGTTGAGAAAAATATTTCACCTGTAATGTCCATTTCCCCCCATTGGCATTTCCACAGAGTACTGAGAATGACTTGATATAAAAACAGACATCAGCCATCGCGAGACGTCAACACAAACACAAGGTACGTAAAACCAAGAGTAGTCCAATGGTCAAATCCAAACTGACATGGTCCGAGTTTAGGTCAGCGTTTGTCAAAGGACATGCCGATAGCACTCAGGTTCACTTTAGTTACATGTTCCCGGTCCCCGCTCGCCGGCATACCACGGCCACATTGACACAGGCTTACCTGGAGCTATGGGCCGGTCCACTGTAGCTATAGGGTGGACAGGTTCACTACCTGGAGTCACTCGAGTGGACTCAACCGTGAAGTGTCATTCAGAAAAAGGTAAATATTTTTAATGAGTCTGTTCATTCAGGGATAAGGTCAATATTTTGGATTTGATTGTTCGTTCAGAGGAAATGTAAATATTATGATTAATTGTGAAGTTTGTGTGGGATATTTGGGTTTTAGTGAAAGGGTTAGATTTTTCCTAAAGAAATATCTTATCTATTTCAAGCAGCTGAATACATTGGTGATTTGTGTACTCTCTGTATTTTGTCACCTACAGAGTAAATATTTATATACTAATGTGATTGTTTATTTGAGTCTATTTATCTCATTTATTCAACATATTAATAACAGGGTTATCTTATTTCTGTATCTGTAAAATGATTATTTATTGGAGTCTATTGTCTGGTTTATTTAACATATGTATGGATTAATAAGGGGGTTATCTTATTCCTCTTCCAAAATATTAATCTCAAACCTATCTTAAAGAATATGTATTTTTTCTAAAATACTGTTATTGTACCTAGTTACCTTCTAAAAAATCATTAGGAGAAAATTCAGTAATATATGTTTTCAACATATTCTTACTTAAATAAAAGAATTTTCTAAAACAATTATTCTGGCACTAAAGGTCATTAAAACATCACATTTGAATGATGAAAAGATGATCAAATGAAACAGTTTTGTATTTTTATCATACAAATTAATCTTAGAGCTAAACTGCTATATTAACCACAATTTGTGAAATATGGACCTTGTTTGACAAGCAAATTAATGGATTTTGATTGCAAATACATTGTCATTTAACCTTTTGTTATGATAACAGTGTTTGTTCTCTTTACCAGCAACAAGCTTTAAAAGCACAATGTAACATGATTTTTCAAATTTTTAATTTCAATTTGAAGCATAAAGCACTTTGTTACTTACATACAAGAATCTAAGATGAATTAATTTTATTCCAGTAAATAAAGAGTCATTAACATCTAAGGACGCATTTGCATAACATATTTATTTATAAATTGGAAAAGGTATAACTCACTTAAAAAATCTAGATAAATGTACTCTGATGCCAGAAGGAGCACAATGTTACAGCCTTTTTTCATGAAATATTAAAAAGAACATTATTTTAAAGTAATTTAATCAAACAGGTAAATCTACATTATACATCACTGTTTTAATACTGTTCTCAGCACAATAACCTTATCATCGTTATGTTGCAATCAATTACATGATGAAGTTAATGAGAATCTGTAAATATTGTTCTGTAACAATCATACAGTAGTTACACGTCACACATCCTAGATACCCAAACTGTCTGTTAATTACAGGTAGGGAGTCTACAAACACACCTGAGGTATAACGAGACAGGTGAACAGTAAGTTTGTTATCTACACTAGGTAGTAACGGACACAGGCCTAATTCAAACTGGACAAATGGAGACGGCCCCTCAGTCGCGACAGAAGGAGGGGACACTTTCCTCAAATCTGATTGGTTGCTTGTTTATATCACCCGCTTTAACAGGTGTGGTATATTTACTTTATACCTGCAAAATATTATAATTATCATGGCCTTCATGTTGTGAATAGTACTTTGAAAACTTATTAAATATTAACAATGAAAAACATTTTTCTAAACAAATTTCATTTACAAGGGACAATTGTCAGGGATGTTTCTTTATGACTGAAAGATTTAAAGTTTAGTAGTTTATTTGTTGATACTAAAAATAATTTTGACATGTAAAAGAAGAATTCAAACATCTTTGGATGATGGTAAACTCAAATATACCAAATATATTTTTTTCAAATTTCTAGCTGACCAGGTTTCGTCAACGTGTTCTCATTGACATTAGTTACTATCATAAATCTTTTTAAAATAATTATTAAACACTTTTTAAGACATTTTTTTACCCCAGATCGTGTCCTGACTGGGCCAATAGAAGAGACAACCCCAGGCATATTGCATCAGTTATACATCATATTTCATAAAGCTGTCACTTGGTTTGGCATTGAGATTCATTTAGAACTTAATCAGGCATGAAAATATAGAGGTGTTATCATTTGGTAGATATAGATATACCAGGTGGTCTTTATAACATTTACCATCAAATAAGATATATATCACACCATCTGCCCTTACACAGTGTAATACTGTAACATAAGTGTAACATTGTAACATAAGTGTGTCTACATTCTTCAGGGGTCAGGGGCCTTATAATCTTACTAAGCTTTTAAGTGCTTGATAATATCGGGGAGCTTATTGGGATTTATTTCCACAAAAATATCTTTTATTTGGGAATTATAATGTTTTAATTTTTTGTTGTGATAGATTTATCAGAGGTAAACCAAAAGTTAAAAGGGAAATTAAACCATTTAAATATTTTAAAATAATTAAAATTAAATGGAATATTAATTATTTACAAAATGAATGAAATATATCTTTCTTTTTTCTTTCTTGAAAAGGTGTTAGAAACAAAAATTCAGGATTCCCAGTTACACTTGAGTGGTTACTTTCATACCAGGGATGCATGTAGCTCAGTTAATAGAGTGTCTGTTCATCTCTTGGAAGGCTTGGGTTCTTTCCCAAACATGTCATACCAAAACAGGTTTAAAGCGAAAGTTCTATCAACGATCTATCGGCAGCATCCTCCATCTTGGATCCTTGACATTTCGTGAAATGAAAAAATGCTATATCTAACCCAATTTAAATTTTTTGTTATAATAAAACATATTCACTGATAGAATATTCACATTGTAACACATGATGTATCATAAAAGTAATAAACAGTATGCTGTTAGGCCGTAGCGAAGTTTTCCCAACTCGCAGCGCCGATGAATGGCTTCAATTCTCATTGTTTTGATTTTTAAAAAAATGTGCAGTTGTCTTTGTCAAGTTGTGAAATGTAAAGTCATCAAAGTATTAACTTCATTAATATCATCAATTTGACTGCGTTTTAATCATGTATTAATAGCATATATGTATGTGTAAACGGGGATATCTTCTCGAATTTTGTTTCCATAAAAAATACCCCGATTGTATTAGAACCCTCCTTTTAAGGATTTGATTTGTTGCTTGGTGCTCAATATTATACTATTACTACAAGGTTATTACTGGTGCTGTACTGTGGCTCTCTGGTTCCCATAGCACAAAAATAATTTCCAAAATGTACATTTCGTAAGGACAATAAAGAGCTTTAATCATTACTATTCTTCATTCAGTCATAACTAAAAGAGGAGAAATTGTAACTCTGATTGTTAATAAATGTCAATGGTTCTCTTAACCTAATGCAAATACATCTGTATATGCAATATAAGTAAGACACACGACATAGAAATATCCACCGAAACAATTGCAGAATGCTGAAAGTATTACAAACACGCAAGACACCTCAAGCGCAGGCCATCACCTAACTCCAGCAAACATTTGCTCACAAATATTTACCTAGAAATAAAAAGTCTCAACATGCTGCATAGAACAAAGAAAGATCTACTTTGTTACGACTCCGGTGGCTTAACCACACACAAGCTGGCAACCAAACTGACTACAGAACTCATCTCAGTGGCTGTACCAAGCCCAGGGTCTGCAGGACTTATGTAACACACTGATGCTGCAGATTAGCCGTGAACTGTCTGTCTCATACTGTGTGAGTCATTGTTGGTTTTAGATGATCTTGAACCCCCTTAACCCTCCATCTGCCATTAAAATACCTATGTATCTTAACCCTTTACCTGGCTGTATAATGCTCCACGTTCCATAACTTATGTAACCTATTGATATTACAAGAGATGGACTGTCTGATACTGTATGAGTCACTGTTGGTGTTGGCTGGTCCTGAACATTTTTAACCTTTTACCTGCAGTAGAAATAAGTTGATCACCGACATATATACGCCTTTAACCTGGATGATGCTGCAGATTAGAAACAGATTGTGTGGGATACCGTAGGAGTCATTACTGGATGTGGCAGCAGAGGATAACTTTCAGATAAAAACAAGTATATACCATAATGGCTCAGGTATAAGACCTGAGGGGGCCAGGCAAACAAACATCTTGGAAATTTCGGGATGAGCTTTTAGACGGGAAAGATCCCAACTCAGATGACCATCAGACAGTCAGAAAAGGTTTAATGTAGGTTTTTGACACTTAACTTGAAATAATATTATAGATTTATGTACTGTACGACCATGGAACATATGGTAAATTTGGAGATGGGCTATAACCTGAGAATATCCCCAACCAGGACAATCCTCTTAGGCTTGAGTATGGTCTTATACCCGCGGTAGGTAAAGTTTTTAGACGAGTAAAAGAAACCTTGGACAACCACATCATCCTACCATTGAGAAACCCAGGAGTCGACCAGTGGAGTGGCACTAGGGTTCTCCCCTCACCTTGATCACCTCATTGGTGACACCAGGTGTGCTAAGGTTACAGGCCTCAAAGTAATCAGTCAGTGTGCTACTTAGTGTGTTTGTTACATACAGGTGTCAGGTACACGTACTAATGTTCTAGGTCTTGAATCAGACAATTAACCATAAGATACTGACACTGTTGGAGACATGGCATCATGAGGTAGCAACTGTCCTGATCAGATCACCATTTTCAGTCTGGTAATTACTATATAACACATACAGGTGTCAACTAAACCTGTGACAAATGCTGCATGTGACTGTACCTGTAGCTCGGACTGGTCAGGTCATTGCCACTCAAGTTTAATTTATATGTTTGTTACACCAATGCAACATGTGTGAACCATACTTCTTGACCCTTAACTCATTCTCGTGTTAACAGAATGAGTGAATGAGTTATTGTTTAACACTGCTTCGGCAGTATCACAGCCATTTGCGGCGAAGTGTTAACAGAGATGCAATCTTCGTAGACAATGGTTAAAATCATGGTGCCAGAGAGCACACCTTTGCAAAATTCTGTATTTAACCACAAATACAGATGATAATCTAAATAAGTAGAGGCTACTGGTGGACACAGAGTGATTGAGTCATCGTCCTCAGCAGGTTAATTAATGAGAGTGCTGTATACAGACAGGTAAATGCACACCTGTGACAAATTCTGGACAATGGTTCTTGCCCCTGACCAATATGCAGATGATACTGTACCTTGTATTAATAAGCTATATAATAATGGCTAAAATTATAAAGGGGTTGATAATAAAGATATATCTTTTGAGGAAATGTTACTTCAGAACAATGGTTTGTCTTACATTTTTATAGAGCATATGGACATCATGAACATCTCACCTAATGAAGAGTTTAGCCTCCTTATAGGCTGGCTTTGTGGTCAAAGAACAGACACAACATTAGGGCACATGATTGACTGTGTAATTGCAAATTTTGAATCCTTGAATTTGTATGGAGAAAGAAAGGGGGAGGGGGGTCTAAATGGAGTAGGTGTGCTTTGTCAACTACGGCAATATTAATGTGTAGCCAGCACATTTGTAAGTGTTGGACAGACATGGACTGATTGAGTCATTGTCCTCAGCACGTTAATAAAGGAGAGTGACACAACACACAGGTGACCAGTACACCTGTGACAAAATGAAGAAGGTTCTAATCTGTCATCCCTAACAAGCCCTGAGGTCTCAACTTAATGAAGCAGGTCAGTTCACTGTAGTGTGGCAAGTTCAGATTAATTGCTCAGATTTACAGGGAGACATTAATTGGTTTCTAAAATAATTTTGAAACATATTTTGCAATTTTAAAAAGTGTATGTTTATTTGTAAGGAGCCTCAGAGATCTATACACTAAAATGTATTAGTCTAACACTGAGACTCTGAAAACAATACTGAGAGGATCCTCTGTCTACAGATATCCCATTTAATGTGCATTGTCTCCTTTTCAATATTTAATAAAATGATGATATTTTCAAAATAATACGTTATTCAGAGTCTGAGTATCAGACTATAAACTGTATTTTAATATAAAGAAACCATCATCAACTATTTAAAAGTATCTCTTCATTCTGTATAAACAAATATCAACAAACACACGCGTTTTGGTTCAATTTCAATGTTATAATTTACCCTATTTGACAAAAGTAACAACACTTACTTGTTTTGAAGGTAAACTATCCATTGTTATCCAAAGTGTATTCAACGTTCCAACAACAGTACACACACTTGCTGCAGTAATTAACAATCAACAAACACACTTTTTATACTCAAACTGTGGAGTACAGAGTTCATTCGTACATGTATATCGTACATTCTCTGAATTCCAGATTTTATCTGCAGCACTTCGATGATCCTCTTACAAGCAAATAAATTGATTATAAACTTATTGTGTAATTATTTTTGTGTATATTTACAATTGTAGGTTATGTGTTATATATGATTTTTGACCCTTTGAATTGAAGACAAAACTTGGAAACATTTCAATGTGTATATTTATGTAATTTATATATCTCTTTAATTTGTCCCCCAAAACTTCAACATAACTATATTTTCACATTATAAATATCTAATTATTTCAACTGGAAAACATTTTTCTATTGAATGATATCCTAAACGTTACAGTGTGTCATCATTCGAAAGGAGGTTATAAAAATTATTATCAATAATCACAAAAGTGCCCAAAGAAATAAAGGTTAAATATGTTGCAGAACAATCAAAATAAATTCCACATTAAATGTTAACATCAAACAGTGCAAAATATTTCCCCTCAGCAACCAGAATTTATGTTGCACTAAAATCCACAGCAAGGGCTCCATTACTAAACAACCTGGCCCTTGTCAAGCATATGAATGATGCAAGTTTAATACTGAGGGACTTGGTACACATTCTTTATACGAAACCCAGAGTAAGGGCTGTACAGTGCAACCACCCTGCCCTAATCAAGGATATGAATACAATGGGTTTAATATTGAGGTATTAAGTACACATTCCCAGTATGCCTTATGCAGATGGGAATAGTATGAACCAATAGTGAAATGTATTACTGTAACATGTAGCCGTCCATCAAAAACATTTCTCAAGATTAGGGTCAAATATTTCTGGTATGGTGCCAATACCTAAACACCGTTAATACCTTCAAGACTTTCAAAATACCAGATCAACATTTCTGTTTCATAATTCGACACCTGATTTTCCACTCTTGTGGCATAATCGCCAGTTATTATTGTTTAAGAGAAATCATGGTGAAAGTTTTGTACAACAAACGGTATGTTAAACACATTAGGAGCTGACACTGATCCTAAATACCACACCTCAGAAATTAAAGGTACATCCATTATGTTGTTGGGGGTCATATATGCCAAACGTTACAAAGTGTGTTATTTTATTGAGAAGTATCCACTGTTACCGAAAACCACCATTTTGATAATAGTCGACTTAGTATATTGACGATATGAAGGTAAAAGTAGTGATTTCTGATCGAAAACAGGACAATGTGCCGCGCGCCAATGCGTCAAACGTAATTTTGGAATCTTATTTATAAAAGACAAAGTGATAAATTAAGGTTGATCATGTTTAATACCGGGTAGGTCTTATAACTACTGTGCACGTAAATAGGACATGCAGTTTCGCTTTCTGTACATGTATAATGATGTTACTCTATTTTAATTGGAAACTAGTAATTATATATTTGGCGATAGGGGATGAATATGCAAGCTGAGTTAATTTATTTGCACTGTAAACAGCACATATAGTGAGTCGGGACATATTACAGCCTAATAAAACTTTATGAAACACAATGGATGCACTTTTAAGAGTTTTACAACTGTGAATATTAGTTCTTAAAAATTATATATTTAAGAATATACATAACAATTTAATTGTTTTTAATTTGAGTTCTACAATTTGAAGAAGTTCTCAAATAACTCACATATATATTTACGAGTATGTATATACAGATCACTTAGACTTAATAAAGTACGAATTTAAAAACAAATATTGTTACAAAGGTTATAATTTTGTTTTTAATTATTTCAGAAAGGCCATTAAACTCAAGTGATATTTCACCGTCATTGCATTATATCTTTTCCTATGTTTTTATGTTAATGTATCTTTCCATATGTCTTTTTTGTTTAATGTATCTTTCCTTACGTTTATGTGTATCTTTCCCTATGTTTTTATATTTTTGTGTATCTTTTCTTCTGTTTTTATGTTGAGAGCATTTTTTCAGGATAGCTTAATTATAACAAAATGTGATTCCAATATTTCCTGTATACTGGTAGTAACAATTAATGGACTTACTAAATAACACCTGAAAAGATTGGAAATTTTGTTCTAGGTGCACTATAAAAACATATTCCTAATTTCAGATTTCAGGCATCTCTCCAAGTCCTGGTGTTCCAGATTTCTATTTAATTGTCCAGTTAAGTGCAGATATTTGCTATATTCGTCGCCAAGTAAGATGATGTTACTGTGACCCACAAATGAATCACCGCGATATTTCCTGTATATAAACAGTGACAACAAATTTTAGTTAATATTCTGTTGCATTACCACTTTTTTTTTTTTTTTTTCAATAAATTTTTATTCGTTCCAATTGTTACATATTCAAACACACGAGTCAAACATCAAGGCATACAGTCGACTATGAATAGGTACATAGATGTTTTTATACACATAATAATTAGTTGCTGAAAATTGAGATGAATGAATTCCATTTTTTACGGAATTTTTCAATTTCATTGTTTTTCTTTGAGATGAATTTTTCAACAGAAAATATTTCTTTTAATATCATTTTATAACTGTTGAATTTTGGAACTGTATTTCTAATATTACACAAATGGATATGTTTTTTGGCAGAGATAATGATTTGATTAAGTAATACATCTTTATGAAGTGTACCGAACCAAACCAAGTATTTTGTAATTTTTAATTTTTGAGTTAAAAAATTATTTATCCAGAGTTCTAACTCAGTCCAAAATTGTGTAGTTTCACAACAATCCCAATAAACATGACATATGCTCTCAGGAGAAGCCTTGCAAAAACTGCACAAATCATTGTCTATCAATTTCATTCTCAATAATTCCTTTTTAGTATAAATAATTCTATGCACAAATCTGTATTGAAAATCAAGAAGTTTAACATCTTTCAAGCCATATCTGTAAACATTAAACACGCTGTGCCAGTTAAATTCAAACATAGTGAACAACATTTCCCATTTAGTACAAATTCTAAGTTTATCATTTTTGGAAATAAGCCGATCATAGAATATTCTTGAACCTTTGGAATGTCTTAAAATATTACTATGGTAAATATTTATGTATAAGTTATAAGAAGGAATGATTCTTGTCCCTTTAATAGTATTTTTTAAAGAATCCGGTAGGATGTGTAGCAGGTAATTATAGTCTAATATTGTTCCTCTTATTCTATATTTTAATTGTAATTCATTAAAAGGTATAAATCCATGTTCATCACATAAGTCTTTTACTGTCAATAAACCCTTATCAGCCCAATGTTTGATAATAAAGCATGGATTTTTGTAATTATGGTTGAGCCATAAAGGTTCAGCAAGAATGTGATCAATACTGTCTGAATCAACATTAAACATTTTACAATAATCATTCCATGCTACAAAAGTATCTTTCCAGTAAGGGTTTTCAATGTTGAATAATTTGTCCACATTGGCTCCATATTTGAAGAGTTTGCTATAAGGTATGTTAGAGGGATTATTATCAGATAATTTTTTACAGTAAAGTCTAAGAGTGGATAACTTCAGAGCTTTGATGAATACGCTTATATCAACCATACCCAATGCATTACCACTTGATTTAAGTTTTAAAGGGGCAGCAGCAATTTTTTTCCGCTCAAATAAGTTGATGAAATGTATTTGAAAAATAATGTCACTAATAGTAAAACACCCTTCTCTCTTCGGAATATCAAGTTAAAAAAGTATAAATTGTTCGGTAAATTTAAGCCATTGGAATCATTGTTGTATTTCGAAATAATAAAATGTGTTCACATTAAAATGGCCGCCATGCAATTTTGAAATATATGCAACACCGTTATTACTACTACGGATAATTGGTTTGTGTAATAAGATGTTTTACCTTCTAAAGTAAATATAAATTACATAAACTATCATTATAAATGGGAAATTTGAAAAAATAAAATTTGCAAAAAAGTTTACTACAGTCCCTTTAATACACATTTTTTTGGGGGTTGAAAATTTCCTTTCATATATAAATGTTTTGACTAGATCAAAAAGGAATCAAAGTCAAAGTTTCATGTAAACAGACTAATTTTTAAAGACTTTTTTCCATGATAATAGTAGACTATAGTGAATGTACCGTTTAAAGGTACATCCATTGTGTTGTTTGGGGTCCCATATTCCAAACATTTAAATGATGTTACTTTATCAAGAAGTACCGACTATTACCAAAAACTACAATTTTGATGATAGTCGACTTAGTATATTGAGGATATGAAAGGAAAGTAGTGATTTATTATCGAAAACCGAACAATTCATCGCGATTGACGCGCGCCAATGCGTCAAACATAATTTTGATATCTTATTCACATCAGACAAAATGATAGATGTGGGTTGATCATGTTTAAAAGGTCATATAACTACTGTGCATGTAAATGGAACGTGCAGTTTTGGTTTCTGCACATGCATAATGATGTTAATCGATTTTAATTGGAAACTATAACTAAATGATATATTTGGCGATCGGGGATGAATATGCAAGCTGAGTTCATTTATTTGCACTTTAAACAACACATATGATGAGTCGGAACTTATTAAAGCCTAATAAAAAATTATGAAACGCATTGAATGCACCTTTAATACCATATATGGTATTTGACGAGCCAAAACATAAATATAGTATTTGGAACCAAGTTTAGTATTTTATTAATTACTAAATTAATTACATTGTGTCGTCAAATCTCAATGATGATGTTACATCAATCGGCAACACGATCTTATTCGACAATGTGTAATAAGAATTAATGTATATTAATTAAACACTGTTCAATGTGTGAGCCATAAAAGAAAATATTTTGCAATTTAAATTTCAAAATCTTATATTTAGATTCTCCCGAAGTACATATTTATTTCCCCATAAGCATGTTCCCTATATTTGTCCCCAAGTAAGGTGATATGTTACTGTAAACCACAGATGAATCACAGCCAATATTTCCTGTATGCTGACTGCAGTGACAACAAGCACAGGAAACACATGTACAGTTATACTGAAATATCACACAGTGTACAACAATACCACATGAGAATATTATATAGGACTCTCTATTGTTCCAGTTTTTAATCATTCAAATTATTGTAGGACTCAACATTATTCAATTATACAATTTCTTTATAGTTAATATTATTTTAATAGGATTCAAAATTTAGAATTTAAAATTTTAATATTTCAATTAATTTTGATAATTATGGTAAAGTCATTGGAAATTTTTAATATGAATTAAAACTTATCAAAATGATTATTTAAATTAATGTTTGTCATTTAATAATTACTATGATTGGAGGAATGCAGAAAATATCATGTAGACAAAGTTTGCACAATTCTGAGAAGAGGCCCTAAAATACTTCACTTCAATGGTAGCCTAAGAAGAAAACATTTTCTTTCATTTTCAACAAAATAACAATTCCTCATCAAACTATTTATTAGATATAATATAATCCTTAGCAGGAACTAATCAAACCATAATCTGTCATCTTAAATGATTTGCTTACAACTTTGATAAAACTGTTAACCCAAGTAGCGTATACATAAGAAAGGCTAATTTGTTTACATTTGTGCACACAAAGAGAATATGCTTTTATTCAATAAAGAAGTTTGTTTACAATTTCAAGATTTACATTAATAAACTGATTAAATCTCACTGACATAGTTCTGATTACATAGTGCAGCAGTCTGCTTATTCAGGCATAAGAAATAATTTCTCGAAATATTCTGTGATTCAACACTGAGCTTTGTTTACAAATTCTGTACGTAAGGAACATGCTGTATCTAGAGTGTATACTGACTGGGTCTTTATATCAATTTTTATTATGATAAAACTGCAGATGCAATAGAGAGATAGACTGACTATATATATATATATATATAAAATTTGTCGTGTCCTTGGGAATATGGAAATCATATCTTCTTTAAACAATTATAAGCGAGAGAGCAATGTTAATCTCAGCCCTAATGGATTTATGTCAGCAATACATAGACTAACATTTAGTCTCTGAAATTAATTTTATTGTAAAATGTCAAAATTTGAAAAGCAATATAAAACAAAATAAAAAGAAGACTCCGAGATGCCTTCAATGACAGAACTGAGTTCTATAGACCTGCCTAGGCTCTTAGACAAAATTAGATGTCTGGATGATAGATTGAGCAATAAAGTAAAATTTAAATACTGACGGTTGGATTGAGAGCGAGGCTAGACAATGTTACACAGTGGGGGCTAGTCTCTTAGTTAGAGACGGATACACATGTTGTCCATATCCTAATCTATACTCTCATTATATCTTGTGATGGGAGGATGTGCAACCATTTTATCATCAGCTTTTTTTCCCTCTCACTTTTTACTGCTTAAAAAGGGGCAGTAGCACGTTGTTTCGCTCAAATAAGTTGATGAAATGTATTTGAAAAATAATGTCACCAATAGTAAAACAGCCTTCGATCTGTCTTCGGAAAATCAAGTTAAAAAATGAGTTTACATGGTTCAGTAAAGCCTTGGGAATCGTTTTTGTAATTCAAAATAATAAATCGTGTTCACAATAAAATGGCGGCCATGCAATTTTTGCTCTATACACAGCATCGTTATTACCACTAGGGATAATTGGTTTGTGTAATAAGATGTTTTACCCTCTAAGGTTAATTCAAATGACATAGATTATCATTATAAATGGGAAATTTGAATAAATTCTGCAAAAAACGTGCTACTGCCCCTTTAAATCAAATTCAAAGAATGGATAATCTTCCATCACTTCTTTCTTTGCTGCATCTTCAATAAAGCAGTCCAACAACATCCCAACACCGACGACAACACGACTTGACATCAGTTAAGAACAGTTTAACTTTCAAGATTAATTTTGTTATACATAATTATCTTTACAATTATTTCTTCATTACCTCCTCCATTGATTTTGTCAGATTTCATATCAATTAATTGAAATTATACTACAAACTTTTCATCAAGCATACAGAAGAAGTACACTCTGTTTTGATTTAATTTTTTGAGCAGATATAAGTATGTATCAACTACACCTGTATAAATGTACATATACACTTGACCTGTATAAACCAGCTACCTGCCAATATACACTAATTAGCAGGACCATGTGAACAGGACAGATGTATCTATATTTGCTACTTTCAGAGTATACACTGACCAGCTGACCATCAGTAGTACGTGTGACTACAGTGTAGAACAAATAGATACAAATAGATACAGATAGATACAGATAGATACAGATAGATACTATAGACATCAATATGGATTAGTAGTACATAGTGTATGTGACTATATACATGAATGCAGTGAGATACTTATAGATACATTGTTGACCTGTGTATACCACACTATATGATTACATTGTTGTACTATGTAAGATATGTGTTCCTCAGTAATCATAAACATTTAATATTTAACTGTACATAGTGCTCAAATAGTTATCGTATAATTCTTATGATGCAATCAATCTTTTCCAAACACTTTTAACCCAAGATTGATAATAACGCAACAACAAAAACCATATACCACTGGAAACAAATACTTACATTCAGAATTATTCTGAACATCTTAATTCTCAATAATTTTCCTAAAGGTATTTTCATTAATATTACAATATAAAGCAACACACCCTGACACAGACGAATTCTCATATTTCAAATAAGGAAATTTTACAAATAATAATACAAATTTTAAAATCCTCATGAAGATATTTCAACAAACATGACAATTCCAATGACAAAATAAAAACACAATATCAAGAAAACCTAAGCAAAATCTTAGAATGATTAGTACTTCAATATTATCTTCTCAAATATTTTTAACACATATTATACATAATGTGACACAAATTCTACATTATCTTCTGTGCCACTAATACGACACATAACGGCTTACCAAAGACAGGCGGCGCCCGGGGTTCCAAGACTGTCTGCGTCTCATGGCGCTAGAATACCCTGGTGGGGACACTAAGTCTTGTCACAGAACAGTGCAAATACATACACTATAAAGCTTACATAAGACACATTAGCGAGAGCTCTTCACATTAGCATTCTATCCCATGCTGTACACAAGTGTGTATAAGCCAGATCACTTTCCGAGCTTGTAACAGGAAACTCTGAGGGTCAAATGAGCTTCTGCCGCTTCATTTCTCTCATCCCTTAACCCTACGCGAGGTTAAGTGAGAGTTGTTGCCAAATCTAAACACTTAATCAGCTACTTCTTTGATTGCTGTTCATAATCGGCAAAGTTCTTCCTTTGATGAAAATCATTCTACCGGCTGCTCTACTGGAATTGTCATCAAAGATTAACACTTTAGCAATTGAATCAATTTGAGCAAAATCCTTCTGCATGGTCAATTTACAGGAATCATGGATCCCTAATTGAAAATAAGTCAGGATTAGGCATCAACTATAAGCTATCCTGAAATATTTTGGTCCGACAGGTGAAAGTCAAAAGTATTTGGGTGTAAAATTTTGTGTAACTCTGGGTGCGATAATTACATAATTAACCTGGTAATACAAACACTTTCCAGTATATATAATGATCCTAACACATTATATGCTTCTTCAGTAATATTCTTCAAAAGCCCTTTAGCTATGAGAGCTCAGAAAAGTTTAGTTTATATCTTTAGTCAATGGTGGATCCTGGATTATTTCCTTTGTTAAAAAATTTATTCCTGTAAACTGGCAGCTTAGAATGGCTCAGTACTCATTAATTCAGCAGCCGTGTTTAATTAAACTAATTTGATTAGAGTCAAATTACTACAGCAGTATTACTACTATTACTACAGTATTGGCATAATTCTTGTAACAATCTATAGAGAGCTGTATACTAAATAACTCCAAGAACATTATCAAAAGGGTTAACATTTAACGGATTAATAAAAATAACAATGACATTCATCACCAAAAGTCATATGACAAGCCCATTTCTGAGCATTAAGTCCATATGGGGTTAAAGATCAACAAAATCAAGATGAATATAAATATAACCAGGTCATATCGTAAATATCGCAAGACGCAAATTATTTTGATAATTTTCAAATTATTTCATTTTGAGGATAACTTTATCTCATTGGACATGACTCTAAGCATACAAGATTTCCAATAGTAACGAGGAAGGAAGGAAGAACGGGGGAAGTTGCCTCACGACTCTCGTCCTGAATCATGTCAACAGTGAATTCTGGGATAGGTGACACGTCTTAATTACAGTAATTTCTAAATTCTCTAAATGTACATTACTCTATTTTAATTTCTATTTTAAGACTCAATGAAATAATGTATAGTACTTAAAGATTTTAAGTTTAATGGAATATAGGGAATGATATTGTAAAATAATTTTGATCACATTCAGCTTGTTGAAATAATGTTATAATAGCTGCTGAAGATGAATAGAAAATAGATAGCATTAATATGATTTCTACATTCTGCAATATGTGCAGACTAGGAAACCATTTATCCCATAACGAACTATGAGCATCCTTGTAAACTGTAAAATAGGACACACAAGCTCACTGAGCTATCAGAGAAAATGTGATGAGAAAAGAGAGATTTTATAACACTTCTCTCAGAATGGACTAAACCTAATACCTTCACAACCAAATCATATTGATCAGAATAAATGTTAATCCATCATTTAGACAAAATAAGTTGTTGTTAGAGGCCATTTTAACCATAAACAACCACATTTTAAAATAAAAAATAACAAATTTTAAATGCTGTTAAATCCTTTCTCCATATTATAAGCCTGAGGAGTGTCTGATAATTTTGAGTGCGAATCACTGCTGACACATGTTTTATCTATGGATGTGTAAGACAATATTATCATGATATGTATTGCATACAAATACATGTTGAAATCTGATATCATATTTCAATATATTTTCCGTTGCAATTCACAGTTCTTAATCCATTGATGCTCAAGTCAGAACGGCTGCAAACAACTGACTTGCAGAATATTTTATCCTTCTCTACTGAAAATTACATACATACATACAAGTATATACAAAAAGAAATATTTGACTTACCCTTTCGAGAGTTGGCGTACTGTCCGGAGTTACCTCCCCTTTAATTGCGATGTGCAGCGAACGAGGAGAAGACTGATGGCTGGTAGGAGGCGTTGATTTATTAGAATCTGCATCTCTCGATCTGCGTCGTGGAGGTATAGGCGGAGGTAACTGAGAGACTTGTACCGACTCAATACTGACAGGAAGTTGAGCAGAGGGGGCGCCCAGTAGACCTAGGTGGCGCTGCATGGTCGCTGAATACTGATACGAACAATACTTTTTGTGCATGGCATCAAGTAATGATTTTGAAATATGAGGGAGGCTCCGATGGACTTGACCGGGAGAGGAGGCCGGCATGGTATTCCCGATACTGGCCAGACTAGCGTTACGTCTATTGAGCAAAGTGAAATGGGGCGCACTGTCTGATCCCACCATCCCGATCCCCATTCTCGGAGCAAGAGGTTTCTGGAAGCCTGTTCCAGTAGCTCCATGCCATGTACGAGACATCTCTGGGCTGATTATTATGCTTTCTTCCTTTGGTTTATTTGGTTGAATTCGAGGCGAACGGCCATTTTGGTTTTGGTTAGCACTCTTAGTGCCATTCTTGTCTGATAGTCCTGCCTGCAGACAGTTTTCACATGCAGAGGTCTTCTGATGTGTTCCAGGTTTATATTGCACATTTTGGTTTTGATCGAAATTCACCTGCTCACCGGCTTTTGTTTTTCCGTCGTTTTCGATCGAGTTAGCTCGTCTGAAAGGTCGTCTGCGATCTAGCACAGGGGTCGAGGAGTTCACAACGACCTGCATCTCTGGTGATTTGTCCTCGATAAAGCTCTGCATGTTTGTATCAATTACAAGTTTCAATTCCTTGCTTGAAGTCGCAAGGGCACCATCTGAAGATTTTCGTTGTCGTGCGGTAACTCTTGTGACAACCTCTTTATCCCTCTCGAAAGATTTCGACCTCGTTGGCATGCCTTGTTTCGCGGAGTCTGTCAAGGCTGTTTTGAGTCGTTTGTGAGTTTGTGTTGCCCTGGATACGCGTCCATGTTTGTGCAGTGTCAGCAGTTTATCTTTTGTTTGAATACTTTTGGACATTTTACTTGGATCTTTCATCTCCTCGGAGAAAGGACCAGTCTGAACACCAACTGAAGTTTGGGGCAGGGGAGAGGTTTGAGTATTTGCGTTTTGGCATTGACAGCTCTTCTTCACAAAACCACATTTACACTTCGGAGTATTTTTGAAGAGAAGTTCTTTACAGATTTTCACCGGGCTTGGCGGAATCTGGCAACCAAAATTAGTATAACCAGTTTCTGAGTCAGTCTCCGACACCTCTAAGCTGCAGCGTGATTGGCTGCTGCTCCGATGACTTCCTCCATCGCTGCTTCCTGATTGGCTCTTCCTCTTGAGCTTCTGTTGGCCAATAACTTGACGGATAATCTCTTCAGTGTGGTCGATGGAGGGGAGTGGTCTCGCCGCATCTTTGTCAGCTGCACCGCTCTCCTGCAAAACAAAATATCTTTGTTATACTGCTGTGATTTTAAAAAACCTTTTTGGTTGATCAGATATGTTATCCCATAATATTAGTGAACACTAAAAAGTATTATACTATAACATAAATATTCATAAATACCAGCAATATGTTATTGGCAACAGAAAAGCATTACCGTATATTACCGTGTATAAGTCGACCCCCTTTCTCAACTATCCAAATACTGGTCAAAACCCTATATCTCATGTATAAGTCGACCCCCCTTTTACCACATGCTGACTGACACCGAGTGACAAGTCGACATGCCCAAAAGTCAACACAGCGGCGATTGGTAAGCAGTTATGTCGATCGACTTATCAATTGTTTTGCCCTAAATATTATTAAATGATAATTTATTTTTCAGACTTTGTAAACAACCACTAAAAAAATACAACTTGTGACTCACGGTGTCTGTTATTATTTGTTTCAATCAAGTTACATTTATCTCTCATCAAGCTGAATATACTACGGCCAACATGTTGACAAAGCTTTATTAGATAACCGGTGAATAGTTAAATTGTTACCTAGTAGAAAAAGACGTAAAATGACATTGCTTTTACTTTTGAGATGAGTAGTGACAGGCTTTAATTAATGTTAATTACTATCAATTACTGTTAATTAAACATCAAAGCTTAGATAATTACCGGATGCGCTAATGAATCACTACCCTGACTGGCAATTAACAAATCTCTTCACAACCTGGCTCACACGTCTGTCTATTAACAAGTATTGAATATACACTATTACACAAGATGAATGGTGAACATCTCAGTAACAATACAATGACAATCGGCAATTTATGTTTCTCTAAATATTTTTGAAT
This sequence comes from Gibbula magus, assembly GCA_936450465.1. Lineage (NCBI taxonomy): Eukaryota > Metazoa > Mollusca > Gastropoda > Trochida > Trochidae > Gibbula > Gibbula magus. Next base: position 36,610,461 of record OW388294.1, on the reverse strand, counting down.
ATATGCTATTATGTTAGAACATCTCAGAAATTATACATTTACTCGTACCCGTAATTTGCACTTATCACTGCGTAAACACTTGATTATTTTTTCATGAGGATCTATCTCGCATGTCACCGACTTCTATGTAGAATCTCATTGGTACACGTGACCTTATCGGGTCACTCGACTTGCATCAAGGCTAGATATCGATCGATGTTTGTCAGGTAATAGTGAAGATTATAATATAAACTTTAATGAACTTTTGTGATTGAAATGTAATTTTTTATTCATATATCACGCTATATTTGTATTTTAAAAAGACAACAATAAAGCATATGTTTTTTATTCAATGATTTTAATATTGACTGGACATCGATGTTTGTGAATTGTTTCCCCTGTAAACATCGTCCGTTCGACTTGCTGGGCTGGCAGATACTTACCTGGCCTCTAGATTTTTGGGTCTGAAACATAGACCCCGTGTATAAGTCGACCACCCTCTTTGACCCCCTAATTTTTGGTATCAAATTCTCGACTTATACCCGGTAATATACGGTATACTAAAAATATTTGTTTCCTGAATTAAAAACTCCCTTTTCCTCTTTTTATTTGATTGGCTTGTAATTTCATACGGTATCTTTATTCAGATATCTAGACATAATGAAATCTTCATTGAGCAAAGTCTTTAAAAACTTTATACACAGTCAAGCACCAGGACAATGCCAAGCCAAAAAACTTTAGGAAGTGTTCATAAAATCCTTCTTGAAAGGATTATCCAGTAAAACTGTTTACTAATAAACAACTAGTTCTGAAGATATTATATGTACACCATAAATTGAAAAAAATAATTTCCTCATCAATATCGGTCATACTATCCCTTCAACTTGATACAGAACAGAACATGCTGTGTTTTCAAGCATTATAACCATAATGTTCCAAAATTATATTTTTTTGCACATCCTCTGCAATTTCTTGCTGTTGACAATTCCAGAACACCCAACTACTTAACACCAGTGATGGATCCAATGGGGGAGGGGGGTTTAACTACCCAACTTTTGAACAATTTTGCACATAAATTTTATAAATTTTACTCCCACCCACCCTCACCCCCCTTTTCTCAATATGTGAACCCCCCTTAAAAATTTCTGGATCCGCTTATGAACACAACAACAAACTGAGTGCCTTGCGTTTATAAGGAATGTCACATACATTCATAGAAACTAGAAAATGTTTTTTTAGACATAATGTTAGAAAACAATAAACCTACATCAGCATATATACATACGTCACAGGGTTCTTGTGCGTGTAATTTATCAATTGAATGATAAATAGAAATGCAAATATTTTAATAAACAATTTCCAACCTTTAAGCCACTGTGAATATTTCACCCCCAAGTTCTTTGAAAATATAAATAATCTGTCATTAATAATTAATAATTTGCATTCTGGTATTAAAAAGAAATAAAAAAGATAGAATTTCCTCAATAACATTTCATCTCAACATACCGTTCCATCTTGTATATCCTCTGCTACCTTCATAGTGTTGACAATTCCACTACAACTAACCACAAGCCTACAACCAACTGATCGAGTGCTAAAACTGTGACTATAGAGAGTGTTTGATTACACGAGGCACATGCAATTCATCAGTCACATCGGTGATGTTATCACCATTTCCGCTACCTTTAACCCTCCACTGATAAAAAGCAGGGAGCTGTTAGTCGTCACATTCATCGTATTTACAAACGTAAAGTTACTCCGATCATGTGACCCGACTCCAGCGAGGGATCAACACGTAGGTCTATATATCACTCCCGTGATAATCTGGAGTAGGACATCAATGTAGACTTGCTTCAAGATTTAATAAATAAAATAAAATTTGTGTTTGAAACACTAAACACTGTTTGATGACTTGATTCAACTCAATCAACAAACTTGAGTAGGGTACTATTATAGACAGTGTATAAAAGGCCCATCTGACATCGCGAAACCTAACTAGACTAACTTTCACCCTAGCTGGTAACTTGTTGGGGATTTTCTTTCATTTTGCTTTTTAGATTTATAAAATACTACTTTTCGACTGGTAACTATTCAAACTTATTTAATTATAAAGAATTTTATAATATATTTTGTTTATGTAGATCAAATAAGTTTTTGAACTAGTTTAGCTATGTCCAATTTTCATATTGCATTCTTCAAAAAATTATTATTTTTTATCACGATGATAGCAAAACAATTCTTAAACTTTTAAAGCTTAAACATACACAAAGAATTTTTTTTTTAAAAGACAAAGACTCTATATTGTTAAAAACAGAATCTCATAGTTAATCTCTTCTCTTACAGCAGTGTTTATCCTGTCTGAGCCATTATGAATAATTGGATAAAGAAAAAGTAAACATGAATGATAAAGTTTACACAAGAATTTGATTACAACAAATGTCTTTGCACAAATATCTAAACTTGAAACACTGCTTATCATATGAATAGAGTCTACCATCAACAATGTTCCATAAATATTTCACACAGACAGAGTCTATCAACTGTTAATGCTGTCTGTCTGATACATAATGGCTGATATTATCTTTTTTATACAAAAACTTTGACAGGGACAAAGTGCTCTAGAATGATTTATAACCTTAAAACAACTTCTATCTTAGTTTCAAACCCACAGACAGATATCACTTAAAATATTTCAAAGATTTTAAAAAGAGAACTTTTATTTTATTTTAATTTTATTTTATTTACCAAAAATATTTTATTTTTATTTTATTTTATTTACCAAAAATATTATCAATGTAAATGAAAGGACAATATTTAGGTTAAAGATATAAACATGCACATCCGGAAAATATTTCTAAAATCCCATCTGTGATATGTGGGTATATACCTACATTCCTAAATCTTGTCAACTGTTTGAGGGTTGAGAGGCATTCTAGAAGTTGGTGCTCTAGAGAAGACATGGATATTTACTTCTTCATTCTTTATTAATATTGTATACAGAAAAATGCTGATGTGAATAGGAGGAATATTTCCAAAATAATCCTTTGACATCCAAACAGTCTTGAGAAAAATTTCTTTCCATCCTAAGTGATCATTATTTATGCTATGAACTAAAATTAGAGACAACAAAAAATGGCAAAATTAAAAAAAACCTTGGGCAGTTATCAGCCTGGACTGGCGGATGGGTCTTATTTAATACAAATTGCTACAAATTCTTCGAAGCAAGAGGAAGTCAGTTAACTAATATCTTCAATACAAAAATTTGCTACATTATAATAACCTGGCAGCTTATTTAACAGACTTGTGTAATATTATCAATATGGGATGTCAGGTGTGTTTAACCTCGCTTTCAAGAGTATTTCAGTTATATTACGGCTGCTAGTATTATTGCAGGGAGAAAGCCTGCAATGCCATGTGGCTATGCATTGTGGTGAAACCTGCGAGCATTGGTTGGAACTAGCTGAAATTCAGTTTAGCAGTGTACACAAACCTTACTTCGTTGAGAACAATTCTCTACTGCAGATAAATTTGCTGTGCCCCTGGTGGCATTCGAACCACGGACCTCTTGATCTGAAGCCGAATGTGCTAACCACTGCGCTATCCCACCCAAATGGGATGTAAATTCATTAATGTTAATGAGGTTAGCACCATGTAATAAAAACCAAAACATAGATTAACATAATGAACTTGATAAAGAACAACAACATAAGTTTAAAACAACTCTCCCATATATATTAGCTGGTTGCCTCTATTCATAAACAAAATAAAAACAGGGATAAAAAAATACAACAGAAATTTGTTTTGGGAAATAATAAATAATCCGGAATAAAGTCTGTCTAGAAATCTTGCGCCCATTGATATATGGGCTGCCTCCATTCATAAATGTTGTGAGATATGGACCAATCAGGTGCTATCAGTCGACTACCCCCTCCCTCCCTCCCTCCCTCCCTCCCCGCCAACAAGTGGTTGGTCCAGCTCTGTAATCTCTGGGTGATAAGCTGGGCCAATATAGGAACCAATATATCCCAGCTGGGGGATACCGTATTTGCTCCTAGAAACTTGCAGTCCTTTTATTTGTTAACCAAGAAACTGATGTTAGTATATCTGTTGATCAATGTATGAAATCAAGCCTGTTCCACAGCCTGTTTTTGGTCCAAACTGGAAACTTTTTGAGGTTTTGGTTAATTCTATAAACTGACAAAATCATGGTTTTTAACTGGTAACGTTTCAGGTTTATTGCAGATACTGGATTACTGATAGTCTTACACTCAGACTATGAAAAAAGTATTTATTCTGAAAATATCACCATTTTATTAAATATTGAAAAGGAGACTGTCAGAAATGGTATTTTCATATAAAAAAGTCTCCTTTTCAATTTTTTAAAATTTTTTTTTACAGTCTAAGTGTTAGACTAGATTACTGACAATAAATAAATATGTAACAGTTAGAAAGAAAAAGACAGGTGATTTGGATTTGTGTGTTGGTTATCACAGGAGAAAAGCCAACAACACAATTAATATTATGCTAGGAACCAGAGAACCATCAGTATAGAGTTGCACTTTATTTTAATGTAGTATTGCAGCCAAACCTTACTGAATGTTGAAAGTTCTCTACAACAGATAAAATTGCTAAACCACAGGCTAGATTCAAACACAGAACCTCTTGATCCAAAGGTAAGTGGACTGACCACGGTCGGATTAGGGTCCCAAGTACATTTGATAGACAGGGCCTACCCCCAAGGGTCCCATGTACATTTGATAGACAGGGCCTACCCCAAGGGTCCCATGCACATTTGAGGTGAGGTGAGGTGAGGTGAGTTGGGGTTTAACGCCGCTTTCAAGAGTATTTCACTTATATCGTGGCTGCTAGTATTATGGCAGGGAGAAAGCATTGCGGTGAAACCTGCGAGCATCGGCTGGAACTAGCGAACCATGGGTGGTACTACGCTGAAATTCAGTGTAGCATTGCACTCAAACCTTACTGCGTGTAGAACAGTTCTCTACTACAGACAAAGTTGCTGTGCCCCTGGCGGGATTCGAACTCGGGACCTCTTGATCCGAAGCCGAACTCTCTAACCACTGCGTTATCCGGCCCCTTGCACATTTGACAGACAATAATCCTGGATCCAAACCAGGCATGTGTTTCAGTTTGCTGTCAACGTGAGGCCAGCCCAGTGCTTTAACATGGAGAAATATGGTACAGGATTCGTAGCTTAGAGAGACTGATGTGGGTCAAATTATTGTATATAAGCAGCACATGGTTCAGATGGGAAATATTACACTTTACTGTTGATACATTTTTGTAGACACAGGGATTCTTGTATCGAATGTCATCATTGTTAAAGATACTTTGTAGTAAATGGGTGAAAATTTCTAGCATTATTTCTGCATGACGGAACAGGTGTCACATTTTTTTCTCAATCTTCCTACTTTGACAAACTGACGCTACCTCAGTCCTCCTATACTTTAACTTTCTCTACTCATACTATTTTATTATTTAGGGCTGGGTTGGCTGGGTGCATCGAGATTCCCTTCATCAAAACATGACCAAAACAAAAACAAAAAGAAAAGATGTCAAGAGGTCAATGAAGGTTATGTACCGAACTTATATACAATATATCAATATACAATATATCAATATACATTATACGATAATATATATTATATGTTCTACATCACATAACACTTCCAGTCAAGAGTACATGTTGAAATGACAAAAATCTCATAACAGATTGAAACCACACTTCCTCAATATAAAAACTTTAAAATAACATCCAATATTTGTCAAGGTATAAGCCATGTTTAAAGACGTGTAATTCATGCCTTTTTCCTACCACAAGATATGTTGACTTTAGAAAAGATTTGGACTTCATAATATATGCAAACATTGCCAAAGCTAAAGATGACGTAAAAAATCAACAACAGTGCAATATATAGATATATTTACAAGCTTGGCACACTGGATATATATATAGTTTAGTAATAGTAACATCTACTAACATCATCTGAAATTATGGATATATATATAGTTTAGTAATAATAACATCTACTAACATCATCTGAAATTGCATCACTTCCTTTGACAAATGGATGAGGTTTAAACAATCATAACCTCATAATACATGCAAAAACGTCTCCATACATTGAATAGAATAGAATACATAAATGTGACATCATTGCCACTTATTAATACAACAACTGAAGTGTTTTACCTTTTCTTATAAAGGTGAGGTGAGGTAAGATGAGATTTAACGCTGCTTTCAAGAGTATTGCACGTATATCACGGCTGCTAGTATTATGGCAGGAAGAAAGCCTGCAACACCATGTGGCTATGCATTCGGTGAAACCTGCGAGCAACAGCTGGAACTAGCGAACCATGGGTGGTAATTTTCTTATAAAACATAAACTTATACCAATTACAACTCCCAAACACATGCTAAATGTCCGCTAACATTGACAAAGCTGACACTACTTACATGTTAATGAGCTAAACAAGTTGTTGGTGGAAAATGATTCAAGTCACGTAACGACCTCGGCATATGACATGACAGTGGGAGGAGTTGTGAGGAAGCTAGCATGTAAACAAACAGGGACTCGATCACATGTTTGAGGGGTAAAGATGTTACTGGGCAGCGTAATGAGTCTTGGGGACAGCTCCGACCAACGATAAACAAATATTAGGACACACCCATTCTGTTATACTTTCATCTTCTTCTACTTACATATACTTAAAGGGGTTATTAGAGCTGGTTACAGTTTATTAGTCTATCTTCAAGACAAACAAACCCTTAGCTTTTTAAGAGCCAAGGCAAGTTTACAACAAAAGATATGTATAAAATTAAGACTGCAGAGCTCAGTTTAAGGAAAATGAACACATCTCAGAAACACTTGTGCACATGTCGAACTACATATCTATATATCTTTCTCAGGACATTATTCTGATGTTGTATTAATACACAAACAGGGAGATCCCATTGAGTTTACCACGGCTGCTAGTATTATTGCAGGGAGAAAGCCCACAACACCATGTAGCTATGTTTTGTGGTGAAACCTGTGAGCAACGGCTGGAACTAGCAAACCATAGGTGGTACTGCACTGAAATTCATTGTAGAATTGCACTCAAACCTTACCGCAGACAAAGTTGCCATGCCCTGGCGGGATTCGAACCACAGACCTCTTGATCTAAAGCCGAACACTGCGCTATCCCGCCCCTTGAACATCTTCAAACAATGTCAAAGAAGTTAACTTCAGCAAATATTCCTCCATGACAACTGTGTAGTCATTTCTTTCCATGTAACCTCTGTTACGAGTGGAATACTTTCTTGGTTAGAAATAGAGAATCTTGATTGGTTGTCATCAAGTTAGTTGTACAATCAGTGATATTGTTTCAAACTGATTGTTCATGTAATTGTTGAAAGGACTGAGGTTCCTTCTGCTGTGCAACACACAAATATTTCAAGACAGAAGTCAGACATATTAGAAGATTACTGATGGCACATTTGTAACTGAGGAAGAAGAATGATTTGAGTATCTTCAGTGAGGAGAGAATGAGTAGTGATGTATATTCCTCATCAAACAAAATATGTAAATATTTAACATTTCACTTTCCTTAGAATCAAGTCCATTTCTTTGCATCGTTATGTATAAAACTTGACTTGATGTCACATCAGTTTTGCTTCTAAAGTGGATCACGCAGAAGCTAAGCCCAGCAAATATTCTAGATTTATGGAACATGACAAGTGACAAGGTTTCTCAATTCATGCACCATTAAATTCATCCAATCACAAACAAACTCTTCAATGAAACGCACATCAAATGAAATACGCCATCTTTGATCAAACTCTGATGAAAGATCAAACTCGTTCAAAACCAGTAATGGACAACAAAAGCATTTACAGAAATTGACTCTAATGCAAATCAAATTGATTTCCTTGAAATAAAACGTTTAAAAGCTTGTGGACTGCTTGGCCTTTTAAACTATTAACTACAGGTTTAAATTGAGATGCATCAAGTGGGCAAGAATTTCACTGTTTGATGGACGGCCTGGCTATTTGCAGATGTTATCAGAAAGGTCTACGACAAAGGTCGTGTTTTCATTGGCGTTAGGACACTAAAGGTTCGAAATTGCATGATGATGTTTGTCATTCTCAAGCCCAGAACACACTGTGGTTAGCCTAATAGGGGTAGATGCTATCTCCTCGATGGTCGTGTTAGTCAGAGAGGCTTCTAAAGAACCAAAGGGGATGACTGCAGTATGTGTCCATCATGGAAAATGAGCTCATATTTTATCATTACTTAAAACCCTTATGGTATCTGAATGCATTTGTCTATTTGCAAAACTGAGTTCAGATTTTGACCTCTGTGACTTAAAGTTATCCAATAAACAGATACACAAAGTTTTATAACACCTGTGAGAGATGATGTTGGCTATCCATGTAGCTTGGTTTTCCTTTGATTATGAGAGGGTCGGGTATATTTCTAATTCTATCATTATTTTGATAATCAAATACAATTGGTATACATGGCTTGAGAACATTTTCAGTTCTTGATTTCAATGTTAGTCTAATTACCAGCTCTAACTCTAGCTCTATTTGACTTACAATACATTGCTATTTGCTTCATGGTCAGAGTGAAAAGATATTTTAGTGGTCATCAATGAAAACATATACTCATGTGTTATCTGTCCTTGTCAGTACAATATGTGATTGAATGGGATTGTGTAAATGTGGTTCCAGGTCACACAAAGTTCACCTCGGACTGTTGTAGATGTACAGATATACCTGTATATAGTATATAGATATATTAAATGGATGTAAGTGATGGGATATGATTGTGGACAATATTTCGGACTACCAGAGAATCTCTAAAAGGATTTGCTATTCAAATTTTTACTTTGAGATTTAACAACAGATGAAATGAAAAAGAGGAATTTAACTTCAAAGATAACTGAGAGATGTTCTAAACTTTGTTTGTGCTTTTCATATTGTTTTTCTCTTGGAGACATGAATAAAGAAAACTAAACTAGATCCAATATACTATTTTTTATGAAACAAGTAGAGCCATCTAGAATTTAATGAGAGATATCTTTGTTTACAATTTGTATGGAAAATGGATTGATTATCATTCCAAAGGCCATTAGATATAAGGAAAGTCTATGAAGGCATCACAGTTTATCAAATATGTAAAACATACAAGATTAATAGAATAAACACAGGTCATGTTACCTAACTCTTACATTTCTCACTGGATTATTCACTTGATACTTCAACAAATGACAAAACTTAAAGCTTGTTACATTTAAAGGTGTTTGTTTCTTATATACCTCAATAATCGATTCATTTAAAAGGAACTATATTTCATAATGATTAAAAATAAAACTATTCAATGACTATCAAACCATCAGTATTGTTATCAAAAACATATAATCATCTTATCAAATTTGACACATTCGTCGGGGGATTATGGTTAACTGACATGTCAATGAACAACAGCAGCAGAATGTAATGGTCAAATAATGATACAATCTGCTTCATTTAATGTTAGTATTTCAAAAGTCTCTGAAGGACATTAAGAAGTGGAATTATTAAGAAAACAAGATTTCTGGAGAACAACTTTTTTACTGTAAACAAACTGTCATTTAATTAAAAATTATTAAGATTTAAAAAAAATAAAAAAAATTGTCATTCAAGAATAGAACAATGTCTTAAAGATAATGTGTGTATGGTCTAAAATTTGTATCTCTATTACTCTGAAATTTGTTCTATTAATGAATTTAAGTTATTTGAAGGTAAAAATTTGAAATTTGTTCTAAGAATGAAATAAATTCAGTGAAATACTCTTGAAAGCGACGTTAAACCCCAACTCGCCTCACCTTTTGAAGTAAACAACTGAAGCTTCTATAGTGTTTAGATTGTGGTAGCACTGGTGCATAGCTCAGTACACAGCTATCAAAGAAGTTAAGCAATAACGGGCTCAGTTTATCACTGATGGGTTTCCCTATCCCACACTGAAACATGGGCAAGAGAGTTTAATGTGTTAAGTGTTAATCCAGCAGTACAAGTGGGTACCTGGTTTGAATGGAAAGACAATCTAAACACTATAGAAGCTTCAGTTGTTTACTTCAAAAGGTGAGGCTAGTTGGGGTTTAACGTCGCTTTCAAGAGTATTTCACTTATATCATGGCTGCTAGTATAATGACAAAAAGAAAGCCCGCAACGCCATGTGACTATGCATTGTGGTGAAACCTGCAAGCATCAGCTGGAACTAGCGGCTGGTACTACGCTGAAAATCAATGTAGCATTGTACCCATATCTCACTGCGTGTAGAACAGTTCTCCACAGCAGACAATGTTGCCAAGCCCATGCTGGAAGTCAAACCCCGGACCTTTTGATTGGAAGCTAACCGCTGCACTATCCTGCCACTACTTCCCAAGGAGCTGAGAATGAAATAGATTGACTTTGTCCTTAATCCAGGGTAATAAATGGTTGGCTCCTAGCTTGCTCCAGGAAGGAGGAGCATGCTTAATGTTGACCTCCACCCAAAATTCTAGAATTACAAAATATCTACAAGTATTCAGTGTTATATCTACTACCCATGTTTTCATTACAAAGATCATGAAAACATATAATTCCCATTTTGTACTTAAACTTGTAGAAATATCACGGCAAGTTTCTCAAACTTTAAGCTGAAAATGAACATTACTAAAATTATCTGCCTAACAAGACGGTCTTACAAAAGAAGAAATTGCTATGTCATATTTCATCATCTTGAAAAGCGTTACCACTAAATATAGTCATTTAAAATTCAATCCATCAATGGAGAAAAAACTCAGACATATTTCATCCTTACTTTCACAATGTACACAATGAAAGCTAGTTTAGAAAATAGAAACCCAAGCTAAAGTCATTCAAAAGTCAATCTGTGAACACGTACAGGTAAGTGAAATTCCATGCAACCAGCCACGTATTCAGGTGCCACAAACCTCTCAATCATGGAAAAATAGTGTACTACGTAAAAATACAGACACAGTATCTCTCCCGGATCAACGACTATCAAAAGTCTCGACGGGTATTCAGGCCGCCCATGCGCGTAATTCAGTATCTACGTTTATACCTACAGAGTATATAGCAACTTCCCAGCTCATTACCCCCACTGTAACGAATGTGTATAATCACTGGCACGGTTCAGCGACGATGAGGGGGATACAATACACGATGAATACGCTGCCAATACACAAGACTTTGGAGTATGCTAGCTTGTTTATAGGAATGTCCACTTCTTGTATATTGCTGAATGTTTTGTTGTCCTGAGAAGTGTTAGTGTAGGTTTAAGGCTTATTGGTTTATAGACAAACTACATATCTGTTGTTTGGACTTATTTTAGTGTCTATACAAACTAAACATCATTGATATAAACTAGATTAGACTTACACATTATTTGTTTATTGTGTATTGATTGATTTGATTTGTGAATGCACTGATCACCTTCATATTTATTTTGTTAACTGGCAGAGGTGAGGTGAGGTGAGGTGAGGTGAGGTGAGGTGAGGTGAGGTGAGGTGAGGTGAGGTGAGGTGAGGTGAGGTGAGGTGAGGTGAGGTGAGGTGAGTTGGGGTGAAACGCTGCTTTCAAGAGTATTTCACTTATATCGTAGCTGTTAGTATTATGGCAGGGAGAAAGCCTGCAACGCCATGTGGCTATGCACTGCGGTGAAACCTGCGAGCATCGGCTGGAACTAGCGAACCATGGGTGGTACTACACTGAAAGTCATTGTAGCATTGTACCCAAACCTTACTGTGTGTAGAACAGTTCTCTACTACAGACATAGTTGCCGTGCCCTTGGCGGGATTCGAACCCCGGACCTCTTGATCCAAAGCCGAAAGCGCTAACCACTCCGCTATCCCGCCCCCTAACTGGCAGATCTAACAAGTGTAGTGTATATACATCAATGATTTGTTAGTCAGTCATTATTCCTTCTGGAGTTGCAATACAGATTTTAGCTAGAAATGGGATAACAATGATCATCACTAAATATACTCATGAGTACAGTCAGTTAGAATTTATTTTCATAAATTCAAGAGAAAGTTTCTCGATAAAAATAATGATTTATGGATAAGAGAAAATAAAGACTCTATAAGGAAATCGTGAGTTCCTGTAAAAGAGGATGTTATAATGATTTACAATTCAAGAACGAAACAACACATTTTCAGAACCCTTGGATAAGGAAGATAAGAAGAATATGAAAATCTTCAAAAACTTTGCTAGCTAATTGGTAATTAACCTTTATCCACCTAACATTGGGCTTAATCCAGTAATTAAGATACCCTTTGACAGTCTTAGTTTATGTAATTTTACAAAAAAAACGTTTTCTTAAAACCATCATGAACAAACATTTTCAAATTTATCATCTCTTGCACATGTCTCTAAAAATGTTGATTCTTTGAAGCTATACAAGATCAAGATAAAAAAAAAGGAACGAAAATGTTATTTCACATCCATAGAAATGAAAATCAGTGCACTGTAATGATCAGAAATGATGTAAAGTGAGAATTGTGAATCTCAAAGTCTTAAATTTGCTGACTCTAGAAAAAATGTATTAAACAAGACCTTAATGCTTTAATTACTTGTGTGTTCCACTGTACAGTGAAGCCTTTCTTTACTCATTGGCTATATACACCCCAGACTATTCCATTTGTCAATGACTCATGATTTTTGTAAACTTGTAACTCAGAATGGTTTAGTCCATATCACTTCAGTAGCTAAAGCTTTAATTAACAAGAATAAATTTAAAGAAATGAATTTTTAAAAATGTCCAATGTTCCCAACAAAGATAGCTCAAACAAGGACCCTATAGAAATCAGTGTTTACACGACTCTGAAAACATTAAAGCAAGAAAGTAGAAAATAATGACCATAGAGAAAGCCGGCTACCTAATCGGTCACCCCTCGACCCACATACCAGTGAACAAGTGTTGACAAGGTTCTCTCACAATGGACTTAATCCAAATAAAATGCTCTCTGACAAATTAGCAGGTCAGAGAAGTGGAGTAAGTCTGAATTGTGACAACAGCTAGATCAAGCCATTGTTTCGGGATTATTTCGGGGTAAAATTTATATCTTACTTCGCACGTGAGGACATGGTTAAACAGACATGTCGACATGATTGAGTATTATAGAAATCATTTATCACAACTTATTGGAAAAATCTGGAACGGTTGGACATAAAGAATATACATATAGGCAAAGTTGAAAATGATTTCATTGAGTTTTATAGACATTTGTATTATGAAAATTGGAATTTTTTTAAGTGCAATTTGTACTTCAATATTGAGTTTGGGAAATTATAACCTTTGATAATTTGAGAATTCTTTTTCCATGAATAGATAAACTAAGAAAGCATCATTGAACCAAACATGTAGAGTTGTCATGAAATGACCATTTTTATTTATATATTTTCATTTTAATACTTGTTTATGACTCTATGATAAACTAATAATGAAAAAAGCAATCTATAAACTGAATACAAAAGACAAGCTACATTCTAAAAACCAGTATTCTCTAGTGTATTATACTACAGACGTTCATAATCTCTAGTGTATTATACTACAGACGTTCATATTCTCTAGTGTATTGTACTCCAGACGTTCATATTCTCTAGTGTATTATACTACAGACGTTCATATTCTCTAGTGTATTATACTACAGACGTTCATATTCTCAAGTGTATTATACTACAGACGTTCATATTCTCTAGTGTATTATACTACAGACGTTCATATTCTCTAGTGTATTATACTACAGACGTTCATATTCTCTAGTGTATTATACTACAGACGTTCATATTCTCTAGTGTATTATACTACAGACGTTCATATTCTCTAGTGTATTATACTACAGACGTTCATATTCTCTAGTGTATTATACTACAGACGTTCATATTCTCTAGTGTATTATACTACAGACGTTCATATTCTCTAGTGTATTATACTACAGACGTTCATATTCTCTAGTGTATTATACTACAGACGTTCATATTCTCTAGTGTATTATACTACAGACGTTCATATTCTCTAGTGTATTATACTACAGACGTTCATATTCTCTAGTGTATTATACTACAGACGTTCATATTCATTACTATAAAAACTATTTTTACAAATCATAGCCTGAGAAATAGTTCCAGATCTGACAATGCATTTTTATTACATTTATACTTACAAGGAATGTTGAAGCACAGTAATCCAGGGAGGGGAATTTAACCCAAATCAACAGGTGTCATATAGCCACAAGAAGCACAGTGTCCACAAAACAACTACAGTACTCCAACACAACCTTGATTAACAATGCAACACAATAAACGAAGTTCATGTAGATACACAGATCATCCAGTGAGAGAAATATAGGTAAATCCAGGGTAGAGATATTTATAACAAAATCTTTTACACTCCTCCAACATGTGAACCTGATGTAAGTAATCCACATGCATGCACAGTGGTCTTGATGAAAACCACCCAGGTATGTCCACTGTATATCCAATGTATATCCTGTGAATGTCTAAATATTTTCAGGAATGTCAAGGAATGTCCAGAATGTGCAGTACATACCCAGTGTCCAGACTGTTTTGTATGATTATTACAATACAACCGGTATCCTGTGAAACAATACCATCAGCCTACCCAACTCACTGACTTCTCTCTTGGGTATTAAAACATCAAGATATGACCACTGTATATCCACCGTATGTCCAGAAATGTCCAGGATATCCAGGAATGTCCAGGATATCCAGGAATGTCCAGGAATGTCCAGGAATGTGGGTGAATACCCTGCTTGCCGTGTCCAGCCGGCCTGTGTGTAGAATCACAACACCACTGGCCTACCTAGATCACTGTAAGGGGTCCCTCTGTATTCACACCACGTGGGTACACTACACTAACAACACACGCTCTCTCTCACACTGTGGACGTCTCAGCTCTGGGTACAGGGTAGGACAGTTCTACGTGACATGTGACATTTCTGATCTGTCACTGTTGTGACACTTATGACGATTCTGATTTCTGACCATCTAAAATCTAATGACAATTCTTATCCTTGTAGTCAAAATGTGCTGTTGTTTTATGTCCAGCAATTAAGCTTGTGTCATATCATATAATTTTGATAATCGGCAATACATGCTGTTTTTATGTCCAACGATCTTGTTACAGTTTGTGACCATTCAGATTTTGTGAAAATCTAATGGTATTTCTGATCTATAACAAACTTGCTGCTTTTATGTATGATAATCTTGTGACAGCTAGTTTGTGTTGACACTTGTGACAACGGTGACAATCTGTGGTGACTATCTTTGACAAAATGTGCTGACAATGTATGACAGCATGAAACAGGACAAGCTATCCTTTGACATCTTACATTTTATTCTTGGTCTACAAACTACACAAAATTCACCATATATTGAGAAAATAACTCATTTCATAGATTGATTGCACTAAATCCCTCACAATGACAATCCCACAGAAACTCTACCAATCCTTATTCAACAATATTTGACAAATCGAGCTACCCTCCTACCCCTCACACTCTATCCTTGTTGTAAATACGGTAATACAAATATTTCACTACAGAAACAACTCATTTCACAGCATGATGGCACTCAATCCTTCGTATTGACAATCCCATTGACACTTCATCATACCCTAATTCAACAATATTTAACATGACAAGCTACCCGCCTACCACTTATATTCTACCCTTGTACTACAAACCACAAATATTTCAATCAAAATGAGATAATCCTCAATAGTCGACGATCCCACTGACAATTCATACTACAATTTTCTACAGTGGATCTACCCCTTGCCTACCCCTCACTCTTCCTACTGTCACACAAACCCGTACACGTTTGTTTATTGTGATCTCGCCGTCGATGTGTCGAGTTCACATTCCACATAGTGCTCCAATGATCACCGACAAAGGCCGACCCATCTGATTCGAACCCGGAATCAACGTGACAGCAGGGCTAAGCTACCTTGTAACTTACAGCGTATGGGTTGCAATCCTCAACATACCAAATTACGTAGCAGCAATTAATTAACGCATAGCAGGACCTTTCTGAATTCAGTGGAGCTATCTTTTAGATTACATACCCTGCCATGGACATCAGGCTGAATGAAAAAAGTTACATGTTTTTGGGGTACATGTTATTCAAAAGTTACAAGGACTGTAGGAAATTGTTTTACAAGAGGAGTGCTTTTCATCAAAATTTAGCATGGAAGTGCTGGAAGTAAACAAAACTGAATTTTCTTTTTCAAAAGACAACAACAAAACTTGTTAATCACACTAAAGTATATTGCGCCAATTCCAGAGATACATTAGGCTCAATTATTTTATTTTTATACTACTGGCTCAACATTGAAAACAGCCATAAGTAAATGCAGCAATTAAATCGACATCCATCCCTGCAACTAGCTTCTAACTTAAAACCAGCACGAGACTAATATATGCTCACTGACAATACTGCCGACAATATTTTTTCTCTAAAAACTGCCTTCATTTGTTTAATCTATGATCTGGTAAACAGACTAGGCTCAAACTCAATACTCTTGAAAGCGGCGTTAAACCCCAACTCACCTCACCTCAAACTCAATATGTAACTGATTAACTCTTTAACATACCAACTTATGTCGTAGCAATTACATCTGGTGTCCCTTCCATCAGCGTGTAAACGGGACGAAGCCTACCTTTCTCCATTCTCCCACCTGATTACACAGACAGTGGCCTCTATCATCAAGTGGCCCTTGTCTATAGGCCAGTCCACTAAATCAACTAACCCTTAGGGGAGGAATTCACGGCTTTCTCAGGTGTACTGATCACCTTGTCTCACACCTAGCAAGCAGCTGGCTTGTTCTCGTACATACATGGATGGGTGACGGCCTTGCTCTATTTTAAAGGAATTACTTTGAATGACTTTTACCTACGGAGTAAAAATCCTTTTGAGCTAAATTTTGTGAAGAATTGAAAACTTTGTCAGGCAAAATCTGCCAGCTTAATTTTGTCAGGTAAAAACCACCATCTGGCTAGTCCAGGTAAGTTCAGGTACAGTATCCATTAACGATGGATGACCTTGATCTATTTTTAGAATTGTTTCTGGTTTTAGTGTCTGAAATTGAAAAATAAACTTTGAGAATAATTTAACATTTTCCAAGTATGTAAATTATTTAATAAAAATTAAAGTTTATACTCTTGTCAATAAGAATTGTACAATTACAAAAAACTACACAAATCATGAAAATTTTCTCTTTTATCAATTTTATTCCAAATGTGTTCACCATATAAGGTCTATAATAGTTCAAATTACCATACCCTTTTCAATTACCCTTGAGCAAAAGATTTTAACATGAGGCATGCAATGTGATGAGAAACATATGATATTGCAGATACAGAATTATTTATATATTGAATTTATTTTTATCATATAACATTTTAGTGATATTTCTGTAAAAATATATCGTCAGTAAAATAATTCCCTTCACATAAACATCTTAATTAGTGTGTTGCACTTTGCTCTGTGTTAGGCAGTAATACCTCACTTTTGAGGGTTTATTCATCATGTGTCTAAATGTGGCATATGAGCTTGTTTATATGGACCACTTTTTATATGATGTGATATATCATTTATATATATATATATATATATGTAACCAGGTCAACAGTATATTGTTAGATAAGAAAATATTTATTTCACATTTTAAAGTTAAAGAACTCTCATCAGGTCTCATATATTCTCTTTAGCAAGCATTACATTTTCTTTCATTTTATTAATTACGTTTAAGGATCAGGCATATACTGCTGAATTAAACATGCCTTATCTGTGATCAAGACCCTAAAATTACATAAAAGCCTAGGCAAGTCTATGACAACACAAGAGAGCTTAGTTTCCTGAAAATAAAAAAAATTACAGTCTTCTTTATATTATTTACAGTTTTTAAATTAATAATTTTTTAATTAAAAATTTAATTGAAAATTAATTACAAATTTCATTTCAGAGACTAAACATTTTTCTCTTCCTCCACTGGTGATATCCAAACATAGCATGTGCAATTGAAAGAGATTCGTGGCAACGATTTTGTCTAATGTTAAAGCCGAGTCTAATTGGGTCTGCAGAACCCAAAATAAATTCTGTATCTGGTTCAAAACATATTATAAGACAAGTATGTGATATTTGTCAATTTCAGTACAGAAAGTCTAGAAAAGAGAAGAAATAAGAAATTGAACCTTGAACTACTTTCTTTACAAATATTCAGTTCCCTACTGTTTTAACACAGGTAATGTGGCAGGTATGTAGGACAGGAGCACACGAACAATACAACTTATGTTTTAGTGGTCTGCGTAAACCTCCTCCAGTGAAGATAAAACAACTTGAGGGTAAATCTGACAAGACTGGATTAAAACTTCATCATCTTACTGTTGTAAAACGTCTCTAAAGGTAGCTCATTTACATTTTTGTTGTCTCAATTATGTCGTAAAACAAGGGTGAACAATAATAAAGATGACATTAAAACCAAAACAATAGCGTTTTTATATACATTCGAAACTAAAGTTATCTCTTGATTGCATTATTCTTAAGCACAGAGTTAATATAACATATAATAAGATAACATCTAATATCTAATTTTAAACTTACATATAGAAAACATAACGATGTCATGTTTGATAAAATGTTTATGAAACGAGTGAATAGTTTGGTATTTTAACGACCGAAAACCAAAATGTCAACAAAAAACGACTATGACGTCACACGCCAATTATGACGTTACGGCAGCACGCAATGGTATCACACATGTATGTTACCAATCTTATGAATGATCTCGCCAAGGTTGAGTAATAAATGTTATTTTCAAACTGCAAAGAAAAAGTGTTCACTGCATTTAATTTAAAACAAAAACTTCATTATGGTCATCAGGGGTGAATAAATTAATGAAAAACTTATTGAAAACTTGACTATGATTTTTATCAATACCATATGTTTTGTCCATGTTTCAGGCAGTGTTTGACGTCCTGTCTTAAACTTGTATGGTGAGATAGCAGTTTGTAGATTCAGACAGAGGAGAAACAGAAGTTTGCAATATCTCCATGCACTGATGACGGATTTATCCCCATAATTTTTCATAAATGTATAAGATTGAAAGAGAAGGGGCACCAATTGGATAAATCATACATCATTTAGGCAACACAAGCAGTCGAAACAAGCTGATAGTATAATCACATAATCCGTCAGCAAACAAGACAACTGATATATGAGAATTCAAAGTGGAAAATTGCATGTAAGGGTTTAACCTTATACTAAAGGTGAGCAATTTTGTCAACGATCATTTGTGATTACTTGAAAGTTATTCATCACAAGTGTAACAGTTGACGACTTAAACTTTATTCCTACACTGATAAAGCAATAAAGCAATGGCAAAGATGTAATCTATGTCGCCAATGATGAATTCTTTGTAAAATATTAAATCTCTTTAACCCTTTGTGCCACAATATTTCGGGATAACACATCTTTGGCTTGTCACCAATCCTGGATTTAACAAGATTCAAGTAAAATGGGCACTTAAAGGGTTTGGGACTGATTGATTCGAATCAACAGCGAAAATATTAATCTATGTCAAATTGAGCTGGTACAATGATTTTTTCTACCCGGGTACCCGACCCCCTATTACCCTATCCTACCCAGATCTAACATCTAATTTGAAAGATTTTGTAATACTTTGATCATCTGGCAGGCTGCAGTATGGAGCTAGAAAGCTAAAACATGGCCATTTTAATCAACTTTTATTATGAATGATAATTGATTTTAATATTGTGTTGTAATCTTCAAATACATTGCAATCTTGTAATGAAAGAATAACAAATTAAACTCTTTTATAATTAGTCACACAATAATAACGGGTCCAGGTAATGTGATGGATACCTGGATTCGAATGACCCATCCGACCCAGGTATCAAGGTTACCTGTCCCAGCCCTAAACTCTAGACCTTACATCAAAGGAATTCAAACTGAACTCAATTAGGGATCAAGGTTTACTATTAAGTTCTAATCATTCATGTTTAATTTATATCATAATCATAATCTTCATTGTTAATCTATAGAGTATAATTAGTAGGAAATGAGATATGCTACAAACATGACAAATCCTATATGTTAAAGATCAGTTTCCCCCAATCAAATACAAGAAAAAAGTGTGCATGGCTCACATACCCCCGCCATCCGCTATCCGTCCATTGAGAATTATAGATGTGAAGGTTACTATGTTTATCAAACAGCTTTAAGCATCATAATATTGTCCAAAATAATTTTAGGAACTGACTGTTGTTACAAAATTTCATTCACCCAGATGTAATATTTTTCAGGTAACTTAATATTTCCCATTAGAGCATCACACCGGTAATTTGTACCAAGTTCAATTACAGATTCAAGGGCTTCATAACTCTGCAAAATATAATATTTCGGAACTGGACTTTGAACTCAATGAAGAGTATCATCTGGACTACCTACATGTAAAATTTCATTCACCTAGATGTAATAGTTGCCGAGAAAACTTGTCCCAATTGGTGCATCACAGCTCTTTTGGTACAAAGTTCAATTTCGGACTCAAGGGCCATAACTCCGTAAAAAATAATATTTCGGAACTGGTTTTCGAACTCACTGAAGAGTATCATCTACCTCCATATTAAATTAAACTTCGTAGCGGGGGTATAATAACTTTCACTAAATATTACTTGTAATTTAAACCCATAGTGCATTAAAGCAGATACAATGACATATACTATATATACCAAGGTGATCTATGTGGCACAACGAGGTCGCCAAGATGTAGAATATCATACTGTTTACCTGACCAAAATTTAAGGTAGTCTATGTGGCCAGGTGTTAAATACAGAATGTCTATTTAACCCAACGAGGTCGCCAAGATGTAGAACTTTGGATCAAAGGAACTCAGGGGTCAAGGTTTACCTACGCACACCTGTGAAGTGTGACATAACGACTGACCATGAATACATTGTCGCACAAATAGGGTGAATAGACAAACATCACAAAGCTTTGATGTGTTTGTTTTCTTTCATTCATCTAATGATGAAAATACTTATATGATGGATGATCCACATACTGGAGTATACTTGAAGACCATTCGCATTATTAGCCTTGATCCTCTTAAGACCCCTTTTTATTTTCTGAGAGATATGTTTTTCATAAAGTACACTGTTTACTTTTAATCATTTGATGATAGATTTACATTAAATAAGCTGATTAAAGTGATATATTATTATATGTTCTGTGGTGAAATACAACATTTATGAGTTAAAATAAAATCTGTATTTTCACTGAGTGTAATAACATGTTACTACTCAGTGATATAACACTTTCAATCATATGACGTCATCGTAACAATAGGATGACGCTATAGGATGGCCGTGGAATGTAAGGCGATCTAGGAGGCTGCATTCATAAAATGAACGTCACTTACCAACTATGCATGATTTGTTCAATCTAATAAATAGAACATTTGACATTTCTCGTTGAATACCATGAGTATCTCATCTCATGAAGTAGAAATGATATATTTACACTCGCGAAAATATATATTTCTACTTCACTCGATGATATATTCATAGTTTTTCGACAAGAAATGTGAAATATCCTCTATTTATTGCTATATAGTAGAGAACATCTTCAGAATAACTGTCACTCCTGAAAACCATTGAGACTTATGTATAAAGAAGCGGCGATTGACGACCTGTCTAAATGGTGGTTTGTAGGGATAGACACATGAGGATCCACTGAAGGATACAGAGACTGAACCAACAGAAGAGATATACTCTGCAAAAAGGAACTTATGTTAAATGTATTGGATTCTGATGAACATGTAACATCCCTTTTCTAGCATTCTTGAGGATAACATCCTAGGTTGATGGTGGATCTATCCTCCCTTTACATTGAGGCTTATATATATATTTGATATGATACCGGTAGGCAAACTGTAACAAGAAAACAGTGAGCATGGCTCACATACCTCCGCTATCGATCTGTTATCTGTCCATTGAGAATTATAGATGTGAAGGGTACTACCGGTATGTTTAAAAAACAGCTTCAAACATCATAATATTGTCAAAAATAATCTTGGGAACTGGCTTTGTTATTACAAAATTTCATTCACCCAGATGTAATATTTTTCGGGTAACTTAATTTTTCCCATTAGAGCATCAAACCGGTACCAAGTTCAATTACAGATTCAAGGGCTTCATAACTCCATAAAAATAACATTTCGGAACTGGACTGTGAACTTGATGGAGAGTATCATCTGGACTACCTACATATGTTAAATTTCATTCACCTATAGATATAATAGTTGCCGAGAAAACTTGTCCCAATTGGAGCATCACAGCTCTTTTGGTACAAAGTTCAATTTTGGATTCAAGGGCCATAACTCAGTAAAACATAATATTTCAGAAATGGATTTTAAACTCGATGAAGAGTAACATCTGGACTACCTCCATGTTAAATTTCATTCACCTAGATGTAATAGTTTCCGAGAAAAACAATTTAAATCGGATCGGAAGAACATGGTTAACAACTGTACAAAGTTTTGTTGATGTACCTTAGACGGTTTTTGAGAAAATTGACCCGACGGAAGGACGGACGGATTGACGGACAGTCCGAATGACAGCTATATACCCCCACTTACTTCGTAGCGGGGATATAATTATGTCATTCAATGTGACATCATATACAATAGTACAACATTGTGACTGTGGTGGTATTCTGTGATAGGCAATGTTGGAATTCTATGTTTTTTGTTTTGTTTTCATATTCAAATACCTTCGTAATGAATAGAACAAGTAGTTGTCACTAAGGTGACATGATCCCCCGCCGCAAATTAATACTTCAAAATTGAAAAATAATGTAAAGATCACCAAAATAGTCTGTCAAACATGTTGAAAAATTAAAACTTCAACTGTGACCTTGAGAATAATGTCAAGGTCACCAAAATCTAATTAGCTCGCTGTCTTTCCTAGGAGAAGCTATGTGTAAGATATGAAGAGAATCCAGAGAATGGTTCTTGAGATATCGTGCTGACAAGGATAACATGACAAAGTTTCGTTGTGACCTTGAAATGAAGGTCAAGGTCACACACCTCTGTAGGAACATTACTCTTCCCATGATAAATCCCATATGCAAAATAGGAAAAGAATCCAGTGAATAATATTTGAGTTATTCCATTTCGTACGGACGCACGTATGGACGGAAGCAGCCAATACTATATCGCCCGCTTCGCGCTAAGCGCGCGGCGGGGGATAACAAAACAGTTTTATAATTAGCTCATGAAATACTATCTAAATCCCTTGATCTTATGTGAAGAATGACCAACAATTAACCATTTGTATTACAAACATTATGACATTGGAACTCATATAATATTCTTTGTTACTTCAAAGGCACAACATTAAAACACAAACCTGTTTGTTTCCATAATGAAAATCTCTTTCCGTTTCATCCTCGAGACATTCTCCCTCAATACAGCAGTAGCGGTATCCTTCCTTGCTCGCTGGTCTTATCCCAGTTATCTCCCTTTGTGACCTTGAACTATTCCCTTCTGAAGCACAACCACTCTGCTCTTTACCACTATCCTGTTTTGAACTTATCCAATGAAAATTGTTGTTGGTTTCTTCTGGCTTGTGCCAAGGATTCTGATTGGCTTCTCCAACACAAGAATCCTCTTCTATGTCATGTTTCAGGTCATTGGTGACATCGGAGATCACGTCACAAATCTCATCCTGTAACCAATAGACAAAATATGGATGAATTGATTGATAATGTATGTGTCATTCAACTGTAAAATATAGACATAGAAGTTGCATAAATAATGTTTAATCTGTACTATTGCAAATTTTTTTTTAAAACGGCATATTGCTTTGTAATGGTCAAAAAGCTTTTCATTCTTTTCACTGACTTACATAACTCAATTACACATTTTATTGAAACCTTTGGCTTATACATGTACAATGTTTTTCTTAAATCATTTCCCCATATTTCACTAAAAACTCTGTGGAGCATAGTGGTGCAGTGGTTAGCGTTCTGGCCTCTCATGCCAACGGCCCAGGTTCGAATCTCGGTGGGGACACCAAAAAGTTTTGACCTGGGTCTAATACTGTGTTGTACCACTAGGCAAGGCACCCAGCTGTTAAAATGAGTACCTGAACATTGGAAGTATGGAGCTATATGGTTGCGTGGAGCACTTAGTAGCGACACAGAAAGTTTAATTCCTTCAGGGTTATAATGTACCGCCATTGAGCAGTGCTTGCACTGAATATTAGGCGTTAAAATGTATTATTATTTTGTTTTTATTACATAGTATCTCCAAAGGAGTTAAAATGCATCAGCCTTCTGGCAGTTTCTGTCAAACATGAAATATCATCATGGTTAGGCAGTTTGTTAAGAAAGATAAATTAAGCACTGTTTTCAAATCTTGGTCTGATTTTTCAAAATTTTCTTTTGTAATGTTAAAATACATAAGAGTTGAAACTGTATTCCAATAAAGACAAAGGATATAAAACTCTCTTTCAAAATGTCATCATTCAATGAAAGCTGTTGACACGAGTTGGATAAAGATCACACAATGTCACACTTCAAGATAAAATTTCATTGCAATATAAACTGAAATGAAAACCACATGTTATCAAGCAGAGTGCAGGACACTCTCGTATCTGAACTCTAGTTCAACAAACTGATGATAAAAGCACACAAAACCAGCTTGAAACGGAAACAGCCATTTATGTGTTTGAAATATCTCTGCAGAAAAGCTCGCCCTGTTAAAATTATATTATGAGCGGAAAGTCAGACAATTTATGTAAATATTGAAAATATGTCTCTTAGTGTGGATAAGCGTTCCATTCACATCCATGCCATTTTCTCATGGCATGGAACACTGTTTTCTCACTACTTATATCTCACTGCCAGATAGGTCTGCAGCCTGGGAAAACATATGGCGATTCTTATGTCTGTTTACATTTTTGGTAAGGAATAAACAAATATGCTGAAAAAGTAAACAAAAATGCAAAAATAAGTAAATAAACATAAATAAATATAAATATAAGTAAGGCATACAAACACCTGTTGTGAAACATACACGTGGTAAACACTGACTTTTAGTCATTCATAAAGACCTTACTCTGGGACAAATAGGAGTCGTTTTTGCAAAGTAAAGCTCCAACTGATTGTGAGTCATTTTAGAAGTTGGGAAATTGGAGATGACATGATTCTTAAAATAATAACCGTCTTCTTTATTTCCAAAATAGCGTGTGCAGCATTTCAGTATCCATTGGAAAAGTCATTATTATATGAGTATATATAGAACTTGACCACCAAATAAAGATTGAACTAGTCAAAGCAGACATTACAATTCACATGGGTTTTATATCATATATGTTATTACACTTTTGTAAATAAAAGCAATGCATTATTTTAAAATCTTAAATTCAAATGGCTAATTTTTACAAAGAAGAACTTGTCACGTATGGACAAGCATTCATGAGAATCAACATGGTTTCAAGAAAAACAAATATACTCTAATGCTGCTTTCAGAACTTTCCTTCAAAGGCTGATAAAAGCTTCATCTGTTAACCTCAAAGTGTTCTTTGACCCTGACTAACATCCAGCACTGAAGGTGGCTGGAAAATGTGAAATGTTGGATGTGCGATGATTTGGGGTTTAGCACCCATCAAAGAGTATTTCATTTCTATCAGGGCAACTGGTATTATTTCAGAGAGAAAGCCTGCAACACTCAGTGACTTTATATTGTCTTGAAACCTGCGAGCATCGGCTGAAACTAGCAAATGATGGCGGGTACTTCACTGAAATTTAGTTTAGCATTGCATCCTAACAGTTGTCTACAGTAGACAAAGTTTGATACAAAACCGATCATGCTACACTGTGCTATCTCCCTCCCCTCCCTCCCCCTGGCTAAAGATAAGCAAAAAAGGATAAATCTACATTATTAAGCAGGTAAAGGGTTAATAAAGCATTGACTGATAACTAAATAAATATCAATATCGAAATTGATACCACTGATATAACATCAGCATTTGCAAGTGCCAAAATCATTGCAACCGATTCACTTGTAGAACTCATTCCTGGCACTAGACTGCAAGCCATCCAAGAGATAAACAGTGAAAATTTGCCAAATTATCCTAGAATGTTTAAGGATGAGAATTTAATTGAAAGTCGACCCAACTTCAAAGATAATTCCAAGTATACAAATCAAGAACAACAATAAAGGTGCTAACACAACACCAGACGAGTGGTATATAATTAGACAGAACACATTACCTTCGACAGAAACCGCTGCTTCTCAACACCACGACTTAGTTTCTTAGCGAGAAAATGGATTCTCTCACAAAAATAATGAGGAAGAGGGGTTTTAAGATGGACAAATTATCTCTGGGAGGTACCGCCAGTAAGAAGTCTTCTGCTCTATTTTCTACACAATCGGTGAATCTTCTAACGGTGTGTTTTAACGTTGTTGAAAAAGCCTATTTTCAAATAGAATTTAGGAACTTAAAAAATGTGGAAACCATTATGTAAGTTTTAAAAATCTTTTGTTGATTAAATGGAAAACTAAGTAACATTTTATCAAGTTGTTTGTTTTTAACAGACATTCTAACATCTTATGATGGCGTCCTATGTAATAGCTATTTCTTAGAAAAATTACTCTCTAATTTACAATCCTCTTCAAACATATGTTCTGAATTATTTACAGTGTCATCAAAGAATATATTTTTTTTATTAAAAATGTATTCAAGCTCCTCAAAGATAAAAGCCCTTTTTAGATCAAAGAACAAACTCTTTATTATAACATGAGCAATGAAATATTGGATTTTTCAGTAGAATAAATTGTCTACGTAGCTACTTATGCGCCACTCGTCAAATATCAACTTTACCAATGACAATCAATGAAATAAACCTGGTATTTGACAAACTCCATCAAGCATCCTCAATTTACAAAACAGCTTGAAAATTACATATAATGATGTGGATTTGCACGCAGGAATCTAACAAATTACTATTGTCAAAAGTGTAAAGAAAACAACCTCATTTAAATAAAGTAGGTTTAGCAATCAATATTTTCTTTACATGTACATATTCTTGTTAAAAACATATGTTCTTCTTCTCTCCTAAATCTTATTGATGAATTCATGTGAAATGAGAGAGATGAAAGCTCAGATAATCAATGGGAGACATCTTGGCTATTAAAGATAATTAAAGGCACTGTAGCACATTTTAAATTTGTATATAAGATAAGATAAGATAAGATAAGATAAGATAATTCTTTAATGTCCATTGGAAATTTGTTGTACACTGTTTTCAGGCAAAACAAAAATACATTAAATTTATATATCACATAGAGATAAATATATATATAATACACACATGTATAAACCAAGATACATAATTCACAAATTAGATCACAGTTAAATCAAGTTGAGATGAGTCACTTAAAATTTTGTTTATATGTTAAAATTTATGATAATAGTTCATGCAGTAAATCTTTACTTAAGGAAAAAACAGCCCATTACAGAACTCAATCATCCATATTCAGAAAAAAACCCAGTGTCAAGTACAAAACAAAAATAGAGCCATGGGCTCTGTAGCTCATCAGGATTTCATTGATTTACTATCTAAAGTTGAATATTTAAGTTATTTAAGTTATTGTTTACAAGCAAAAGATAGGTTCTTAGATCATGACCACTGTGACCCCATTTGGGGTCCAGTGTCAAATAATCTATAATTTAGAATCCCCATTGGCCAAGGAGTCTGCACACAACTTTTCAGCTCTCTAGACCTTTTGGAACTGGAGAAGAAGATAAAAGTAGGTTTTTAAGGCTGTGACCCCTGTGACCCCATTTGGGGTCACTTGGTCACGAAATCTACAATTAAGAATCCCCATTGGCCAAGGAGTCTGCACACAACTTTTCAGCTCTCTAGACCTTTTGGAACTGGAAAAGAAGATGAAAATAGGTTTTTAAGGATGTGACCCCGGTGACCCCATTTGCGGTCACGGGGTCACGAAATCTACAATTTAGAATCCCCATTGGCCAAGGAGTATGCACACAACTTTTCAGCTCTCTAAACCTTTTGGAACTGGAGAAGAAGATAAAAATAGGTTTTTAAGGATGTGACCCCTGTGACCCCATTTGCGGTCACAGGGTCACGAAATCTACAATTAAGAATCCCCATTGGCCAAGGAGTCTGCACACAACTTTTCAGCTCTCTAGACCTTTTGGAACTGAAGAAGAAGATGAAAATAGGTTTTTAAGGATGTGACCCCTGTGACCCCATTTGGGGTCACAGGGTCATGAAATCTACAATTTAGAATCCCCATTGACCAAGGAGTCTACACACCACTGTTCAACTCTCTAGACCTTTTGGAACAGGAGAACAAGATGAAAATAGGTTTTTAAGGATGTGACCCCTGTGACCCATTTTGCGGTCACAGGGTCACGAAATCTACAATTTAGAATCCCCATTGGTCAAGGAGTCTGCACACAACTTTTCAGCTCTCTAGACCTTTTGGAACTGAAGAAGAAGTTGAAAATAGGTTTTTAAGGATGTGACCCATGTGACCCCATTTGGGGTCACAGGGTCACGAAATCTACAATTTAGAATCCCCATTGGCCAAGGAGTCTGCACACAACTTTTCAGCTCTCTAGACCTTTTGGAACTCGAGAAGAAGATGAAAATAGGTTTTTAAGGATGTGACCCCTGTGACCCCATTTGGGGTCATGGGGTCACGAAATCTACAATTTAGAATCCCCATTGGCCAAGGAGTCTGCACACAACTTTTCAGCTCTCTAGACCTTTTGGAACTCAAGAAGAAGATGAAAATAGGTTTTTAAGGATGTGACCCCTGTGACCCCATTTGGGGTCATGGGGTCACGAAATCTACAATTTAGAATCCCCATTGGCCAAGGAGTCTGCACATAAAATTTCAGCTCTGTGGAATCATTGGTTCTGGAGAAGAAGTCGAAAAAGCGAAAAGTTTACGGATGGACGGATGGACGGATGGACGGACGCCGGACACCATGCCATGCCATAAGCCCATCGGGCCTTTCAGGCCTGATGAGCTAAAAACTGGTAGCGGCCATTTTAGTGTGAACACCTGTTAATAATCAGAGGATCGGAAGTGGATCCTCGTTGCTAAACAAACATAACCATTCGTTTTAAAACTTTATTGATTGAAGAGGATTGTTTTGCAATTTGAAACATTTCTTTTCCATTTTGTGACATCTCCATTAGAAAACGTGCTACAACCCCTTTAAAATTGTTATAAAATTTGGTGAATAAGGAATAATTTTAAAATGAAATTTGTAACCCATTTTCATAAGCACGTTTCAAATCATATGATATTCAAGTCTATATATTTTGAAAGTGATCAACACTTCTGGATCACATACAGTACAGTGTTGATATAAGTAGTTATTCTCATAACCTTAGCCTGTTTAGTATCGGTCATGTTACTTATCTAGAGACTATTACCCAAGAAAGTATATGACTTTTATAAAACTACTTCAAAAATATTTTTCACTCTTGCAAGACCGAGGAACATGCACACAAATTTGCACAAATTTTGTAAAATTCATATGGCACATTTTCATATGTAGTAATTTCTTTATTGCCCATTTAATTCCATTCAAATCTTGTAGCCATTAACGGCCAGTTAAAAACATGATAAAGATGAGCAATTATTTTATGATTGTTACAGATTATGAAATTATGAATTATGCTGAAACAATAGTTGCTAGGCAAACATAATAAAAGTTTATGTGCACATACAATAAACATAAATAGGTAATAGGTAATAAAGTCCTTTAGAACAACCCACCTGGACCTAGACTAACATTTAGTCTATGAAATTTAATAATTTCACCACGACCATCCATGTGGATTCTTTAATCTTTCAGTTCAATTCACATTATCTAGACTTGCTAAAAAAGGACCTAGACTTTATTAAAGACTCTATTAGTATACAGTCACTGTTTAAGACTTACCTGGACTTTGAGGATGTATTTCTCTAGCTTCTTGTAGTCATCTTCCACACTGCTACTCATTGTCCCAGACTCTCTCTAACTGGGCCACACCGCCAACTTCACATCCTGCAACCACAATACATACTGCATAAAAGGTTGTGTCATAGTTTACGTAAAGCTTATGCTACCCTTAATTAATGAACCATAAAAAGTATTGTTTTAAGCGTTCTGTATTTGGGAATTCTATATTTTGGGAAGATACCACTCTAAAATCGAGTGTAACTTTGTTTGAAAGTGAAGGTTGTACACAAAATTACTTGTCATAAAAGTACCGTATGGCACATTTGTCAATAGATTAATCTGTTTATTACTCATTTTTTTACTGCATTTCACTTCAGTAAAAATATTGTAAGCAAAGGTGGTGCCCTTCTGTAACATCACATTCAACTGTTCCTTGACATCACAAAGGATGTAATACAGGTGCAGAGCCATTGGTTTTCTAGTCTAAATTAAGTGAAAAGCACACAAATTAAAAATATGTGAACAATCATATATAACAGGACCCTTTAACATTCTGAACGCAAAATTTTCATTCAAAAAGTGCATTATTATCAAATAACATGTTATTTCACTCAGTTGAAGTAAAGATGTTCTTAAACCTGATATGTGCTGTATTTCACCATTGAAACATGATTAAGACAAATATAATATGTCCAAAGCCTACATGATCTTCATTTCACCTACATCACCATTGCCATGGTACACAGGTATAAATACATATACCACCAGCTATACAGAACTCAAGTCTTCAACATAAACACCCCATACGTTGCACTTCCTTATTTTCATGGCATTTTGCCATTTTACAAAAAGAGCATTGAGAGAAAAAAGCAAGGTCTTGACGTCTCCAATATAAATGACGTTAATGCTATTAACTTGTTACGGGTTCCATTAATACATGCACTGTATGACACTATAGACTTCATGTTTTGAATGAGGAAAGGTGCTCAGAATATCATGTGAGAGGATGGCAATCCTGTGAAAAGTGATGTTAAGAGCTTTATACACTTCAGTGTATTTTAGGCTTGAGACACTTGTACTTGCTGGGCTCCTTACACTGGCACTGAAAAATAGCTTTAAAACCTATCCATTTACTTCAACTCTGTAAAGAACTTAATGCAACTGAAATTGGTTTCAAAAGTCCATTTGTAAAAATTACCATTACTAAGAGCTTGAAGGACATATGTCCAATTTTTAAAAGCTTTGAAATGGAAACGCTTGATCAACATCTTAAACTTCGTTAGAAGTCTGGAAATATTCTGTAGTCTGGAAATACAGTAGAACACGGATATAGCGAACACGGATATAGCGAATAAACGAATATAGCAAAACAAAATCATAAGGCCCGTCAAAAGCCCTAAATAATATGCCAAACGTGAATGGCGAACAGCGGATATACTGAATTCTTTGGTCCCTTTTAGTTCCTTATATCAGTGTTCTACTGTACTGTTATGTTGGATCTGCGACTATAATGTTACGCCTATCACTCAAGACCTTGCCCAATGTCAGTTTCCTGTAATCCAACAACTCAATACGGTTTTGCACTTTCGACAGGTAAAGCATTATAGTTAATGGAGAAATGAAAAATACTGCATGATAAGCCAGTCCTTAAATAGCAGGAAAAGAAATTGTTTTCATCAATATTCCATCAGTGCTTTGTAAAAAAGTCAGTACAAGTCATTAAATCAGTCATCTTTTTGTTACGCAAGAGCACAAATCAAGGATGTAGCTCAGTTGGTAAAGCTCATGTTCAACACCCAAAAGGAGATTCAGAGTTTGTTTTCCGGGTGTTATGGCTTAAAGTGGCTTGTCACCTAGCATTAAAATGACAAAGCAATGTTTTATCAGGGTT
The DNA here is from genome assembly GCA_936450465.1 of Gibbula magus. Lineage (NCBI taxonomy): Eukaryota > Metazoa > Mollusca > Gastropoda > Trochida > Trochidae > Gibbula > Gibbula magus. The sequence continues at coordinate 36,578,504 of OW388294.1, read as the reverse complement.
CTATCATGATATGGTGGATAATCTGGTGAAACTGCCCCTTTAACTGGTGTTACAAAGTGGATGATTTGAAAAAACACTAAGAAAGTATAATTTTTCTGGTGGTTTCACTTGCATTTCCGATTGTAATATGTACACTATATTTATGCCTGTTTTAGGTTTGTTAATATCTTCTACCCACAGGACACAAGACGATAAAAGTCACTCAAAGAGTAACACAAATCAGTAAACAAAAAAAAGAATCTTTGAGGCAGTTTTTTCACTGTTTTGTAGAACATTAGGATGACCACATGTAAGAGTATATCATATCCTGATGAACATTGTGTTTGAAATTAGTTATTTTTTTATCTAGAAATCTTTCTATTCTTTTACCAAACCTTGAAAGCAGCAGAAACAAGAGTTATTTTGAGAAACTTTGTTATCTCTGAGCTTGTTGAACTTACGAAAGTCTCATCCAAAACATGTTCTGTTGTGGATATATCCTAAGTATTTTCAAACATTACCTTTTTATCTTTAGAAACATATGCTAAATCAAAAGAAGCTTCATTCACAAAAAGAAAACCATTAATCAGCAGAAAACAAGAACTATTTTCAAAGTCCAATTACAGTATGTTATGTTGTGTTTTAACTAACCATATACATATCTTGTCCTGGACACATTCTGTTCTCATATCCAGGAAACCTTTTCATACATTTATTTCTTTTCACCAACAGAAACAGATGCTGGCTTAACCAAGAAGTACTATTACAGGATAACTCAAGCACCATCAAGCAGTATTGACAATCAGAAGAAGAACACGTTTCAGCACATGTTTACAAGAGGGCTAACTTTACCAAACCAAGACGGAGCATTTGACCAAAACCATATCCAGTGGTCCAAACAAGTGGCTATTTATACTGAACACCACTCGTTCACACATTTCCGAAGTTTCCACTCTCTCCAAAGGCAATAAACTTTGGTTTCCTCTTCTTGTTTTCCGCTGATTCAACGGTCATTCCATCCAGACAGGTCTGTGAACACAATACCTGGACGAGACTGTGGGTAAACATTGCTGGTGTAGTGTGGATGTAATATGGGTGTACTTACATGGTACAATAATGGTGGTATTATGTGCCCTGGGTAATAAGCTACCGGTAACCAATCTTTGATGGGCGTATTATCAGGATACTTTATGAGGGGGCACTATTTCAGAAAGAAGTAAATTATATTTGTCATCCATGTCTTTAGAACATGACATTTGAGATCTGGATTTGACTTCATAGACTGTCTTTGAGTCAAGACAAATTACACTTGTATTTTCTTTATCTGGAGAAGCAGATGTGGTCTGATCCACTTTCTACTTTGGAGATATACTCATGAAAATCCATGGAATTTTCCATTTCAGCCCATGATCCATATACAGAAATACAGGATGGTCTGACAATGGTGGCCCTTCCCGATGTGTTAGTTGAGAACAAACAATTGTTTTACATTAGGTTGTGTTTTCATAACATGACTCAGTCAACCTATGGCTCTAACACTATATAATCTTTCATAATTCCAAACTGTTTGAAATAATATGAAAACTTGTTGTTTGGAAGTCATTTGAAGTTATATGTTACGAATATGACAGGAACTTAGGTTAATTAAATAAGCATCAGCCCATAAATTTTATGCATATAACAGTTTTATTGTCATATTAAAATGATAAAAAAAAACATTCCGCTTGACGAAAACAGACATTGTCTACATGCTCTCTTTCAACAAACTCTTTTCCGAAACAACTAAATAAATGTGGTGCTTGTCTTTAAATCTGTATGTCAAGATGACAAAACAACAAACCATATCTCATATTTTGTTTTTTATCATTCCCATTTAAAATTTAGCAATAACATCATTACGATCAAAGTCTTCTTTACTAGAATTAAGTCTGATATCTTGGCAAGAGATGTTATCTACACGTATAATCACAAATCACAGTCCCTTTTCCCCATTAGTCCACTAATGCATAGTTACAGCTTCCTGTAGATGTTTACGAGAACTTATTTCCTCGCTAATAGTACCATAAAACCATCAGCTATTTCAACCAGGTCTTTACGACTCTTCCCCCATGTCCTCAATACAGTGGAAAATGCCAGAAGTTTCATGTAGTCTTCCCACTATATGTCATTGATTCGTTTACTGTGTCATTACATCAACTCAAATAATAATTACTCTCCATGGTCTCCAGTACAAATACATTGAATTTTTTGTATACTCTCGCTTCCTTGAGGTCACAGTTCAGCGTCAGTTAAAGTGTTTTTCTACTTTTATAATGTTGAGAGCAAGTAAAGAAGCAACAACTCCCAATTTTACCGTCTTTTAGTAACAAATCAAACCCTGACCTTGTGGGTGAGTGAGTGAGTGAGTGAGTGAGTGAGTGAGTGAGTTATTGCTTAACACCGCTTTGGCAGTATCGCAGCCATTTGCGGCGACCTTGTTGGTGATGATCAGATGCTACTGTCCGAGCTACATCCTTTACCACAGCCTCAATGTGGAGAGAAAATAACAAGAGAGACATGATTGTCCTCTAGTAGTATACATAGGCTACCTCAGAGTATTGCAGAACTTGCAGGTGAAAGAACAAACAAGAAACCTGTAAGATTATAAAATTCCAAACGGTGGGAATCATGGATCCGCTAATGTAGAGGCATTTCAGTGTCAGGGGGTTCCCCCCAAACCCCATTTGTTGAAATTGTAAATTTGATGACCTACCCCCCCCCCCCCCCCCCCCCCCCCCCCCCAAGAGAGTAAACCCATTCCCCTTCAATAAGTGAAACACCCACCTCCCCTCCCCTCCCCTCAACATTCCTGGATCTGCTTGTGCAGTTCAAGGTTGACAGTTCTTTAGGTCAGCTGAGTGAGGCAAGGATCAGGAGTTATTGGCCACTAAGAGTCTTCAAGTCAAACCTGACAGGATAATTGTTTGTGATAAATGGCTAGTTGTTTCAATGAAATAGTCAGTATTTAATGAGAAGGAGGAATGTAAGGATCTGAATTAAGTCCTAACCTATGGTGTGCCAAACAGGACTTTAATCGAAAATTGAATTTGGAAAAGTAACACATATTTAAGAAGGTTTGTGCTTTATTTATATAAATAATTGTGTAAAATTCGAAAAAAACAAATGTCATAAATAAAAAAAAAACCAATTGTGTCATCGCATCATTTGTGTCAGCCTGTAAAGACCAGAAACATTTTTTCTCTTTTTTTGGGGGCCTAAACTCGAAAGTGTGTCTTTTGATTTTTAAGAAACTTGTGCATAAGTTGTGTATTATATTCGACACACTTCCTTGCATAATAATCTTTATATCTGATGTGATCTCTGGACAAGAGTGTTTTTGTTTAAGGTCATCAGAAAAAATGGGAGGTTGATCCAATAAACTAACAAACATCCATCTCTTTCAGTATCACTGTAAGACAGAATATCAGATATATTGCACGGACCTTGAAGGATGACCTTAGCTGAGGTCAACCAAACACTCTCAGATTAGTAGAGGTGTTGGCCACTTGTTGAAGGTGTAAAGCTTATAGTCATCGGTCTGACATGTTAATTGCCGTGATGAATATCATCGTTCTTTTGAACTAGTCAGTGTTTAGTGCAGTTTTTAAGGTCATGTTTTTTGTGAATTTTTAGGGATATTTACATCAATCATGGTTTAATAGTTGAGCTATTAATGGACATAATGTTAGTTTGTAAGCTTTTCAAATATTGATCAATGAAAAATTCATCTCTTAATTTTCTGTAAACTAGAAGAGCAGAATTGCTATACATTTTGTTAAGACCTTGAAAGTTGACCTCAGCTAAGGTCAACAAAACAGAGAGGAATTAGCTGAGGTATTGGCCACTTGTTGTAGGTGTGAAGCATGGAGTCGGTTCTGACACGATAATTACCTGTGATGAATGTCTCGTGTGTAAGAAGCGGGTTCAACCGCTTGCAACAACAATTCTCTGCTAATTTGCCAAGAATTTGTGAACATAATTGTGTCTTAGCTAAATCTTTTTCCTGTTCTGTTTTTCTTCAACTCTCCATAGAGGCATAATGCCAAGTGGTACATGACGTCTAACGTTGATATTCTGACACTGGGATCGCACCATGAATATAACAATTTGTTTTTACGTAATTTTATCTTAATGATAAATCTTTTTCTGTTTGTTCTTTAACACTTCATAGAAGCTTAGTGCCAAGCATGACATGATGCCACCTAAAGAAGAAGTAAACATATGCTCCGAAACGTTGTGTTTGTTAATCTAGAACCTTGATTTGCCAATTGTTTATTTTCTTTATGCCAAATAACAATACTGCGCAAATTTATTACACAATGTGACATTATCAAATTTGCAACCATGCAAGCTTTGGTAGTTTGTCAAAAAATCTGTCTGTTTGATCTCGGTGTTCTTGATGTAAAATCAATTATGAGGAACCCTTACATTAATTGACACAAAGTTTGAAAGAAGTAAAATCCCAGATCTATATTTCCAACTTTTCTAAGATAAGAACATGTATATATATTCATGGAACCCTGCATCAAGTCTAATTAAGAGGTCAAATACAAAGGATCCTCCCGAGTGTTAAATGTTTATTGAGTTTGAAGGTAACAAGACAGAATGTGGGTTGCAGAGTTCCACAGACACCTGTTATACGTTTTACCTTTCTAGACTGTACATCAGTTTTCTGTACTGAAGAGGTGTGTGGAGTCTGTAGTCTGTCTGCTCTATGATATAAAATGATAATCTGCATGCATACAGCAAATAATTTAGTAAAAACAAGAGTCATCAGAAGATGACATATCCCACCGGTTCCACAAAATTTGTAAAACACATCCTGTCTCTCAACAAAGTCCAAATTCAACAAGTTTCTATGGAAACGAAAAAAATAAAATTTTCAGAAATCTAAAAATATCAAAATACACATGCAAAGTTTCAGGAAGATATGATGAACGGTTTTGGAGCTGTGCTCCGGAAACGAACCTGTCTCTGACAAAGTCCAAATTCAACAAGTTTCTATTTCAGAAATTCAAACCCTATATGAACCCATCCCCCCTCTATGAATCTGTCACTGATCAGGTATGTATCAAATAACCCAAATGGATCTTATATCTATTAATTTATGGAATATATACTTCATGAGGAAGGATTTCATTTTGAATCCAAACTAAAATTTGCATATGCAGAGTGAAAAAGAGTTCTGATATTGACCACACCTTTATTAAGTTTACAACACATACTTCAATGATAATTACTTCATTGATATGTTAGGTTCGTTCAGTTACTGATAGATCCTATGCAGGGTATCATATTACCCACACAACTGACCATATTTTCATTACAGTCCATGTGTCCACACAATACATCAACTGAAGCCAGATGTTTATTTACTAAGCTTTCCATCAACCAACACATCTGGTTCTGACTGTGAACTGCCCACATGCATATTCCCACACAACTACTTCCATCTTCTACATCATCTTCAACTTCAGGACTCTTTAACATCTATTGCACAGTTGTCTGTCTGAAAGGTAGTTAGCGGTCAACTGAGGTCAAGCTATAAAGTTTTCTTAATTCTGATTTAAAAATCATCTGCATTTTAGAAATTTAAAACTATGACTGTATGTATATCATATTAGCTAATGAATTAATTCATGAAAACAAATTTTAATAATAATATAGCTTGAAAGGAGGGTTCTATCTATTTTTATGGAAACAAAATTCAAGAGCAAATTGTTGATTAGTTTTATGACATGGTATGTGTTCCTATGTGAATATTCTATTAGTGTATAAATTTATTATTAAAAAGTTGTAAAATTAGGTAGAATATAGCATGTTTTCATTTCACGTTACAAAAAAAATCCAAGATGGCCAATTTTGTGGATATGACAGTCACTTTAAGTAAATTTGGGCAGTTAAATTGTTTGGCTATAAAAATATCCAACAAACTAAATCTGACACCAGCTGCAACTTCAGTGAAGTAAGAATCTGTTGTATATTTCTACTATGAGATGAAAACATATGTTGTATGTATATTTAAACAGTTGTCTGTCAGTGGCACGGTCAACTGAGGTCAGCCACGCTACAAAAGTCTCCACAAAAACATGTCCAACTCCAACGTCAATCAGTGGCTATTTAACTACTTTGAGAAGAATCCATACTGTATATTTAAACAGTTGTCTGCAAGTAGTACCGGTCAACTCAGGTCAGGTTGAGCTGTAGAAGTACACGTCTGAAACCTGAAGTTTGGAAACATCTGGTGCACGGCAATCTCCAAATGATGACATACAAAGAAGAAGTTGTTAAGAGAATAGTATCAGTATCTTATCAGTCCATCTGTGAGGATGTCACTGTCAATGAAATCCTTCGTTTAATATATTTCTAGTTTTTTTCAGTGAACCATGATTTATGACTATATATCTTATCATTCTAAGATATTAACTAGACTTGGTATGTCGGTAAGCCAATAATCAGCTTCACACCATTGACACAGAAACCCAGTAGTTTTAACTGTTTATTAATTTGTTCATTAATCAACCACTTTTATTACATAATTTGGAGTGAGATTCTCTGGTTTTATCAGTGAAATAAACTCTATCAAGCTAAAGTGGCGATAACCTTTATCGTCACTCTACTGAATGAATGAAATAACATTGGATGTTATAAACTGATAAATACTTTCACTGTTGATATTGATGCACACAAAAAATCAATATAAAATGGTATTTCACGGAAATATATATATAAACCTACACAAATACACAGCTCACAGTTTAGTTTCTGAAAATGAAGACACATTATTTTCATATCTTTCAAATTTGGAAAACTTTACAAAGACTTTCATTCCAGGGACGAAATGTTAGTCTAATGTGTAAGATACAAGCATTTCCAAAGTAGGTCCCAAAGACCCTTTCCTCAGCTCTCCCCAGCTCCACATGCAGCCATCAGAGGATCTAACTATGTCAAGGGGTATATTTATCAACAGGTCAGTAAGCCACATTATTGTACAGTGTAAAGATAACCCACGAGGGTGCTTAGTAGATAATTGCATCCATGTGTTGATGTTTTGCCCCTTAAAACCCAACTGATCTACAAACTCTTATCACACCACTTGTAAAGGAATTATGCTTTGCAGTGATCAAATTGTGATTTGAACCATTTCATGCATTTTGGGCATTAAATCAATTTAGTGAATTTCATAAATTTCATGATTCATGAATTTAATGCTGAATTTGAATATCTTAAAGAAAATACTGAATTGAGGAATATATATATATTCAACTAAAATCCTTATTAAATTAAAATTGAGATTTTTACTTTTTATCACAGAGCTGTTGAATCATTCTGATTGGCCAATTTACAGGAATGAAAACTTGTGAACAAAGAGATAAATCAATGATGTCCAAGGTTTATAGATAATATATAAACATAATTACATTCACATTTGCTTTTAGACTTGTTGGATTCCTCAAAGTCAGTTATAGATATACCTATAATATGCTGATACAGCATAATGCAGAACATGCAGGTAAGGATCAAGTTAAGATGATTCTCATTAATGTATCCTCTTGATGCTTAAAAACTAAATATACGCATGACAATTTAAGCACCAACTGATGCAATCAAAACCTTCATTTGGAAAATATGCATTTAAAGTAATAAATATTTTAAAAACCTAGATTTTCTTATTTTCATAACGGTAAAGATGATATGTAAATGTTTTGAACAAACATGATAAAATCTTGCAACAACCATCAAATTGCATTGAATAAACCTGTCAGGAAGGAGATATTAAAACATGCTTACTATCCAAACAGCATCTGGGAACCTAAACAGTTATCAGGAAGCAGTTTTGAGGCTTAACGAGAGAATCCTGAAACTGGATACAAGGAAAACAGAGACTATTAGGTTCATTTGCAGACTAGGCTCAGACACGCAAACTGACAGGCATGTATTACCTGGAAAGGGAAAATCTTAACGAAACGTTTACCTGAAACATTTTTTCAAGATGATTTTCTTCACAAAGGTCATACACAGAGACAAGAAATTATCAACAATCAAACCTTTCCCACTCTGTGAAACTTTGCATGTTATAATATAAACTTGATGATTTTGACTATGAAAATAATCTTACAAAAACGACTACACCTGACAAGGGTAGAATGAGAGCCACAGAAAATTATCATAACGTTGGTATAAATTCTAAAGTGAAATACGAGTAAAATCACAAAAGATTTGCACCAATTGGTATGACAATAGTCAAATAAAACCTTTCAAAGATGATTTATGATATAAGGATATCATAACACATACAATCAATTTATATCATACCAAAACGCTCCAAGGTAATAGAAGAAATGTCAACAAGATCATGAAGATGTCTTACCTTTGTAGGAAAATCTTTGTCCTCAAAAAACCTTTCCGAGAGACGATAGGCTCCCCAAGGATACATTAACACAGGAAATGAACTAATTCTTAATCACAAATCCAAAACCTCCAGTCAGATAATGTAAGACATCCTCACAAAACACTTTCATCAAAAGCTCATGCCAAACGCCTTGCTCATGAAAATATATATGTTACGCAATAGCATTCTTGCTGTATGAAACAATGGACTGGTCGACTCAGTCTCATTGACAAGTGGGAGAGTTTTCCCGCCAGTGTAACCACCTACACACACTTCTACACATGTGATCCCAGACACACAGCAGTTTCTCTCCTTCCATCCCAGGAGAGTTCCAACTGTTTACAGGCTTCAAGAGGGCCTGCTCTAGCACTGCCAGTGCTGATGTATGGACAGACAGGCTTTCTCATAGACGCTTTGAACGGTTCTTTACAAACAAGCACAGTTCTTTACCAACAAGCACAGTTCTTTACCAACAAGCACATGCAGTTCTTTACCAACAAGCACAGTTCTTTACCGACAAGCACAGTTCTTTACCAACAAGCACAGTTCTTCACTGACAAGCACGGTTCTTCACTGACAAGCACAGCTAGTTCTTATCAATAAGCACAGTTCTGGTGCACAATAATCCTAAAAATAATTTTACTTATTCCATTTGAGCATTAAACCTCTACCATCTTAAAGGGAGCGTTCTATCAGGATATTTTTTGTGGAAGAGAAATTCAAGGGGAAGTCGACATTTCTGTCTATACATAATGTGTTATGAATACATGATTATAACACAATCCACTTAAAACATATTACTGAGGTACATTTTGGTAACTACAATTTGTAAAAGAATAGTGCACATTCATTCAAAATAAAAACGATGAGAAGTGAATTCGGCCATTCATCTTCCCTATGAGTTAGTTTTATGTAATTTTAGATGCACAATGTTTTATTATTAAAGCATTTTTAACTTAGTAAAAATACAGTCATTAGTAAAAATACAGTCATATTCTACAGCCAACAAAATTAGCAAGTCCTGACAGGATTCAAACCTCTATCTCTTAATCTAAAGTCAAACCCCCTTGGCATTGTGCCATAAGTTGCACTTGAAACTCATTATTGAAATAATTTTAAACTTTAAGCCTTTTAAGAGACAACATCCCCCTGCAAGGCATATTATACTGTGCTAGCATAGCAGATTGCACTATGAAATTCAGGTTCAGCGAGCTGCTTCACTAGCACAGAAAAGTAAAGGAAATGCTGCAAGGTTTAAAGTTAACCAGTGATGTAGGCTGACGCAAGTTATGCCTTGCAAGGGGAAGTTTAGTCTGCCATCCAGACCCCTTAAATTAAAGTGCCAAGGCAAGTCTAGAACAAGAATACAGAGCTCTGTTTAAGAGGCTCCTTTTAATTTTATTGTATTTTTAAAAAAATTAAGATATTATTAAATAATTCATTTCAGAGGCTAAATGTTAGACTAGGGGAAGTTGTTTAAGAGACTTTATCTCAGTCTGCTCTCTGTTGATTGTCGGTTCCTCCCAGCAGACTATTTGACTTGGGTGCAAGTAGACAGGGTCTTTGAGTAGAGAAAATTGGAAATGCCGGTGTCTGACAGAGAAGAGATGTGTTGAAAGTAAATGGGATTGGAATATGAGATTTGTGAAACAGTTTCTGTTGGCAGATAAATTGCAAAACACTTTGCCTTGTTCAAGTTCTACATGAGGTTGATATCTCCCTCCTCAGGAAACAATTAACAATGTTCAACATGTATTAAACCTGCTGAATACTAATAGTATATATTGGTGCTGAATTGTTTTGCAAGTATCTCAAGATTTCAGTGAAGATTCAATGGTTAATATATCTCCCAAAACCAGATAGTTTTAAGGTGTCTGTTTAATGGCTATTTACTGGGAGGATTACAGAGGATTCAAATTCATGATGAAGTATGCGATGCTTTGACCATGCATGCAATAAGTATGAATAAATACGCTATAAAATGGACTATCATCATTATATTCACACGGTGAGGTGAGGTGAGTTGGGGCTTAACGCCGCTTTCTAGAGTATTTCACTTATATCGCGGCTGCTAGTATTATTGCAGGGAGAAAGCCCGCAACACCATGTGGCTATGCATTGCAGTGAAACCTGCGAGCATCGGCTGGAACTAGCGAACCATGGGTGGTACTGCACTGAAATTCAGTGTAGCATTGCACCCAAACCTTACTGCGTGTAGAACAGTTCTCTACTGCAGACAAAGTTGCCGTGCCCCTGGCAGGATTCAAACCCCGGACCTCTTGATCCGAAGCTGAACGCGCTAACCACTGCGCTATCTATACACCGCCCCTATATTCACACGGTAGACTCATATATATATACTTTATATATATAACAAGTTTGAAACAGGACATGAAATATCAACTTCCCTCACAAGACCTAATTCACACCAGTCTCCATCACTGGCTCAATTAACCCCTGCTAGCACGGGGAAGTCAAGGAAATGCTGCAAGATTAAATTCAGCCAGTGATGGAGACTGGCGCAGGTTATGCTTTGCGTAGGGGAGTTGATGAAATAAATGAACGATTGTATCCTCATGATGCAATCGGTCAACTGATGTCCGATAGGTCAATTTTCCATTTGGACAACTGGATTCACAATCGGACATGTCCGGCAAATAGACCAGTTTCTTCATCCCTATTCTCATCTAATCTCCTTTACAGCGTTCGTCAATTTATAAATATATATATATATATATATATATATATATATATAATATATATATGTAGCAATTATTCATTTATGCAAGTTTTTGACTTTGGATCTTGAAACATAATGTCTTTTCACAGACCAAATAATTTCTGATAAAAAAGATTGATGAAACAAAATTAATACTAAAAATAAAAGTATTTTGTCAGTCATACATCTCCTCTCCTGATATTACCTTTAATACAAAGGATTTTCTCCCTAGTGGATACTGTAAGATGCCCCTACTTTAGAGAGACTTTGATAACGTCTCACTTTCAGAGATCAAACATTCTCCGATAAGCATACAATCCCTCTGACATACGTCAAGAAAAAACTGTTATGAAATCTGTTGAAGTAATCCCCTAGGAAATGAAGAATTTAAATTTTGCATTCATCTGATAAAAAAATATTTCCCTTGCTTATCCTTTGGGATTTAATTTCTTTGATTCTTCTTCAATTTCAATGGGTTTTTACAAATTCTGAAAAAATATAAACAGATTAGTTTTCATGGCAAGTGCTTTTTATGGCTTTTTTCAAAAGTATTCAGATGAGATTGATCTATGCAAACACAGAATAGAACACAGGTGATTTCAAAGTCAAATGGATGCACTTTGAGATGAGGTGAGGTGAGTTGGGGTTTAACGCCGCTTTCAAAAGTATTTAAGTTATATCACAGGTGCTAGTATTTTTGCAGAGAGAAAGCCTGCAACACCATAGTGGCTATGTATTGCGGTGAAACCTGCAAGTGTTGACTGGAACTAGCAAACCATGGGTGGTACTGCGCTGAAATTCAGTGTAGCATTGCACTCAAATCTTATTACATGTGGAACGGTTCTCTATATCAGACAAAGTTGCTGTGCCCCTGGCGGGATTCGAACCCAGACCTCTTGATCCGAAGCTGAACTCGCTAACCACTGTGCTATTCCGCCCCAAATGCAATATAATACATATAGTCAAGAGTAACAGGTTCACACAGTAAGTGTTTTGTATAGATCACGGATCATTACTATCAACAGCATTATGTTATGCAGCATTTCTCTCTTGATTAAGTCAAATTTTTTCACATTTCAATTCCCATAAACATGATATTTGTTGTTAGCAAAATCTTAGTTAAATCGTTGACAATAGACTTCAAAACAGAATATGATAGTGACTACATATTTGGCTTTCTTCCAGAATCAGTTTAGACTTTCTGACAGTCCTGGAATCATTAAATCCCCTTTAATTTACCTGTAACTACAAATTCTTCGACTTCGACTTCGACAGAATAGGCCCTGAAACAAAATCTAGATTGATTTAGGATTCAGGAAATAGAAATAGAGTTTCACTGAATTTTCTTTTTGAAAGAGTATCAAATTTATTGTTGTCTATTGAACCATTAATTTCTCCATAACTCCATTTCAACATATTCATCCTTGAAAAGCAAGTATAGGCAATTTAAAGATTGAAAAATAATTTGTCACTGAGTATACTTTTTTGTATTGACAAGTACTTTGGAGTTAGTGAGTGAGCTTTTGTTTAATGCCACTTCAGGATTATCGCAGTCATTATTGGCGTGACAAGTACTTTGGAAAGACTATATAAAAGAAAATCTTTAATTCCTCCATAGCCTTCAAAACAAGTCTTTAATAATTTAAAATTCAGGAGATAAACTTACAAATTTGAAATTAAATATTTGTTAAATGATATTGAACTATTACATAAATTTTGAAATAAGTTTTTTTTTATAAACTGTGAGTGAGTCTAGACAGCAAGTCAGGTATCAGTGTCTGTATTTTACAAGTCATGGTGTTATGTTAGTAAACAAGTCTTACAGCAGTCCAGGATAACTAGAGTTGGTTAGTTTTACATCTACTTGAGTTAGCGTCTAGTTCTACCTTACTGTCAACATTGGTTTGCTCTATGTTACAGTGACACTGACACATCAATGAATGTCATGTGTCACGGGATGGACTGACACGATTAGGAAACTATCTAATATTCACAGCTAGGGGTTGACATCTTGCGTTCTGGATTTAGTGTATTGATATAATGGAATGTGGTGATTATTACACCAGATTGTATAGGAGATATTTTATTGACGTGTGTCAAAGGATGGATGAATTGAGAAACATACCCAATATTTACAGAACTCCTTATTTTGCTTCAACAAATAACAATTTAATTGTGCACTTATCAAAAGCAAACACACAGTCAGCAAATGTCAAAACCTTGTTCAATGATGTCAACTTCAATTGTGTTATGATGTCATAGATACAATGAAATAAAGAAACTTGAGCTAATTTAAAACAATGGTTGCTAGACAAAAGTGATATGTGTACAGTCAGGCCTCGATAATCCGAACGCTTCCGTTTTTCATCAAAAACGTTCGGATAGTGAAATGTTCGGATTACTGAGTACTGAGGACTACTAAAGAGATTAGTTTGGTTACATCTTCCTACCGTTCAGAAACTGCGAGATTCGGATTATCCGTGGCCGGATTATCGCGGCTTGACTGTATATATGTACATATGAATACTATTGTTTATTTATTTCTTGCAGGTAATAAACATACTGACATTACATCACAAATGCAGTTTTAAGAGAAGAGGATTTCAGAAAGGCTACAGAACTAAAAGTTCCTCTCTTTGGCTCTGGTATAATCGGCACGATCTGAGGGAAGAATTGATGGGTAGTTGTCTGGCTGATAGCACATGTTCAACTGTCAAAACATGGCAGGGAGCCAAACCTGAGTTCTAAGCACTGTCTTTAAACTCTTTGATGAATGTGTCATAACACCACTGGCTCCAGAGTTCCAGAAATTGAAGCAGTTCAAAGAAAATGAGAAACTGATTCCTCCAGTGATTAGTTTTTATCAAATGCTCTTGGTCTTTAACGTTGAAAACAAATTCCAAGATTTAGAAAAAATGAAAAACCGATTTCTTAAAATGATAACTTTAGCACAAAAAAAAGAGATTGAATGCAAAGATTTACGGGTAAATACGTACTTTTAATTGAAAGGCACATTTGCCTACCAGAACATATATAGCCATTGTCAAATCCTTGATTATTGCCGTTGATAATGAGTTAATTCCTGTACATTGACCATGCAGCCATGGCTTGAAATAAATCAACTGATTTTGCAGGGTTAATCATTAACCTGACATTGCCCAAGAAATTATGGGTATATGCCTACTAGTATCTATAGCCTATGGCAATTTCTGGATTATTTTCTTTGATAATGGGTGGTCCTTTTTGTAAATTGGCCACTCAGAATGATTAGACACAAATGCATTAAACAGGTAAAGGATTAATATAGAAAGAGATGCATGGTTACATGAAGAAATCAAACAATGAAACAATTGTATCAAGTACAATTGTTGAAGGTACCATTAAAACCATGAGTCAAAGATATTTACTTCCATCTTCGAAACAGTATACCTATATTATATATACCGTGTCCAACTCGATCAGCAGCTTTATCCAGGTGATGACTAAGGGCCACGTTCTCGAAACATGATCATCAACTTTTGTTTGCAAAATGTGTTCCCAAAAACATAAGGTTGAGAGTCAGGGTCATATCCGTTTTTTTCAAGGTACAAAACAAATATTGAGACAAATGTCCAACAACTGTGAAAGTATTAGTAGCAACTGTGATTTAATCTTCACATTCCTGACCCTTCAAGGCTATTTTTAACTAAAAACATATTCCTGAAAGTAGTTCCTAATTCTGAGTTCATTAAAAAAATAGAGCCATGGGCTCTGTAGCTCATCAGTGTTTATATTGTTTGATGATGAAGACAGAAATATATTGTCTCAATATAATGCACATTCCCTAGCCCTGACAAAGAGAGAGCACTCAGCAAGGTCAACACACAGGAGATTATGCAATATGCTGATGCCTTGGCTCTGGTTACAAGCCAGCTGTGCTTTTACAGCCAAATTATGTAATAGCCTCTGCCTTGCACTAAACACTGGCAGCACTGATCTAAGCATATTAGACAAGTTTATACTGATGAAGGAATCTTTAAAGGGGTTGGTTTATATAAACGGGTTGGTTCACCCAACTAATATGCAATTTTGAAGTGTCAAGTGTCAAATCCTTATTGAGTATAGTGTGAGACTATTTATTCTTTAGTTTACTTTGATTCCAATTCAGGTAATTATAAGCAGTACCTTCCATTTTTTCCGCCCCATCACGGTTCTAATCTTGACTAGAGCATTCTCTGATATATAGAACTTCAAAGCCTTCTACAGAAAAATCATCATTGAACCAACACGTAGATCATTTGAACTTCCTTTCCATCTCCATTAAAAGTCATTCTTGGTTGGTGTACAACATAAAATCAGTTTTCAGTAAAGTAGTATTCAATCACAGAATAATGGCTGCCATGAATACCAACAAGTTAGAGATTACATTTCTCCGGTCCTTCGACTTCATCATCCATCTCGACTTAATGATAATTACTCGTGAATTACGATCTGTCGTCAGGGAATAAGGGAGCTGTTACAGTGATGAAACTCGTTAGAGACATTGATCTGAATGAATTCATTGAGGAGGAGATCAAATAAGACACATGCAAAGGAGGCATTAAATCTGCATTGTAAATTTGGTTTAACAACTTTCTTTCATTCCAGAAAAAATATAGAAAATATACAGCTTGAAGTACCTACTATATAGAATGCTATATACTGCTTGATTTCTTTGATTGTAATAAAGTGTCTTTGAGGTTTTGCAATGTTAAACATCACAATTTTGAAGATACATATAAGCTTATGTATAATTATAATTATATATCTTCAAGTACAAGTAAGGACTCACAATGCAAGGATGTCAAAACCTGATGACATCACAATTGCTATGATGTCATGTACATGATGATATCATTATGTTATCAATGACAACAGCGTAAAAGTCAGATGGCAGTGCTGTGATCATGCAGCGATGTATATTTTTTCACTGCAGCTAATAAAGAAAGATTTTGGATCATAACTAGAACCTCAAACATCTGTCTTCTGAGATCAAATATATCAACACTCACTAATCAAAGTAAAAACATCTTTGGCATCTCCTATCAACTCGTATTGATATATTTTATACTAAGAGGCATTTTGGTGTTGTTCCCATTCTAAATGTAAAACAATCCTAAAATCCAAGGTAAGAATGTTTTCATTGGTTGATTGATGTACATGATAATGTCATCAGACAGATGTAAAGTCAGATCTATGAGAGAAACAGGATAAATCTTTGCTGATTACGCAATTATCTCGAAAATCAAAAAGTTTAAAAAGTTTAATTCAAATACGTTAAATCCAAAACCAAATTTCATCACAAAAAGTAATTTACAAATTATTCAACATTATTGAAAATAATAATAAGTAGGGGACAAGAAAATTAACATGAGGAAATAAGAAATCTACTTTCATTTCCACCTACCGAATTTCTATTTGAGTCACATATGAGCTGCCAGACCAATATCCGAGTGTTCAATCCTCTAAGACGGTACTAATCTTCCATCACACCAACTTCAAAGAGCAAACACCAAGCACCTGCTAGCTTCTCACGATTCATCAAAAACTGACCAATCAGGATTAAGCTTAACACCATCGGACCAATCACCTGTAAGGATCAGAATCACTGACCAATGAAATCTTCGAAGACAGGATGACCAGTTCTGACGAGCATATGGTCAAAGACTTAACCACTTAGCCAATCAATAACCATTATTGTGAGAACTCTTTAGTTCAGGGCCGATTTCATTATTCAAAGGGTGAAAGGTGAAATTACAAAACTCGACAGCATCAGGACAAATATTGATCATAATGAGTTTGAAGAATAGTGATTTCATGCATGAAGTCATTTTTGTATTTTCTTGAAAGGATGGTTACTAAAATTGTTACTGACCAGAGAAGTTCGGACAGATTACATTGCTTAGCTACTTCTATTGAATATTTATTATATGACGATCAATGAAATGCTGGGATTTATCAGTGAAATAAACTGCCTATCAAGCTACAGTGAAAATAACTTATATTTTCACTGCTACCAGTGACTGATATCAATTGACGTCATAAAACAATGGTCTGATGTAACAAATTCTGTTGTGACGTCACAGTGTTACTGTGGTAACGGGGGTTCTTAGTGGCCGCTCAGCATGGAAACAGCCTTGTGGCTTAATTAATTACAAGGATAACATCATATAAATAGAATATCTGTCAATTCTTGACAAATACCATGTTTATCTCATCTCGTGAGTGCAACAATTATATATTTTCACTCGTGGCTGATCACTCGTAAAAATATAAACTTTCTACCTCACTCGATGAGATAAACATGGTATTAGTCAAGAAAAGTCAGATATCCTCTATGTATTTCATAAATGCAGTTAAACGTTAAAAAGACACTACTTATGAATTGACACCAATAACTCTGTTTACAATAGCTATGTGAAAAGGAAGGAACGAGTTCTATGGATGTACAACTTCTTTATTGCAGGAGTGCGACGTTTCGGTGGAGAGACTAACACGGTTATCAAGCAAATGTCATCATCAATAGAACTTGTTCTACTTCATGTAACCAACTTCTAAATGCCATTGAAGGAAGATAAAGAGGAGATAAATAGTGCCAAACACAACACAGATGCTTTAGAATATCAAACTAAAATTTAGGTTTATACGTTAAAATGAGACTTGGATAATATGTGATCGAAAACATCAATGACTATTTTGTGTCATTTATTTGGAATTCATAATTTCATCCATATGACTAAGATTATTGGAAACAGAGTGTGACAATAGTTCAGGGACATGTCCATTTAAAAATCTATAAATACCCCATTCCATTAAAATGATTAATTTGCCAAATGGATTATTATTTCATTTCTCTCCAGATTATGTTAATTAGGCTTGATGATTCAATATCTGCAAACTGAAGACATCTGTGATCATTTTGGGTTATTCTGAAGCAAATGATCTGAAGATAATGTTCTTTTACTATATCAGATCCATACTTAGTGATACGAATTCTATATTTTTGTTATGAATATTTCAACGTTTGAAATATTCATTACAAAAAATATAGAATGCAAATCACTAAGTATGGATCTGATATAGTAAAAGAACATTATTTTTTATCATTTGCTTTGAAATTTAAACCCCCAAAACTATATTATTTTCAGGATGTTTAAAAAGCCATAGAATATTAGTTCCTTTTTTAAAATTGTTCCTCCTGACCCATGTAAATTATTCAATATTTATTGTGGAACCTATAATGATTGTGTACAACTATTCATTATATTTTCTTTTTCTTTCTAATGTTGTTATGGTTCCGTGTCTCTTGTTAATAAACCATGCTTTAAAAAAATTGTTCTAGTCCCTTGAAAAAGTAGAAGTTTCTTTCACAAATATGTTGTATCTTTATGAAATAAGTGTTTTGAAAGTATTCCTGATTCAGATTATGTGTTTCAAGGTGAATATGTCAAGTTCCTTCTGGAAGGAGATTTACCAGATTTAAAACCAATAGGTCAAAATACATTTATTCTTTACAGCATTCGTCTTTTAAATGATATTTATGTCAAGTTTGATTGTTCTATATATAAGCGTTTAACTGTACTGTTTGTCTTTATTGTACACAAGAGCTCTGTTGACGATGAGGCAAAGGGAATTCCTTTCAGGGTAATAAAGTGTTACCGTAGTGTCGCAGGTATTAGACCATATTTGAGCCTAAGACCACCCCCACTTTTCTGAGGCTTGTCTTGGTTGGGGTTATTCTCTTGTTATAGCCCACCCCCCATTTTGCCAGATGTTCAATGGTCAAACTATTCATGCACAGATTCGATTTCTCGGACATACAATAAAGTTTGATTTGTCATGTTATATCGTGTTGGAGCGAACAACGTCACAAACTTTTTTGTATTTCAAACAATCACTTGAAGGAAACGATTTGAAGATAGTTGTGAAATAAAATATTTGTAATATTTTCTGTGTTTGTCCTCTTTTCGTATCATTTTGAAGTGTCTAAATACCTCGATTCGAACCAGGAAGTAAGCATCGTATGCCTATGAGTCGCCAAATATATCAGCCAATGAGATTTTGAATCGATGACAGACCCTTTTATCCACCAATGAGAGTTCGCATAAGTAATTAGCCATTCGTTCCGACGCAATAATCTGTCATCTGTTTCATTATATTCTGCACTCGTTCTTGAATAATCGACCTTCAAAGTGAAAACATTTTGTTGATTTTTTGTCAACAACACAGCTTATTGTTATCATTTTAATTCATGGTGCACATTTTTTTTTAACTCAAAGGCAATAACAAATTTCACAGAAAAAGTAACTAGAGTATCATGGCTTCGCTGATCGTAGCTACTCACCTGAAAAAAAAACACGATGTAATTGTGCGTTAAATGAATAAAGTTACAATTTTATAAACATAATTACATAAATAAATATCGTCTTTATGTTATGTTATGAAGTAAAACATCAAAACAATATCCTAAACAACATGATGTAGACTAGTGACAGATCGTGTGTGTGAGAGAGTGACACCACGCTTGCGGGAAGGGAAATCCGTAATGACGATAGTCTGCTCTGATTGGTCGAGACTAATATAACAACCAATCATATTGTACTTCCTTTGAAAAAAAGCCATTTCAGTCGGCATGCACATTGACGCTTCCAACACTTCCAATTGTAAATAGTTCATTAGCAAATTACGATATTTGTTCTGGAATTTATGACTAAATAACGTACATAAACATTATTGACAACATCATAATTAAGCTATGTAATGATGAATATCAAATCGGGACGTGTAACTTACATCGATGTCTGATGACGTGAGTAGCTAAATTTTATTCCCAACATTTAATTTTTTCAGAATTAATTATTTTGTCAGCTACGTACACAACTATCAACAACGCAACTCAAGAATGTTATCGTTTTTATTCATTGTACACCATTTTAAACCAAACACATGGCATACAAAATTCATAAATAACAAATTTAATGGCAATGATTTCAGGGTTTTTGCAGTCGCCGATCATAGAATTCTGAAAAACAAAAATGATGTTTAAGTGCAGAATATAATTATCATATATAAAACACATAACATGAATGAATATTAATAATATCATGTTTATGTTTAAAAGACTTAAAACATCAAAGTACAATATTCTTTATGCCGGTAACATGCCTTGCCGATTTGTGTTAGTTACGAGCCGCCATCTTGGATTGAGTCAATTCGGTCTCATGAGTTGGGGTCTTTCTCGGTAACTAGCCCACCCCCATGTTTTCAAGATGTTTGTTTGCCGAGCCCCCTGTTCTTATACCCGCGACACTAGGGTATTATTAATTGAAGCTCATTCAAAAATCAATCAACCACGTAAGACAGCACATGTGGCTCATTATGTTTATTTATCTAAGGTTGAAGAAGTTTGTGGTATGCTATAAACCAGGGATGCAGATTCAAATTTTTGCCAGTCGGACATTTCATCTTTGACCCAAAAAGACGAACCCGGAAGTAAAACAATTTTTATGAATAAAGTATCAGAAAGTATTACTATTTGTTGGTTCTTCATTCATTGCATACTATTATACATAAAACGAAAGCAATAAACGATAACTATTAATTTATCATTAACATGCATAAAATGGTTCATAATATAAAATCAATGTTTACCAACTACGATTTACCGACAGTGCTAGTTTGACAAGTTTACAAGCGAATTTGCGTCAAGATGGACGAGAAAATTCTAATAATTTAATTGCACATAGTTCATCAAAAGTTCAAATCATGGACCAAATGATATATACCTTCTAAATAATCATTTTAAATTCAAAGGAACTCGTTTTCAATAGCGATATAATTTACGTAAACTCACAACTCGGCAGAGCACGTGGTCCACCTATTTTCCATACGACTATTTCCTATTCAAGATGTAGCTACGAATTTGAACTTATTCTAATAAGATTACTTTTATATTTTATTTGGAGACATATTTCGCAATTGTAAATGAATAATTATAGAATAAAAAGAACTAATGTAAACGCAAGAGAAATTGGAGTTTTTAAATTAGCGTACCTCTTTATAACGTGTGTCATCATGTAAATGCGATCGCGTGTTCGTAGCGTACGTCATACAAACGGTGTTTGACTTCATAACGTCTCGTGAAATAATATTGCTAATTATTCGATTTTGATAGGTTTATTTATTTTGAATTTGTATAATAGCTTTACCATACATCGATATTGATCTATCATATTTTGTTACAATATGTTACCTTTGTTTTATGAACGAGATATTATTAAATTTATCGAGATTCAAAGTAACAAAATCTTAATCTGTAACAAATTCATGAATCACCGGTACGGTGAAGCCACACGTTCATGCAATGTTAATCTTTGACAAAATTTGTTTACAATGCGATTTTAATGAAATCTTTTTCGTAAATAATGTTGTG
The DNA here is from genome assembly GCA_936450465.1 of Gibbula magus. Lineage (NCBI taxonomy): Eukaryota > Metazoa > Mollusca > Gastropoda > Trochida > Trochidae > Gibbula > Gibbula magus. The sequence continues at coordinate 36,556,925 of OW388294.1, read as the reverse complement.
AAATGGGTCATATCTTTCAGTCACTAAATGACACTGGAAATTTCAATTAAATATCAAACGGTAAGTGTTTTTTCTGCCGACAATTATAATTTACTGAAGATGTCTCGTGCTGTGAAGAATAAATGTGACTTCTTGACTGGATCAACATTATTTCAATTTCATAAACAATTATGACCGACACAAGCATGGCCGTTTGCCTTTATTTAATATGCTTGTAAGTTTAGTTTTCCTTTTATTTTCTGCAATCGGTCAACTGATGTCCGATAGGTCAATTTTCCATTCGGTCAAACTGGATTTACAATCGGACATGTCCAGCAAATAGACCGATTTCTGCATCCCTGCTATAAACCATTTTCAAATATACAATTGTAATCCACTGGTCAAGGTACTATAGCTTCTACACAAGATTTCAACACTCTGGTGCATGCACATTATTAGAAGTCAAGAAACATATTTTAGTGACTTGATCACATACTCTCACAGATCTGCCCTCAAACCTCATACATTATTTAAAATACTTTCACAAGTGATAAATGGCATTAAAAAAAAGCCTGAAATAGGCACAATAAATGTTTCCCCAAGGTCCTCTACCACACCATCACTCCCTCCTGCTCTGTCTCTCAGCTTCCACCCCCAGCTTATCTAACTCATTTTGTTAACTATTTCTATGAATTTAGTTAATTCCTGAATACTGAAATACGTAGATGACTGGATACATTTAAAAAATTCTTAATGATAACACCAGTATACTCAGGCAAGATCAAAATATCTTAGAAACAATTTCTTTCTACAACATGTTAACAGATCATGCGTAACAAATGAGTCAAGTAAACGTCTAGTACACCAAGTCCAATTTGTTTTTTTACACAAATATTCATTAACAGTGGTATATTAAGAATATAATAAATCTTTCACAAATATTTCTACAAAGACTCACCTATAAAAGCACCAAACCCAAATTGTTGAATATTAATTATCCATATGAATAAGTTTGGTAAAACAGTATCTTTCTCAATGCCACAGGTGATCACAATGTCCAGAGTAAGTGACCACTGCACTGACCAGAGTAAATGACCACTGCACTGACCAGGTCAACTTCACTTATACTATTAAATTTCATCAATAATAATCAACAGTGGAATTAACTCCCACCAAGCCGAGGGCACGTGTGTGTGCCGACAGAGTAATACCTGCTGGACTCAGTGGAGTTAATAATGTGCTAATTGCTGACTGACCACTGGTCAAACTCTGGCCACTGAGGAATGGATTTGACCAGTGAGACTTAGACATGACCACAGAAATATTGATTTTGAAAGATGCTTGGGTATTAGTCATTTTAGGTTTTTGATAATATTATGCATGGTAGGGGCACTTTATTTCGAAGACTTGGCCCTTACTTGGTGCATGATTCAAAGTGGTTTAGTCACTAATTATCTTCAGACAGGTTCATTTATTATTCATATTGTAAATCGACAAATTTCACAAGAATTCCAGAGGTGAAATATTCTAACAAGAAGGTCATGTTTTCACCATTTGTTGAATCACAAGACTGTTTTGAACTGAAAATATCCAAATACTAAATCATTTAAATCCTTTCATTTTTCAAGCATAATCAAATTGTATGTTACATGTAAATGAGTAGTGCCAAATATACTTTTTAAACTCTGTGAATAGTAACTTTTATTGCAAAATGTAAATTTTTTAATAAAAATTAATTTAATGATAAATATGCCATAAAATATTGGAATAATTTGTAATTTATCTTTTAACACATTTATCAAGCCTTTGTATTCCAAATGAGAAAAAAACAACTTTAGATTTTTCAAAAAAACATTTTCATCAATACATTAACATTTATACTGCACATGCAGTTGAATACATTGTGTATATATATTCCATGTTACACACAATACACTGTATATACACTGTATATATATTGAATACAGATACAGATATACCACTCACCATGAATACAAATTAGCAGATTTATACCACCGATTTCACACCTCCCAGAAAGGTTAATATGAACTATATCACATCTCATGGGACATACATGTGCTAATACACACCAATTTATGGATTATGATATTGACAAATTTATTGGATGAATTCTGCAATCATTGGTTGTATTCCAAAATATCCGTATATTAATCTAAATCACATTTAGTGAAAGCATTACATTGTATTTATTGTTAAGTTTGTGGGAAAATCTAGTATGTACAGTACTTTCACATGTTCATGTGAAATTTTAACTTTTAAAAGTTAAAGATTTTAGAATATTCACTTATTCAAGTTATGTTCTGATTTATCATAATATGACTGAATAGAATAGAATTACCAAATAAAATATTAAGATTTAGAGATATGCATACAAAAATGATAATCAGCTGTTGACAATTTTGAGAATTGTTTAGAAAAGCTCAAGAACTGCAAAAGGATGTTGCACGAAATATTTTCAAAGAAAAACATTATTTTGCACACAGCAAGGTATTCATTGAATATAAGAATGAACAAATCTAATTATAAGAATCTGGTATAAAAGCACAAAAAACACAGCCGGCCTACAAAATCATTGCACAGGTAAATTAACCATCACTAGTTTTCCAACACCTCCTCATATTCAAAGTGTTGATAAAAATGTTGGAAAATTCATTTCAAGTGTCGGATACATATGGACCATTTGTGTATGGGAATCGCGAGCTAAATCGTATATAACGCACAAACTTCCAATTAGACAAAAACACAGTGGCGAGCTAGGAGGTACAAAAATTCCATCGCAGGGGCTAAAAGGGGCAATATTAAACATAGCAACGTGAGGGTTATGAAACCAATATCAAGTCGTTGCAGGTAAAAATCTTTGCTATATTAACAACCATGCATCACTTCTTTTTCTCCTATTCAAGAAACCTATCACAAGTTGTAAATGATTATACTCAATCTAACATGCTAAAGGTATCAGAATAATTGATACAAAAGTGTTTGCAATCTTAACCATCTCATTAAGTCCACCACCACCTGCATCTATTGAGCAATGACGAACATACCGTTTGCACAGCGATGTAATCAAATCCTTTTCAACATCCTACAAACGTATTACAAGACGACAGACCACTAAAAAGAAAGTTTGACACTTTATCGAGTTGCGAAAAAAATATCGAAGGGGCCGCGTTTACTTAAGTATGAAACTTCATACAAGCGTGATTCGGAACAATATTCAACCTTTGACTCCAAAAGCAGTCTGCGTAAAATAAATTACTCTTTTTGTGTGGAGAGAACCTCCATCAAAAGTCTGACAATTGGACGGAAATGATATGAAGACAGCCAGGACAAATAATAATTTCACATTTGGTAACTCTGATTGACACAGGGGTGTTGATATTGAGAGGCTTTTGTGTCGAGATGTGTTGAATTGTGATGTATACCGAGCTCTGAATTGAATAGGTTTGTCCAATATACACAGCCTCTATTGGAGATTGGTGTCGTAAAGTTTGCTTCGGTAGACAAACTATTGAAAATTTGTAACATAAAGTTGGCTGGGCTGGAGTCAGCCCTAAAGGTTTCCAGTTAAAGTGTTGTCGAGTTGAACTTTCTTTTGAAAATTTATGTCTCAAGTCTGCTTGGGTTAGATACCAGCAACAAAGAGTTATTTTAAAAATTTATCCTACGTTTTGTAGATTTGTAACATATAAGTTGTAAGGTTAGCTATAGCAATGGAACTTCCTAAAACAGATTTGATCCACATATGAACCAACAGCAAAGCACAACATACAGTCCATGCATGCTTGAAAATAGTTATCAAGTTATATACTATAAACTTTAGCTGCTGAGGTGAGTTGAGGTGATTTGGAGTTTTAATGCCGCTTTCAAGAGTATTTGACCTATATAACAGCTGCTAGTATTATTGCAGGGAGAAAGCCTGCAACACCATGTGGCTATATGTATTGCGGTGAAACCTGCGAGCATTGGCTGGAACTAGCGAACCATGGGTGGTAATTCACTGTTGCATTGCACCCAAACCTTACTGCTTGTAGAACAGTTCTCTACTGCAGACAAAGTTGCCGGGACCCTTGCGGGATTTGAACCACAGCCCTTTTGATCCGAAGCCGAACGCGCTGACCCCTGCGCTATCCACTGTGGGGGGTGGTTCACCTTGGGGTTTGGGTTTGTAAGTCCCTGAACCCGGCCTTTCTAGAACTTTAAGTTTCCAACCATAGGCATGGCCAAAATATTAACCCATAACCTGATGAGTTATTCAATGCCAAACCATTTTTAGTGGGCTACCTTCGGGAATATTACCTGGAGAAAAGGAGGAATCTATGTTTCGCCCTAGGCATACATGGGTAATTACTGCAACGACAAGTTAAAGGTTGACCCGACTGAGAAGATGATGTCATGAATGTATATACACATGTACATGTACCCCAGTTTGGTATACTCTACAATTCACCTGATGAAGGAGTAAGCATATACTGCAAAACATCAAATATGTTTACAGTAATCGTTTCTTGACATGGAAATATGTTTCCAAATCCACAAGAATGTGTATAAATGAAACGTGGAGATGTCAGGTCTGCTCTTGATGTGATACGAAGCTGAAAGGTCGTGAGCAAGTGATATTATTATACTGCATTATTACAGGTCAAAATGCAACAAACCCATTCTATTCAATTTCAAAGATTTTATTTCTCTATTTACCATTATGAGTATCAAGTCTGATCTTGATCTGATAGTACAACACATGAAAGGTTTTACATTCAAAAGCAGGTTTAAAAGGTTTAGAATATGTAACACTGGTAATGGATAAGTGATTACCTACAAAAGCAAGTTTCAAATGTTTAGAATATTCGCATCCCCTCTCATTGAAGAAGAAATCAAGTTTAAGGCCACTGAAGCCCATAGAACATACATACATACAAAAAGCATTGATTGCATGGCATGTGTTTAACACAAGACATGACACATACAACATTGGTAATTGATTTGCTCAATGGGTTTGTAAGATCAAGTGTTGAAAACTTTCCTCTTGACATTGAAACTTTCTTCAATAGGGTTTGTTCACCACTTGACTCTGAGGACTTGATAACACTAAAAACTATATGACAAGCTGTACAAGTTCCAGGCTTCACTGTCCTGCTTTAGGCTTTCTTATCATCAACAATATTTTACAAACAGTTCAAATAGTTATACAAAAAGGAGCCCTAAAGATGGCTTGATTTCTGAGCTGAGTAATTTAGCATCATTTTCATTTTGGTCATTAATTGAATATTTTCCTTTGGGGTCAGAATGACAGACTATGTCATGCTACAATTAACCCTTGACTTGAGGGTCCTGGCATATTTCATGATAGTCTCACTGTTATTCCCTATGTAATAAAGTTTGATTCCTGTATTGACCACTTAAAAATGGTTTGATGTTAAGTACTAATTAATATAATACAGCGTTATCACATTTACTGTAAAGAAAAGTTTCAAACACTTATTAGTTATCATACTATTGAAGTACTTTTCTGAGATAGCCTACATTTAGTACATGACTAGATTATGCCTAGATTGAAATTAAATCTATGAAATATATTTTTTTAATAATAATTTTGTAAAGTTTTTAAAGTTTGGGCCTTCAATTTCATATGGATATGACATATCTGATTGATTATACGTATATATCATCACCTGGTCCTAAACTTGCTGAAGCAGTATTCTAGACTGTATAAAACTTCTTCATTATACAGTAGAACATGGATATAATGAACACGGATATAGCGAACACACAATTATAGCAAACAAATTTATAAGTCCAGTCAAAAGCCCTATGATTAAAATAATATGTCTATAGCAAACAACGGATATAGCAAACTAAATTCTTTGATCCCTTTGGAGTTTGTTATATCCGTGTTTTACTGTACACAGTTATATTGCAGGAATAGCCCATGACAAATCTGGGATGATGTCCTTTGTTTATTTGTGATTCCTGTACATAGGCCTCTCAGAATGGTCTGGCACCGATTATTTCAGCAGCTTAAGTGGTAACCCTTTGCCTGCTCATCTAAGAATGTTCAAGAAAGATTTAAAACAGTGCCAAAGTCAATCTGTGAGGTGAGGTTAGGTGAGTTGGGGTTTAACGCCGCTTTCAAGAGTATTTCACTTATATCGCGGCTGCTAGTATTATGGCAGGGAGAAAGCCAGCAACGCCATGTGGCTATGCATTGCGGTGAAACCTGCGAGCATCAGCTGGAACTAGCGTACCATGGGTGGTACTGCACTGAAATTCAGTGTAGCATTGCACCCAAACCTTGACTGCGTGTAGAACAGTTCTCTATTGCAGACAAAGTTGCCGTGCCCCTGGCGGGATTCGAACCCCGGACCTCTTGATCCGAAGCCGAATGCGCTAACCACTGCGCTATCACCCCCCCCTCCCCCCCCCCCCCAAGTCAATCTGTGAGGATCTTCTTACAATATCAGACATGAAACCAAAGCAGCAGGACATGTTTCATTGTTTGAGTCATCAAGTTTACTTTACCTCAATTTTACAAATAAAATTTGCTATCTTTGTTCCGAAATTGACTGAAGATGTCAAAAAACAAAAGATACAAGACAAATGATGCAAATTGTTGAAAGTGAAATGCATGAGAGAAAAAACGGAGACGAATGTTTTTGTTGCAATAAGATAATCATGCATACCTACTTATGTAGATTCTTCATTCTCTGTACTGAACATCAAGAATATTCAGCTTTCAAAACCATTCCAGCGAAAGTTCATTATCTGAAAACAAAACAAGTATTATTTTCAAAATGTACAAGGATTACATTAGATTCTAGAGCATTTCACTATTATCACAGTGGCTATATTGACATGGCTGAAAGAAAGCATGCAACATCAGTGTGCCTATCCATTGCAGTGAAACCTGTCGGCATTGGCTGGAGCTAGTCAACAATTGATGTTATTTCACTGAATTCAGATGTAGCATGTTACCCGAACCTGAAGAACAGTTCTACAAAACTGAGTGGATACCTCATAAGACAAAGTAGCAGCATAGACTGTAAGACTCAGCGGGAGATAATTTGATAATCCATGAATTGAATCCATGTATAATGAGTGTGCAGTGCCAATCTGGATATTACTTGATGAAAAACACTTTGGCAAAAGCCAATAAAAGTTTCAATGAACTAATGATATGAGGATATGCCGTTTTCTTCTCATAAAAGTGAATCTAAGAAAAAAATATAAAATCCACATCAACTTACTGAAGGTAGAGTGGGACAAGATTAAAAGTAAGCTGAACACAAACAGAAAACTACTTATTTAGGAGAGGGATATGTCAAAGTGTCTGTGAACACTCAGACTTGTCACGGAGATAAGCGAAGTGCCCATAACAACTCAGAAAGTAAGAGCTCTTTGATGTGGAAATTATATAGGAAGTAGGAGTTATGATCAGGGAACGGTTGTTGTGGGGCGTGGTGGGAGGTTGTGGGGTATGGCAGGGTCGGATAGTGTGTGAGGTTGTGGGATGTGGCAGGTTGGGGGTGATGTGGCAGGCTATCGGGTGTGATTTAGTGATTTAGGTTAGGGGTGTGATGTGGCAAGGTGGGAGGTTGTGGGGTATGGCTGGGTAAGGCATGGTTGATTGTAATGGGAGGTTGTGCAGCATTGGATATGGTGGGAGGTTGTAGGATGTGGCAGGTTATGGGGTGTGATTTAGTGAAAAGTTGTGGGGTGTGATTTAGTGAATGGTTGTGGGGTGTGATTTAGTGAATGGTTGTGGGGTGTGATTTAGTGAAAGGTTGTGGGGTGTGATCTAGTGAAAGGTTGTGGGATGTGATTTAGTGAAAGGTTGTGGGGTGTGATTTAGTGAAAGGTTGTGGGGTGTGATTTAGTGAAAGGTTGTGGGGTGTGATCTAGTGAAAGGTTGTGGGGTGTGATCTAGTGAAAGGTTGTGGGGTGTGATTTAGTGAAAGGTTGTGGGGTGTGATTTAGTGAAAGGTTGTGGGGTGTGATTTAGTGAAAGGTTGTGGGGTGTGATCTAGTGAAAGGTTGTGGGGTGTGATTTAGTGAAAGGTTGTTGGGTGTGTTTGGGTGGGAGGTTAGGGGTGTGATGTGGCATGGTGGGAGGTTAGGGGTGTGATGTGGCATGGTGGGAGGTTAGGGGTGTGATGTGGCATGGTGGGAGGTTGTGGTGTGTGATGTGGCATGGTGGGAGGTTGTGGGGTGTGATGTGGCATGGTGGGAGGTTAGGGGTGTGATGTGGCATGGTGGGAGGTTGTGGGGTGTGATGTGGCATGGTGGGAGGTTAGGGGTGTGATGTGGCATGGTGGGAGGTTAGGGGTGTGATGTGGCATGGTGGGAGGTTGTGGGGTGTGATGTGGCATGGTGGGAGGTTAGGGGTGTGATGTGGCATGGTGGGAGGTTGTGGGGTATGGCTGTTGGGGCATGGTTGATTTTGATGGGAGGTTGTGCAGGATTGGATATGGTGGGAGATGGTAGGATGTGAGGAAGTTGTGAGGTGTGATTTAGCGGAAGGTTGTAGGGTGTGGTGTGGTGGGAGCTTATTGGGTGAAACAAGGTGTTGGGTGTGGTTGGATTTTGTGGGGTGTGGCGGGGTAGGGTATTGTGGAAGATTTAGGGGTGTGGCGTGGTGGGAGGTTGTGAGAGTTGGGTATCATAAGTTTATGAAGCATGGTTAGGGTAATGTATATATGTGAACTATCAGACTTGTCGATGAGATAATCAAAGAGCCCACATTAGCTCATAGTGCTTGGATTTTTTATATGTGGTGTGTGTGTACTCTTCTTCAGGTAGCATTTTGGCTCCAAGAATGTGGCATTTTGGCTCCATGGAGAATGCGGAGCTGTGGATGTTGCTTTTTTGTCAGTGTTGTTTGATGGGTGAGGGTTTTTAGGGGAGGCGTGGTTTGTTGGGGCATGGTGTTTCTTTCAGTTTGATTTTCTTCACATTTATCAGTTAAATTGTAATAAGTTCAACAAATATTCCCTTAAGGCGAAGTTAAACTTCAGTATCATGAACAGGAATTATAAGTGAAATAGCATTTGCCCATTAACATGCTTCCTTAAGCCCATTGTCAGGTGCAAAATTCTTGAAATCATTTACGAAAAACATAAAATTACTTATTTCTGGCATGTTTTATGTAAAATTACCTATAAAAACTGATTTATTGCCCACTAAATCACATCATCATGCAAGAAGTGTATTTAATGTCACTTAATGCACTTGTATAACATCTGCATACAATGCAATGTGTGACATGCATGAACACTGCAGCTGGCTTTGTGTCAGTTTTCTATTGGGGCAGTGTATAAAATTATTAACTGCAATATTCACTAATTGGTGAATATATATATATATGAATTGAGTTTAATATTAACATCAAGTATCAAATATAATAATCTCTCTATGAATTTAAAGAGCGATAGAATTGTGGCACATCAATTTTATGTTCCAAGTGTCAAACTTTTTCTCCATTTCATTCCTGATATAGTACTATAAGACACATAATAATTGGTAGGGGGGAGTGATTAGAAAATACACACAAGGACTTGGTTTCTGATCATCTTAACCCATCATCTGTTCTCTGTATGGAATAATTTTCAGAGTGTACAGTCCATGCATGGCTTTTAAAATTGAGCATAAAATGGATTGTACTGACCTAAAGCTTAAATATAAATGTTTACGTCATCTATCAATGTTAATCAAGGTAAATATACTTTGTCATCTTGAAACGCAATATGGGGTCGTCAAGACCCCTTTTCTTCCTCTATTATTCTATTTACAATCAGACATTTTCATTTTAATGAAACAATTTCGTCTAGCAGTCATAAAACTGTTTTCAAGTATTACAGACACATTTTTTATTATGCATGGGGAAAAAAGTTAGGTTTCCATGAAAAAAGTATTCTTCAAAAGCCTGTGCTATAAATCTTGTATCATAAAGGGAGAGAGATTGAGAGAGATTTAATGTCATATTTAGGATAACTTAATTACTCTCCTTGCTGTGAAACCATGTTGAGTCTGGTTCACTTTGGATACACGCTCCGATACACGTACAACTGTGCCGCCTACCAGTTTATGTATTATAATTCATCCACAAAAGCAAGGGTTAGCCACGCAATGTGATATTGTCTACCTGTTGCGCTTCAGTCTACGTATGCCAGTTTGTATATAATATAAATCCTCTATAAAAAATAGCTATGTATATGTTATATCATCTACCTGTTGCGCTTCATTCTAAATGCTGAGCAGAAGGTCTTGACGAAAAATAATGCAATTTTGTGATTATGATTGTATGTGACATTTAATTACATATTTAATTAAAAATCTTTGGCCCATGATGTAAGTGTATAAAGGCCTCTTGTTATGTCTCATAACATATACCACATGCATGCAGTCATTTAGTCCTGTCTCATGAGCAGGTGAGGTGAGGTGAGTTGGGGTTTAACGCCGCTTTCAAGAGTATTTTACTTATATCACGGCTGCTAGTATTATGGCTGGGAGAAAGCCCGCAACGCCATGTGGCTATGCATTGCAATGAAACCTGCGAGCATTGGCTGGAACTAGCGAACCATGGGTGGTACTACGCTGAAATTTATTGTAGCATTGCTCACTTAGTCCTGTCCCATGACTGTGTAAAAAATAAGGGCCTTTAATACAGTCTAGATCCTAATTCAGCAAGTCTAGATAAACCGAATACATATTTATGGAATGGGTAATCATAAGCAGGAAGGTACCGTAATTTTAAAAATTCAATAGACTAATTTTAGTCTAGCAGTCATTCTTTGAAGTGCATTAAAGGTCCATCCATTGTGTTGTTGGGGGTCGCATATTCCAAACGTTATAAATGGTGTTACTTTATCAAGAAGTACCGACTGTTACCGCAAACTACCATTTTGATGATATTCGACTTAGTATATTGACGATATGAAGGTAAAAGTAGTGATTTCTGGTCGAAAACCGGACAATGCACGGCATGTGGCGTGCGCCAATGAGTCAAACGTAATTTTGGAATCTTATTTAAAAGAAACAACATAACAATTTGAAAATGTTGAATAGGTCATATAACTACTGCGCATGTATATGGAACGTGCATTTACTGTTTCTGCTTATACAAAATGATGTTACTCGATTTTAATTGGAGAGTAATTGTGATATATTAGGCGATTGGGGAAGAATATGCATGCAAGTTAAACTGTAGTATAAATGCCGTCGACAAGCTCCGACATTTATACCAGTTTAACTTGCACCTTTCAAACCGTTTATAAGCCAGTGAACAAACACATTATGAAATCTATTTCTTAAATATACTGATGCTTAAACTGCAAGAAAATAAAATACAAGACACCATAAACATCTTAAATTTTTTATGTTTCATGAACCATATCATCAAACTCTTCTGATTATCTTATCATCTTTGCATGAAATTCTGAACATTTTCTTTAAAAATTCCCAAATTACCCCAAAAGTCTCAGTGACCCAACAATACACAATAACAAGCATACCTACGGACAGGTGTATGCTAATTAGGCGGTTCCACCTGGCGTGCACCTGTATTGAAATGGACTTCCTTAACCCATCACTATAGGTGTAGCTTTACCTGGTGATTAGATACCTTTCATACAGTCATCTGCCTATCAACAATCTGTCTGGAAAATGGTCGACATATTTTAAATCATATCTTGCCTATCTATGATAATGGGAAAATGTAATGAATTTAGGGAATTTAGTGTAAAGCTTGACACAAAGGCAATAGTATTATGTGGATTTTTAGGGAAATTTTCTACTTTAAGTTAAGAAAGCACAATCAAAAGATGCAATGGATCACTTGATTACAAAAAATATGATTATGGGTAATACAAAGTAAAGCTAGACATAAAGGGAGTAATTTAAAGGGCTTTTGGTGGAATTTCTTCATCATGTCAAGACAAGCTCAATTAAAAGGTAAAGTGTAGTATTTGAATAAACAAGGGTACATTAACAAGGAAGTAAGCCATATTCTATATGAAATACTTTTAGAAAATAGTCCAGAAATAAATGTTACATTTTAAATTTACAATTTTCTCAAGTTTAACTCTGTCCATCTTGCATGCAAGGAACGGGCACCACAATCCAGAGTGAACATTTAGGCTTATAACCAAATAGGATTCCAGGTAAGTTCTCTAAAAAAGCTTGTCAACACCTTGGACAGGTAACACGTCAAGCGAGGCATCTACCTGAATGAGAAGACACCCGAACATTAGGAAACTGGACACCTCCCATTCAGAGACTGTCCCCGGACTGAGAAGTGACTCCATGAAATAACAAGGGGACCACAGGAGGCTGGGAAAACAGGGCTTCTCAGAACTAGATACCTTGTATTATTGGCTAAGGTTTCATAGGGTTTTACTGTCCATCTATACACATGTTCAAGGGACACTTTGATTCACTTTTGTCTGTGCTGTGTCATATTTGGAGGTGTGTAGGGATTGGGAGGGGAGGGGGAGTTATGATTGGCTATCTTATATTATTGGTTACGGTTTCATGTGCATTAATGAGCCATCTATCACATGGTCAAGGGATTCATGGATTTGGTTTTTGTCTGTCTTGTTGTTTTGGGGTATTTTTTACAAAGAGGGTGAGGGAGATTATGATTGGATACTTTATAAGCTTGCATGTAGTCATAAGTGTCCATCTCTACTACAGGTATGCTTATATAAAGAGTGAGTCGGCAAGATCATGTGGATTCAGTTTCTCTCTGTTTGGGGAGTGGGATTATCCTTAAATATCTGTTATTAAGTATGGTTCGGTATGTGTCTGCTCAGTGTCCATCTTTGAATGTGTCACTGCAGGGAATGAAAGTAATGTGAAGGTTGGGGTGATGGGAAGGTATGGAGGATGTCTAGTGGAGCTGTGGACTTGATTGAAGGGATTCTTTCTTAAATTACCCCTTGATGGAAGGGGAAGGATGGGTTGCTTGTGGATGAAGGGATGGGTGTAAAGGATTATTTTAGTTAGCATTTTACATGCATTTAGCATCTGAAATAAATCAAATATTTTAGAGCAAAGTTACTGCCTTTTTTAATTGGTCATATATTTTCTCAAGTGATTAAGTGGAGGAAGCTATTATCGGGCAAGGAATAAGTTTGCAGCACCGTAGTGATGATGTATACGTATTGCAGTGAAGGCTGCAAGTGTTGTGCTGACAACAAATCGACAACCATGGGTTATACTCCACTGAAGTATTTGATATATTTCATAAACAGCTCACTTGCATGTCGAAAATATTGCAGAGAAAGTTCCAAAATCCAAGAAGATATTCAAACCTTGAACCTACTGAGCAAAGGATTAAACTAACCTGTCCCAAAAGAGGAGACAATAGAAGGGTGGATGAAGGGGTAATAGACAGAGGGCAAGAGAGGTTTTCTGGGATTGGTTGCTGAAAGTGTGGGAGGTAACAAGATAAAACCTTGTATTATCATAAAGCATATATTTTCTACCTGCATATTACAGATGGCACTCAATGTGTAAAGGAAAACATAATAATCAAATTATCTCCAGGTATATTATTGGTGTTCAAGTTTGCTTAAGCTTGTTGTTATAGTCTATCTTGAGCCAGTGCCAAAATTTGCATTATTCCCTTTGTTATTGAGTTTAAGTTCTTGTAGATTTGCCATTCAGAATGGTTCTGCATTAACTAATTCGGCAGCTAAACGTTTGAGGTTGGGCAGATAGAGGGGAATTATGTTATAAAATGACTTTCCGTTAATAAGAAAGGGGAAATCATTCAATGGGGTTGCTTTTATTTTTAGGAATGGTAGCAAGAATTCTGAAGATTTGACAGATGTAGGTAAGGTAAGAGATTTGCAATAAGTGTCAGGCTCATAAGTTTGATTAATTTTTTGCAGAACTTTCAGGAGGTCAAAAACTGTGGTAGATTTAAGTTTCCATCAATAGCAATAGAAGGTGGAACTATATGTATCAAGATTGGGATTTTTTTGGTGAAAGACGGATTCTTTAAGTGAAGGGGGAGTGGAGGCTTTTCAGAAAGAGACTAGAAGGATATGGAAGTCACGCTAGGATGACTCTAAGGTATGTGCCATGAGACACTTAAGACAAAGTTGAGTGTCTCAGTTACAATCCTACTTTATGTAAAGTGTCATTGTTGTGTGTAACAATTAATTAGAAAAAGAAACATACAAATGTGCAAGTTTCAACGGTGTAAGTTAGGAGGAAGGGCTGGCTGGAGACAAGCTGACTCCAAATTGTAGGCTCGCCTCGTATTTTGTGGGAAGTACGTGTGAATTATACAGGGACATTTTATTTTAAATGTTCTTACTCATACATGTAATGAATAGTTTTAATATTTTAATAGGGCTGTGAGAGCTCTTACAATGGTATCACATAAAATTGTTTAAGATTTGCATTAAAAATGTTTGAAAAGATAACACAATCTGAAGTACAGACCCGCCATCATAAAGAAAATACCATTTAAAGAAAATTACTTAAGGTTACGGAAAAGGAGACTAGTTTCAGGATAATTACTTAAAAAATTAATATGCATACAATTTGTAACAAAGCTATGACCTTTTACAATTGTCTTATAGAAAAATAATGCTGCACATTGAGAGGAACATTGATATTAATTAATTAATACATTAAGAATTAAGTACCCTATTTTTATTTCATCAAGACAATATTAAAAATGTATTTTCAAAAATAAAATGAAAAATTATAAAAAAAATTCAGATATGTATGAATATTAATGAATTGTTTGTCTCAGCATCACCTTTGATAATTATTTCAAAAAATTATTTTTTATAAAGTAACACATGCATATGAGCATTTATCAGTTACGCTCACTGGGTAAAACTCATAAAACTGACAAAACATGTGATAAGTGCGAATGTAAATACATAATACATTCAAGGTATGCTAAACATCACTTAATGTATTCAACCCATGTGTAGGTCACCCTACCCTCAGGGAGAAGGTCAACCTAACCAGCCAAGTGATAGACTTGTAACAGTGTAATTTATTCAGCTACAGAAATTACATACGTGAAATTTATACCTTATTGGTCCAACTAACTAACACAGGAAGAGAATCTATTGCCATGAATTTAAATAAGAATCTGCCTTTTATCCATGTTAACTTTCAACCAAGGTACCATTCCCAGCTTATAAGAGGTGAGGTGAGTTATTGTTTAATGCCACTTGGGCAATATAACAGCGATTAGCGGCCAGCTTTAAGAAAGAATGCAATGATTATTGTGGACTTTGATAAACCACAACAGTCTCAATAAATTCTAGTGCTCCTTTGAGTTTATGAAAATTGTAAACCATTGGTGGCGTTATTCCTTCGTTTACAACCATACTTTATGCGATCAACTTTTGTGATGGTAACTTTATACATATATGCAAAGATATCTATAGCACTTGTCTCTCCAAATAGAAGCATTAAATAGCTTACCACATGTACCATCTACACTGACTATCTATATACCTAGCTGATGTAGGTGATGTCTAATGTCATAGCAACCTCTGCAAGTTTGGATTCCTTTCTTTTCTCTCAACAAACCTAAAATATTTTAAAATTGAGGTGAGGTGAGGTGAGTTGGGGTTAAACGCCGCTTTCAAGAGTATTTCACTTATATCGCGGCTGCTAGTATTATGGCAGGGAGAAAGCCCGCAACGCCATGTGGCTATACTTGCAGTGAAACCTGCGAGCATCGGCTGGAACTAATGAACCATGGGTGGTACTGCACTGAAATTCAGTGAAGCATTGCACCCAAACCTTACTGCGTGTAGAACAGTTCTCTACTGCAGACAAAGTTGCCGTGCCCCTCGCGGGATTCGAACCCTGGACCTCTTGATCCAACAAACTAACAAACTAACAAACTAAGGACGAAGGTTCATAAGCACCATCTACAGGATTCAATGTAATTAATGACCCGCCATAATAAAATAAAGGCCCACTAATGTGAATTAAGTTCAAGAATGTAGATCAAGCGTCTGAGTGTCTCGCTCATTTTTCCAAAGAATTCAACAATTTTACTTTTGTTTTGCCGTGGCATTTGGCATACTGTCAACGCTATGACAGCTGTTATCAAATTTAAATTTACACTTTGTCAGAAAATTGAATTCCATATAATATGAAACATCCACTAGGTAATTTCAATTGACACCACATCAACCAACTTTCACATTCAATTGTTTTATCATTGGGTTGCTAGCCAAGAATACGGTAATATGTGTACATGTGCAGATATTAAAAATTTGAAACTATGTTCTATCTTATCTTTTTAGAATTTACCCAAGTGACAGCACAGGTTATACACAAATTTGTAAATGTTATATGAACCATTTAATTCTACCTGAATCACACAAACATAACCAGTAAATGGTCCATTTTTTATATGATGCCTCGTAAATATCATTGCCATGATTCAATGCCACGATCACTATGTTTCACCATATTTTTAATGGACATGGACGACGGAAAACATAAAGTCTTCTAAATATAATGTTTCCTTGGCAATAGTGAATTGTGCAATGTGTACATTTGAACAAATTTGAAGCTACTTATGTTTTACTTGTTTATAATAAAAGCAAATATGCATCAGAGGTCACTACAACCTGTATATCTATATCGTGTTCCACTGTCCTATTGGAAGGTAAAATTAATTCAGAGTAGGTGAGAGGTCAAGAAATTGATACAGCGAGTAAATAAAACAGTGTCAAATGTATTAACTTGTACAATTAATCTTCAGAGATCTACTAAACATGTTACGACACAACACTGAAACACAGAGCTGTTGTTTGGATTACTCTGTATATATTTCAGGTGGATTAAAACAGATTCTACCTGTCACATAAAGATATACTTATTGCTTAAGCAATTTAACCTCTACTTAAACATTGCTATGTACATAACATTCAAAATATGTTCTGAATGGTATAAGCACCCATAAAAGATGTAATGGGTTTTATATACATTATATACAGTCATAAACATTTGACACATGAGTAAAAGACAGAAATGCAAAATCATTTTTAAAAGACCCTTTCATTAAAATCTTATTTTTATTGTTTCAAAATATATTTTCATTGACTTCAGCTATAACTTTTCTCTTTATTTTCCATTCCTTTCCCTGTGAAGTATCACAGACAACCCAGAGGGAAAATATGTATGAAATAATTTATCACTTTTTAAATAGCCAGTTTGATTGTAGAAGTGAAAATCACATTTCAAACAAAAAGATAAATGTATGTTTAAAAAGTTTTGAGAAATCTGGGAAAACATAAAACCTCTTTTGTAAAAGCATGAATGCACACATGTAATTTTTTTTAATTTTAATATATATGTTTATAAATATGTTTGTGTGTAAATGGATCCAGTTTTGTAATCTCATAAATCCAGAGCAAAACATCTTTTTTAAGATGAACATAATGAAGAAGTAAATAGTGAGTATTGAAAAGAAGATTGTTAAAAACTTCTTGATAGCAAACACATAAGGTCAACTAATGTCTGCCTTGCACCTCTATGCATATAGTTTCTTACACCGCCCATACAGCAATACATGCTTCACACAAATATCCATTCATTCCGTCTTATTTCTTACCAACGTTAAATTAAATTGTGTCAATACCATGACTATATGCAGCTCATTATACATGCATTGGACAAACACAATAATCTTCAAATATGTCGTAAATTGAATTGTGCAGAGTGGTACCAACACTACAGTACTCATAATACATGCAGGGAACAAATATGAACAAATTGAATTGTATAAAGATAACTTCTTGAAGTATTTGTATAACCAATAATACATAAAATTTATGAATTTTTGCCTTATGTGATAAACATTTCAGAAAAGTAATTTATTATCATCTACAATGAACATACTGTGTACAAAGTAAATAAGTTTTGCCATCAATGAAATGATGTTATTCTTTGCAAATTTCATCATTTGTTAATAATGAAATCATGTCCTTTTCAAATATAGTAGAACGTTGATATAACAAACTCCAAGAGACTAAAGAATTTAGTTCACTATATCCGTTGTTTGCTATATACGTATTATTTTAATCAAAGGGCTTTTGACGAGACTTATAATATCCGATTGTTTGCTATATCTGTGTTCTACTGTAGTATTATAGTAATGTTTTTACCACAATTTTGCACAAAATAAGCAATTTGAAAGGTAAACAACTTTTGGTTCAATGTCCAAAATATATTTAAGTTTAATATTTTGTAGGCTCGGCGACAGCTTGCTATGGTCAAGCTGACCCCCACCCCCCTTCATGTACTCCTTTGCTAATGCAGATCAGAGGCTAAGATAGCACAGTGATTAGTTACCGATAGTTTCATGGATGACATGTTTTGGATGAAGAATTTTGGATTCGATTCCTATGGTACGGTACGGTATGGTGTGGTATGGTACGGAACGGTACGGTTTGGTGAGGTGAGGTGAGGTCAGGTGAGGTGAGGTCAGGTGAGGTGAGGTGATCTCGACAACATAATTCAACAGGTACACAGTATCAAATACTTAAAGGGAGACTGTGTCGAGGATAAAAATGAGATCACTTTTATCTGCTTATGCTGGTTAACGTGTCTGCTAATGAGTTACGGTTCACTTCACTGTCTACATGCAGTAGTTTTATTACTAATTACTTCAATTGTCTGAAATTGGGGATCTGTGACCTTTTACCAAACATGTTAAACAGCATAGGTAATTAAATCTGATCTCATATTTATCCTCGACGCGGTGTCCACTTTTTCAAGTGAATATTCCATGGCATAATTGGGTGTTTGAATTAAAAATTTATAAAGGAACAAAACAAATCACAATTATGAATTTGAGTAGTATTTACCTCTTTACTACAAACCGCTTCATAGTACAAACAAACACTAGGCTCTCTGTATGAAATACTCTTTAAAAAGTTTAATTATACTGCTCCAACAGGTCATCAGTGCAAACATTGCACCATAAGCTGCAACTATAAATCAATGTTCATAGCTATGATTTCAATTAATTCTCCTTACATACCTTAACAGTTAATACTATATTTTCTTTACTCACACACTGTAGTATACGCCACAACAGGTCTCTAGGTAGGACTGTCCTTGTTCTAGCTAGTGCAGTGTCTGGTGTGACTGTAATGAGCTCACAGGTGTTACCCATCTGCACAGGCTACTGTCCTGTTAGCAGAGAAAATAATGAAGTAGACTAAACAGTGTAACACTGCATCATGTAGGTGTAACAGAGAAATGGTCCTGACTAACTGCTAGCATGGAGAGAATAATGAAGTAGAATAAACAGTGTAACACTGCATCTTGTAGGTGTAACCGAGAAATGGTTATGGTTATAACTTTTAGTCTAAGACAATAATGAAGTAGACTAAACAGTGTAACACTGCATCTTGTAGGTGTAACAGAGAAATGGTCCTGACTAACTGTTAGCATGGAGAGAATAATGAAGTAGAATAAACAGTGTAACACTGCATCTTGTAGGTGTAACCGAGAAATGGTTATGGTTATAACTTTTAGTCTAAGACAATAATGAAGTAGACTAAACAGTGTAACACTGCATCTTGTAGGTGTAACAGAGAAATGGTCCTGACTAACTGCTAGCATGGAGAGAATAATGAAGTAGAATAAACAGTGTAACACTGCATCTTGTAGGTGTAACCGAGAAATGGTTATGGTTATAACTTTTAGTCTAAGACAATAATGAAGTAGACTAAACAGTGTAACACTGCATCTTGTAGGTGTAACAGAGAAATGGCCCTGACTAACTGCTAGCATGGAGAGAATAATGAAGTAGAATAAACAGTGTAACACTGCATCTTGTAGGTGTAACCGAGAAATGGTTATGGTTATAACTTTTAGTCTAAGACAATAATGAAGTAGACTAAACAGTGTAACACTGCATCTTGAAGGTGTAACAGAGAAATGGTCATGACTAACTGTTAGCATGGAGAGATCAGTGATAGACTAAACAATACAGTTTGCATCATTGTCAATACAGCAGTTCAGCATGGACCAGCCTTCCTTCATACAAAGTTTTCATTCCATACAAAGTCCATATTCTTATATTCAAATATCAATTCATGAATTAAATCCTAAGATTATATATCAGATCTGTCTTTGATAGAAAAATATGTGTTTGTCCATTATACATAATTCACGTCACTACATCAAGCAATTGTCCTAGCTTTTGAATACAGCTAGCAACTGTCTAACATGTTTGAATGTGTATAAACATGACCAAAATGTTCAAAATATAAAAAAGTCTACATTTTGGTTAGTGATATGTGCCTGCCATAGAAGTTGTATAATTAACTGATTTTACATGTTATAACTTCACAATTGCAGGATATAGACTAACATTTGGTCTCAGAAATATTATTTTTTGTCACGAAAACACCATTTTACAAACAATTCAAATATATATATAAAATGGAGCCCTAAAGCTGAGTAATCTAGACTTGCTATAATTTTCTAGACTGGGTTGGTCGTCAATTGAATATTTTGCTCTAGGGTCTGGATGACAGACTATTGCAGGATACTATGGCCATTATGGCCAAAGTGCAAGTCCGCCAGAAGATCTACAGTCTGAGACACAGAAAGTTTATGAAAACAGAAGACCCCCTTTTTGCATATAGTTTCTTGAACGCAACTAATAAACTAAGAACCACTTCAAATATGTAACAGCTTAACAGCAAACTGAAAACATAACACAAACATAGACAGGGCGTAAACTGGTATGTCTTAGCCAAACAAAATATCTTCTAAAAACAGTTTCAACATACCATGAAGATTTAACTTTACAAAGGTAACACCAAAACGAATTGTATTTGTATATGTATATAATACATACGTAATCTCAAGTTGACTTCAAAGGAAAAGTAGTTGTGCAATGATGTAAATGAAACCTTTTATTACACTGGAATAATTTCTGTAAAGAAGTATAACTTTTAAAAAATAATTGTTGATATGGTTGAAATAAATATTCATTGACATTAGATTTAAATATGATCTTTTTTATCATAAATATGTCTCTTGAAATAATGATGTTATTAAACTCATTATCGTACATCATCAAAATCTCTCATTTTCTGATTTTACATGAATGTTAACACTGCAGTGACTTTTGATAAAGTTTGAAAATAAAATTTGATTATTCAGTATGCAAGCTGTTCTTAATGAAATAAAGTGATTTCACGAAAAGGTAAATAAGTGTTATCAATGGCAGAATAATACTCCTTGATCAATAAAAAGAGTTCAAAAATGAATATACATGGTTTGATTAAGCCATGCGAGTCCATTTTTCCATCATGCGGTCATTTTAAGGTGTTCACATTAAAATGGCCGCTCGAAAAGTAGTTCAAGTGATCTGACTGATGTAGAAACACCTAAACACTCAGAGTATAGAGTAGAGTTTTAGTTACGGCACCATGATGGAATCAACCATCTCAATTGCTGTCTAAACTCTCTAATCTGCATGAAACCTACCCCTCACACTGAAGAGTTCCACACCACTCTAGCGTCACATCATTTTCTTTTTATACTGATAACCGTTTTCTATGGAACTTTAATAATAAACAGCAAATTTTAGAAAGCATAATTTGCATTTAACGTACTACAGCGCTTTTATATATAGATCTTCATGATTTTCACAGCTGTCTGTATTATTTGCATAAATAATAAGCTAACAATATGTTGATAATCTCAATCTATTAAAAAAGGATCAAGTTATTCATGTCCCTATCACTGATATACCTCATTTTAACATATGCCAACTACAAGCAATGTACGAGGAAATGTCAAAATAAATTGCTAATCTAAAGTCGATCTCGATCTTCTGCCATGTAACCTGATATAAGGATACCTCACATTGAATTAATAATTTATCATTCCAATCTACCCCTGTGTATCGTGTCTTATACCCGTTTTGGGAAATGTGCACAAAACATTAAACACGGACATGATTTGCATATCACAGAGGAAAAGGTTTCATGTTTCGCCAACTCGTAGATTTTTGTGAGATAAACCACAAAGTTGTCAATGTTTTGTCAATACTGTCAGAGCCTGTTAAAGCTGTGACACTACCGTGTACATAACAATCACACGGTAAGTGTTGTGTCTTTGTTCTCTGTAATTTATTTCAAGTCAATAATGCCTATGCATGATAATACCTGCATGCCTCGGTAATTTTGAAAATTAAAATCTACCACTTTATTTTCAAAGGCTGATTATTTATATTTACAAATTTATTTTATATATTATCAAACAATATGAATATGAACAAGTGTTTAAATTAATATAAAGATAATTTCATATTTCAAGTTTCATTAAATGATACGTAAATACGTTGAATTGTTTATTTGTAAATTAGTCAAACCAACACAAATACAGTATCATTTATTAACTGAAACAAACACATTTTATCTATTACTCACATAATTTCAAATAAATTTAACTGTAATTTCGCAGTAGTTTTTTTTTTTTTACTTTTTATTGCAGGTGATCTTAACATTTTAAATTTACATACGGTATAATGAACATATATGTATAAAAATATGTTAAATGTGAATCTTTATGCAGTGTATGAAATAAGCTTGAAAACTATCTAGTGTAATTTTGTCAGCGTAATCGTCAAAATTAAATTAAAAACATATTTTACTGGTAACGTGCTGTCTGTCAGACAGGTTATATTTCATGCAATTAAAAACCATCACTACAGCCTGTTACATCAGATTTAACTACCAAATCACTTTTCAACTTTCATCAGCGGATGCAGATCTGATTTTCATGAATAATAATGAACTTACACACAATGACACAATAGACATAAATTATTACTTTATCGTTGTTTAATGTCTTTGTGCACATAGATTCTTTTTTTGGCATAGAAACAAAGAACATTTTCATTGAAATTTTAACTTTAAAAAATATAGTATATTTTTGACAACAATGTTAAGTTTTTCAACTTACATTCATTTTTTAAAACATTGTAACAATATAGTATACAGCAATACAAATACCATTTGACAGATATTTCATTCGATGATCTATCTCGCTTTTCTTACAAAAGCGATGGTTTCGATACAGATTCTTTTCTGCAAATCAGAGCCCACTATACATTTCAGGTGCAGTGCTCTGCTATCCTATAATTAGCATGGAAAAGTGAAGGAAATGCTGCAAGGCTTAAATCAGCCAGTGATTGAGCCTGGCTAGAGTTATGTCTTGCAGAGGGAAGTTTACTTATCCCCAAAAAAACAACATTTAAAATAAACTGATATTAACAATTAGACTATACTTACCATTCATAACAAACCATTCATAACAGTATTCTAGTTCATGTACGTAGCATATAAACGTAATACAGTGTTCGAGTCCATATATCATATAAGCGTTATGTCCTGGTTACACACAACACAGTAGTATATATCAATAGTTAATTGCCTCTGGACTAGGCTTGTATGTGGGAATATTGATGAAACCAGGGATTATTGATTTTGAGATTGTGTTTCATATCATACATAGAACAATAGCGGCTCAACTTTCAATCGGTCATCGGTCACTTAACATGGTTCAAAATGTCAATGTACCTAATTGATGTAAATTCCTTGATTAATCTTTAAAAGAGTCAGACAAACCAAGATAAAGATTTAAGATAAATAAAATCTGGATTTTGAATACAATTGATTATAAAGAATCTATATTTGTTGTAATATACCCAATCCAAATTACAATATGGCCTCAATAATTGGAAGATAATTATCAGAAAAAGAAATTATTTATAACATTCTAACATCAACCAAAATAATGTTGATACATTGATAAGTCCTATACCATTTGTCAACGTCATTCACTCTGATATCAGTATCATGCAAGTATCAGAATATTTCCTTTCATAGAATGTATTAACGGACATTTTAACATGACAATACAGAACACAAAGACATGATCTCTACAGACATTGGAGAGCCAAAATATGTAAAAGTCACGGCATTATATCCTACTAAGGGAAACCACAGACAATACGTCTCATTTTCACTCTCTGGCCTTGATATCAACAGTATCATATCACTGAACAAGGTGATACACACTTATACATTGTACTACATAAAGCATGAGACTGCCCATATCAGCCATCATATATAACAAGATGCAACATAGAGATACAAAGTTGAAACTCATAGTCAGGGTGATACAGCATTATACAAGGCAAGACAAACAAATACACAAAGTACTTACTTCATTTCCAGACCATCATTACAAGATGCAACAAAGAGATACAAGATGCAACAAAGAGATACAAGTTGCAACAAAGAGATACAAGTTCAACTCCAAGTTCTCACAATAGAGCATTATCGGATAGAACACATTTTCTGCCCAAAACAATCAGCAGGTTGATACAAACACACACACAGTAACACATGAAGCATGAAGCCTTACTTTTTTCCAGATACCAATTACAAGATACAACAAAGACATATAAGATGCAACGTCAAGTTACATACTTCATTATCATATCCACAATATACTGAACAACATGGTTTTACTATATCATAAAAGAGACATGTCATAATATTCCCATTGGCATGATCTATACAGAATATTTTAAACTATAAAATGATTTCAACACAATACAGAAATGTTGTCAGTACATGATTATAACATCTCAGTCAGTAGTGAACTACCCATACTTCTTCATATCTAGGGTATAACAAGGTGATGATGATACACCGTGAAACACATGCTTAAGCTCCAAGGAACTGTCATCTAAAGAATCGTTTAAAGCAAAATGGAATAATTAATGATAATGAGAAACATCTACATGCATGTTATAGGGATATTAAATGATATCATATGTCTTCTGACTCTCGAGATGACAAGAACTTTTGGATGATCAACTTCTTTGTTTCACTTATGGGACATTTTGGTGTAGGTTCTGACAGTCTGATTCAAATAAACCGTATTCCAAGGAATAAAAGTAAAAAAAATAATGCATCTACCAGGCTACGAACTCATATCACTTGGGGGGATGACTGCCCATATACTCGCATGTTCTGACACAAGTTCAGTTAACCAATCAGAAGTGCTCAAAAAAGGCTTTCGGTGCGAGAAACTAGGGGTAGGTGACTCCACAAAGCCATCCTTTCGCCTGTTTCAGTAACATCACAAAAGCGTTAACGAAAAACTCTGAAAGCATTGAAAACAAAGATCGTTTACTGTATTTATTATTCAAAAACAATTTCAAACATGCAGTTTTACAGGTCTGCCAAAGAAAAACTTGAATTGCATCCAAAAGACGTTAAACGTACATATTTTAAAAAGAATTTGCATGCCTTAATTACGATGCAATTCAAATTATTCTTTGGTAGGCCTGGTTTTTGGCCCTCCAAACTGAAATCTTGATTTTGCTCATCTGGTTTATTTTTCCTATGAGTTAATCTTATAAGAGACTTTGAGTCAGTCTACTTTCCACCAGACAGGAAAGGTATAGCAAGCTGTACATCACCGCTATCTCATACGACAGGTGACACAGTCCATAGCTGTCCAGTAAATACTGACCAATAGCCACTTGCACTGGAGTAACGACCGTTCTTTCCACTTGTGGAAAGGCGTTCTTTTGGCGTGGAAAGAGGCATCTTTCCAATCTTTCCACCCTTGGAAAGAGGCATCTTTCCACGTCTTTCCAAAGACGGAAAGAACGACCTTTCCAAACCCCCTTTGGAAATATAGTCCAAAAGGCGGTCTTTCCACAGCCATCACGCTAATGAGATTATGGAGTTATGTCCCCTTCTCAAGCGCTACCTGTCAACAATATCTATAGAAATATCGTTTATGACTAGATTGTCTTTGATTTATGTATCATATTAAATATCATTTTGATTTAGGAAATGTTTAGACTTTGATAACTATTTTGACATTAAAAGAATAAGTTGATAAATATATTTTTGTTTTCATTATTTTGACTTAATTAAACATTATTTGTAAACTAAATTCAAACTTTCATTTTAGATGTATTCTAACAAGAAAGTCACTTTAAAATAAAATGAGATAGCATAATATGTTGACTTTGTTAAAAGGATGAAATTAATGAAAATATTTGTTCATATATTTTGATAACCAAAATGATATTGTTGAAAAGTAAATGTTATATTTAAGTTTTAAAACATAAAGATGTACAAGGTTTTGACAATAATTAGATAACATTTATTGTATGGTTAATAAAAACAAAACATTTTGGTTGAACGATTTTAATTTTTTTTTTATTTAATCCGTAACTATGACTTAAATTGCAATGTAATCAGTCTACGAACGAACTCCAGAAACAGGCTTTCTAGAACTTTTTTACAAATCCTACTTTAGGTGGAAAAACTTAATGTAAAATGTACTGGAGGTTAGTTGTTCTGGAAATTCTTCTTGATAAGCATTTTTAATTTATGCTGTCCAACTACCCTATGCCGCAGACATCCCTGATTATGCACCTTGTGACCTGTTAATATAGGATTAATTACAACATGGATGACCTTCATGATACCAAAACAATTGAACATTGATACATTGAACTATTTATTTCTTCCTGTCATTAATGCAGTTTGCTTACTTAGTTTTTATGTAGTTCGAGCAAGAATATATTATGTAGTTCAATGTCACTAACGCTCATATACTGAAACTGGGTCTCTAATTCGATACTATTTCATGTTAAAGGGACATAATCATGTTGGTGATGTCACATATATATCCAGTGGTATAATTTGTGTTATTTAATTGTTATTTGATATCAACTTTAACCGAAAATAGCCAGTTTACGGTCAGTCAGTTGATTATAACGAACATACAACCATTTAAAGTCGTGGTTATGATCGAAAACCGGACAATGAACCTTGGCACGCTGCAGCCATGAAGTCAAACGTAATTTTGGAAACTTTCATAAAGTTGATAGGAAGACAGTTTGCTTCTATAACCATTAATAGGTCTTATAACGAGTAAATTCGTGAAATAGAGCCATAACTGTCGGCTACTACATATGTATGAAACTGTTTTTGGTTTTCAGTTTTCATTTATATATTTATTATACTAAGCATTTGGCGGTAAGAATGAAAGTCGATTAAGAAGATATAACTTACACCAGCACCTATTGTTATATGTACATTTTAGAACCAAATAAAATATCATGCAAAACTGATCATGCAGCTTTAAAAGAATAGGTTTGCATATGACCAAAGAATCACGGATGTGTTCAAAGATAAAACCAATAACCATCCCGGCATGATGTCATCATAAGAAAAGATAACTATGTATAATGTTACCACTATGATCATGTCTAAACACTACATGATCCTACAGGATGAGAAAAATATTCCCCGACGTAATATGCTCATCTTTTAAATGAAACTAATCACTGAAAGAAGAGAGGAGGCTGACAAAATGTTTATTCCACTCCTTGATATCATTAGCTAACCAGTAATTAATCAGTCAAAAAGTAGGTCCTTCATATATAATGATTGACTAACGATGGAACGAAAGAGAAAATGAATGAGAGATTGGCATGTTCATTCATATCATCTAATTTATATCCAGAAAACTGTGAATGCTCACCTAGAGCGCTTTTCAACAACATTGAGTACATTAAATGAATACAAACAAGATATCGAGATAAATAGGAGGTTTTGTTTCATGAGAGCAAATTACCCTATTTGGATGTTCTTTCTGATGTGAATAATGGCCGATTTTCAATTAGTCAGCGTATGCTTTATCCAAGCAGTAGTGATCTAAATTATCATAAATTTGATAGACCTATCCCGAAAGCTCATCTTATTCATTCGACCGGAATCACCAAAATACATATATTAACAAATACATAACTTAACAACTGTGACGATCATGTACATTAGCATATGTTTGTTATGTCAAAGTTGTTCTCAACTGTTCAGATCGACATTCACAGCAATAAGAAACTTGCAGTCATACGTCATATGCTTCATATGCTGTCTGACATTTACGTTTTCCTACGTTATCCCTCTGTCATGCCCTCTGCATAAACGTTGTGTCCCTCCTAATGAATTACGTAATGGTTTCATCAAAGACGGCCGAGTTTCACAGATATCACGCTTCAAAGTATTTCAAGGGTCAATGTGCGTGCTTACGTACGCCCGTTAACAGAGAGAGAGAAGAGAGAGAGAGAGAGAGAGAGAAAGAGAGAGAGAGAGAGAGAGAGAGAGAGAGAGAGAGAGAGAGAGAGACTAACAATCTGACATATGTTATATTAATATTTAAAATTAAAACATTCAATTGCTGACTTTATCATTTAAAATAATTATTGATTATGATTTTAATGAATTATGTACTCCCCTTTCCATAAGGCCATAGAACGTTCTTGTTAACGTTTTAGTTCTTAATACCCCGAAAACAAAGGCAATGATTATAGATTATAGAGTGAAGAAAAACAACTGTAAACCCGTTCTCATTGACAATTCCAGCATAAAATAAAAGTTGTCCCAGAGTACAAATATCTCGGCACTATTTTTTATTAAAAATTTAACTTTAAAGCAAAACAGAGAATCTACAAGAAATGCCAACAAAAAAATACCTTTCCACTTGTTCTTTATTACAAAACTTTTATAAAAAACTTGCTCTGTTTGAGTCTGTTTGAGCATGACAAGTTGGTTTGGAGGTATTTCATTGCAAAACGAAAACAAGCATGAGGTATTGCCTTAAATTTCGAACACTATTAGGCACGCATAACATATAAAATCCACTTTCAGAACAAACAGAGCATGAAGACATTCATTCCAACGAACATTGTTGTTTTAAAACAGTTACGTGTATAGGTAAAGATCTGTCTGCCTGTTTCCACGATATTTCATCCGGTTATTTTGATATGATTTATTATTTTTACAGTCTTATATTTAATGAACAGAAGAAATTCTAATTTATATTTATGAGTTAAACAATTTATCATAGACTCCTTACAACTATCACACGACTTATTCTTATGCTAGTGTATATTTTTGAATATGAATGATTAATGATAAAAAAAACAACACATGTTGTTTAAGTGTATTGAATGAAAATACTAATACGTGTTGGTTCACCTGTTCTTTATTTTTAAGATTGTATGCGGAAGAGTTTCTGCCATAATACAAATTAAATTTGTGATTGTTATGTCGCAAGCTTAAGCAAAATATGAGTGATTATCATGACAATAATGTTGTCAATTTGTTACATTATATACAACTGTATTTTATTATGCAATGACTCTTTTTGTCAATCTCATTTTTGGTAAACTTCGCTGACGGTGGTCAGCCAGGGATTATATAATCAGATGGAGTCCCTGGCTATACCTGTTAAACGCTGCGTTGCGGTCGGTGTTATGTAACATGTGTATTCGCTCTTAAACAAGTCTTCCTGGTGGACTGTAACACTTGACTCGGTTATCTTGTACTGCAGCCACATTGAGCTATCTATCAACAATCGCTATATACACTTTCATATCGGTATTTAAATCTAACAGTTATGATGACAAAGAGGTACCAGTATGTGCATTTGCTTCAATTTAATGCTGTATACCAGCCTATAAACGATAAACGTCTCATTATCTGTCGAAACAACATTTTAATGTAATATTGTAAAATTGCAATGACTTTACATGTTATAGAGTTGAACGGATATTACTATTTATAACGGACATTACTACTATAACTACAAATAATTACATTATAAAATTAAACATTTAGACAGTATAGACCTAGATAAAAGGTCACAGTTGTGTAAGCAATGATACTATAAGGTATTTATAGACGTTTAACATGTATTACTACAAATCATAAAATCCAATTAAAACATAAAATAAGCACACATCATTTCACCACAGACCCATGTTTCTGTTTAGCACAGTTTGGATGGGGTGATTTTTCATATTTGTTCTGCTCAAATAATTTCATAGAAGGCGATTTATATAAACATGTTCATTATTGCAGACTCGAATACCTACGCTAGATATCTAGATATTACATTTCCCTCTAGTTATGTCACTTCTTTGTGTATGTGTATGTATGTGTATTAGTATTTAAAGATAACCCTCTCATCAGAGTTGACGAATATACATCCGAATACACACCATTCCTCGCCCCAACAAGCCTAGCTTAATTACGGGTCATAAACCAGGGGAGAAATTATGCGTTATACATTGAATATTTCGTAATTAGAAAATCGCTCTGTATGTATTACCTTACATAAATAATGACAATTATTTTAAATCTTGCGTTTTCTAGCTCTCTGGGATAATGTTGTTTATTTATACAATATTATTTGATGATGTCCGTTATTACTGTATTGCTATCTCTACTACAGACACCTCTATCTATTTTATCGTTGGAATTTCTGCGTGTATTGCAGTTTTTTGAGTGACACGTATACAGTTCACCAATTCATACTAGATTGTTTTCAAACCTTGTGAAAACGTATCATCGGTACTATTAGTATATTTGTAATATCATTTATAAAATGTCTATTAGGACAGACAGACGAACATAATTATTGCATGTTATATTGATGCATCGTTAAAACATATGCAATAGTTATTTGAGAAAGAATCACTGACAGACAGGTTTTTTCTATATATAGGGCCCAGTTTTAACATGACAGCTTGAGATGACGTGAGTTTTCATCAAATCTTTTATAAACATGGCAAGGTATATTAAGATATATTATAAATATGTAGATTATACATTGTTTGTTGATTGCAAAAGCGTCACAAACTAACCATTTGTAAAATTCGTCTTCTATTTGACCAGAAGAATAATTAGAACATCATAGATCATCCAGTGTGTAACAGTCCTTTCTAAAATGTTGTATGTTTAAGGAGTGTAATGCGATTCTAAATTTACATAGATTTCGTTAGAGTGACTTATCACTAAGAAAACTTAAATACTAGTCTGGTCCAAAACCCGATTTGAAATGATGTAATGACTTAAATAAATTGATGAATTATTTGTGTCGGACCAATTTGTATAAACATACCCTTTAAACATAAACAAAAATATTTGCCTGTCACCAGCATTTTGATTCAACCAGATATAAGACAATCCACTTGACAATAAATATTTCTCCTATCAGCTAACTAATGCGTGTTAACGGGACATATTTAAGGATGCGTACACGTTATTGAAAATGTATCTTAAAACTTATGTTGTGCATTTGACATTTCATACGAACTTGCTAGCTTTTTCATTTGCATCAGTATGATATATATATTAATTAAAACTATTAGTAGGCCGTTTGCTGCGAACGTACTACATAGCACACGCATTCAGTTTTAATGTAATATGCTTCATAAACAAAGCATGCATTTATACATTTAATCATTTTCAAATACAAATACAAATTCCAAATTTCTGTTACATCTTCAGTCGGTTTCACTTTATTTCCACAAACGATACCTTTAATCAATATTTCCCGTTTTTTTTTTTTAATTCTTAATATATAAATTCAGTAGACACTCTCTTGCGTCACATACAAGTAAATAATTGATTGATTCCACCAGTTTCAAGTTGTGATCCGAAAAAAAGTACGATGGACAGAACATGAGATACATTTTATTATTTTTATTGAAGATTGTCCTATTGTTATATACAGCCATAAAATATTTACAAATCATACCCCGACACAATTGCAAAACAGACAGTATATACATATGGGACAACAATTAAACAGAAAACTTATGTTAGCTATCTTGATGATACAATTTAATTTGTTGAAGAATGAATGCTTGTCCTATATACACGTGGATGGGTATTGGTCAAAGAAGAGACTACTCTCGTCAAAGTTCACAAATACACAACCGAATATACATGTGTGCGAAGTCGCGAATACACGCTGTTGAGCCTATCTAAAGATAGCAATTGCGGGTCATAAAACAGTCTGTGCAATACACGAGAATGGTAATTGACAAACTTAATCTGTTCTTACTAACTGTAGTAACACTATCATATTTGTAAAATTCGTATGTTTATTGTGCTTTATGAGTGTTTTGGGCGCGTATGTCCCATTTGGAAACATATTTGAGAAGTCTATCCATTATTTTACGGCACTTTATCTTAACTTTATGAATTTTTTGTTTTGTTTTATATGTTACTGTTTTACAAAATAGTCATCACACATTTAACGTTGTTTCCTTATTATCGGTAAAAACTCGTAATTCTGTGACTCAATAATTAAAGATAAAACTATATTCAATCATTCTTGCTGTACTGTAATGAAGTGCGGAAGCAAATTTATTAAAATAATATAAATGTTAATCACATTATAATCACGTTATTGGTAATTGAGTGTCACATATGTCAAACCTGACGGGTTAGCACATGTTGCATGTTTATTCATATCCGCTTGTATATATATATATATATATATATATTTACCGGTACTGATTGCAGTCGACTGCAGTCTGGGCGCACTCTGGTATTCAACCATTACCAAAACTCACAAAAAGGCGTACTCTTTGAAACTGAACTGATGTCTTATGATAATTGTAATTATAGTGCAAGTTGCCTGTCTGTCCATTTTGTTTTAATTGAGAACTATGAATTGAAACCAAGTGTTCGTTATTATTTGTTTTGTCAGTAATTAAATATGGGATGATTTATTGACACTGAATGGTAATTTTGACATGATTCATTTAAAACAATGCTAAATATACTGTGAATATATACACGAAGTATAAAATGGCACATGTGGATGTAGGCAAGAGTTAAGGATAAAAACGTTGAGAAGATGTTATTTGAAGGCACTAACAAAAATAACAAATTTACATTTTGACATTTTCTAAGGTCAGCGAAAAACAGAATGTTAAAATTTAATGAATGAATTTCTTATATTATAGAATAGCTTGTATTATGTTGATGAGGGTATCAACCTGCTATTTAGACATTTATGTACATGAATGCGAGACATATTTGTTAATTAACAGAATACACAACTATGTTTAATAGCACGCACTGTGATTGGGTATCTACCCACCGCGTCAGTGGTTGTCGCCGTTTCAATTGATTAATTGATTCGCAACAAAGCATGTGAGACATGAAAGACTCTGTCTTAAGAACGTACTTCTCCCCAAAAATTGACAGCTTTTGTGGTATGCTATTGTTGCATTTAAAACATCACAATTCATCATCAATGTAATAAAATTGTTATTTTGAATATAATTTAAATCTGGCATTAAATAACGATTTACTGATATCTTAACACATGATTGAAATCAAACTCAAAACGTAATTGTAATTTTACTTTCATCTGATGTGTTCGCATGTAGCTACAGCCATCTGTTGTTAAACCGTAAGCTCTACGAGGAATTTAACATGGAAAATAAACATATATTGTTTGGTAATCATTAACAATGTTGCAGTAGATTAATTACATTAACTTAAGATTGTGTATGTACAATTACACACTTATTCCAATATTTTGTTATTTACTTCTGAATTTTTGTTTTAAATATCAAAACCAAAACTTAATTTCAAAACTTGTCTTATCAAACAAAAATTGCAACATTTGTTACAGAATGGGTCGGTAACAAGAGAATTAGTGAGCACAGCTCACTCATGATACCCCCGCTTTTAACATTGGTAAAAAACAAATGTTTGAAAATAGCAAAAGGGCATCAATGTTTAAACTTTTGTATGAACAGACCATTATATATAAGTATTATTAAAGCAGAGTAAGTATTACACTTGTAAGCATGTTTTAGAAGTAAAAGTCGAAAAATTTGAAAAATGTCATTAAATATGCAAATGAGGGTATAAAACATACAAAATTTGCAAATGAGGGTATGAAATATAAAAATAGAGCCATGGGCTCTGTAGCTCATCAGGGTTTTATGATTTACTATCTAAAGTTGAATATTTAAGTTATTTGAGTTATTGTTTACAAGCAAAAGATAGGTTCTTAGATCATACCCCATTTGGGGTCACAGGGTTACATAATCTACAATTAAGAATCCCCATTGGCTAAGGAGTCTGCACACAATTTTTCAGCTCTCTAGACCTTTTGGAACTGGAGAAAAAGATAAAAAAAGGTTTTTAGGGATGTGACCCCGGTGACCCCATTTGGGGTCTCGGGGTCACATAATCTACAATTTAGAATCCCCATTGGCCAAGGAGTCTGCACACAACTTTTCAGCTCTCTAGACCTTTTGGAACTGGAGAAGAAGATGAAAATAGGTTTTTAAGGATGTGACCCCGGTGACCCCATTTGGGGTCACGGGGTCGCATAATCTACAATTTAGAATCCCCATTGGCTAAGGAGTCTGCACACAACTTTTCAGCTCTCTAGACCTTTTGGAACTGGAGAAGAAGATGAAAAAAGGTTTTTAGGGATGTGACCCCGGTGACCCTATTTGGGGTCTCGGGGTCACATAATCTACAATTTAGAATCCCCATTGGCCAAGGAGTCTGCACACAACTTTTCAGCTCTCTCGACCTTTTGGAACTGGAGAAGAAGATGAAAAAAGGTTTTTAGGGATGTGACCCCGGTGACCCTATTTGGGGTCTCGGGGTCACATAATCTACAATTTAGAATCCCCATTGGCCAAGGAGTCTGCACACAACTTTTCAGCTCTCTCGACCTTTTGGAACTGGAGAAGAAGATGAAAAAAGGTTTTTAGGGATGTGACCCCGGTGACCCTATTTGGGGTCTCGGGGTCACATAATCTACAATTTAGAATCCCCATTGGCCAAGGAGTCTGCACACAACTTTTCAGCTCTCTCGACCTTTTGGAACTGGAGAAGAAGATGAAAAAAGGTTTTTAGGGATGTGACCCCGGTGACCCCATTTGGGGTCTCGGGGTCACATAATCTACAATTTAGAATCCCCATTGGCCAAGGAGTCTGCACACAACTTTTCAGCTCTCTAGACCTTTTGGAACTGGAGAAGAAGATGAAAATAGGTTTTTAAGGATGTGACCCCGGTGACCCCATTTGGGTCACGGGGTCACATAATCTACACTTTAGAATCCCCATTGGCCAAGGAGTCTGCACACAACTTTTCAGCTCTCTAGACCTTTTGGAACTGGAGAAGAAGATGAAAAAAGGTTTTTAGGGATGTGACCCCGGTGACCCCATTTGGGGTCTCGGGGTCACATAATCTACAATTTAGAATCCCCATTGGCCAAGGAGTCTGCACACAACTTTTCAGCTCTCTAGACCTTTTGGAACTGGAGAAGAAGATGAAAATAGGTTTTTAAGGATGTGACCCCGGTGACCCCATTTGGGGTCATGGGGTCACATAATCTACACTTTAGAATCCCCATTGGCCAAGGAGTCTGCACACAACTTTTCAGCTCTCTAGACCTTTTGGAACTGGAGAAGAAGATGAAAATAGGTTTTTAGGGATGTGACCCTGGTGACCCGATTTGGGGTCACAGAGTCACGAAATCTACAATTTAGAATCCCCATTGGCCAAGGAGTCTGCACACAACTTTTCAGCTCTCTAGACCTATTGGAACTGAAGAAGAAGATGAAAATAGGTTTTTAAGGATGTGACCCCTGTGACCCCATTTGGGGTCTCGGGGTCACGAAATCTACAATTTAGAATCCCCATTGGCCAAGGAGTCTGCACATAAAATTTCAGCTCTGTGGAGTCATTGGTTCTGGAGAAGAAGTCGAAAAAGCAAAAAGTTTACGGATGGACGGATGGACGGATGGACGGAAGGACGGATGGACGGATGGACGGATGGACGGATGGACGGACGCCGGACACCATGCCATGCCATAAGCCCATCGGGCCTTTCAGGCCTGATGAGCTAAAAATGACAGATGTACACATCAGTGGTTTCGTAACATTTGAACAATTAGTGTCTGAGTTATGAGTGGAACAAAAAGTGTGAATGGCGAGGATGAAAAATGGAGAAAATTTGCATAAATTATGCAAATGAGGGTATGAAACATACAAAAGGCAGATGTACACATCATGGTGATTGTACATATAAAGTTTCTTAACATTTGGACAACTGCTTTCAGAGTTATGAGTGGAACAAAAGTGTGAATGGTTAAGTCGAAAACGGAGAATATTTGCATAAATTATGCAAATGAGGGTATGAAACATACAAAAGGCAGATGTACACATCGTGATGATTATATGTATCAAGTTACAAGACATTTGAACAATTAGTATTTGAGTTATGAGTGGAACAAAAACTGAATGGCAAAGTCGAAAAAACGGAGAAAATTTGCATAAATTATGCAAATTAGAGTACGAAACATACAAAAGGCACATGTGGGGACCATAAAGTGTACATACATAAAGTTTCATAACAATTGAACAAGTAGTATTTGAGTTATGAGCGGAACCAAAAGTGTGACCATAGACGCGCACACAAAGACGCTTAAAAGTGGAAAATCTGAAAAAATAATCATGGAATCTGAGTGAAACATAGAAAAGGCACATCTAGGGACCATAAAGTGTACATGTAAAAAGTTTCATAACAATTGAACAAGTAGTATTTGAGTTATGAGCGGAACCAAAAGTGTAAGCATAGACGCGCACACAAAGACACTTAAAAGTGGAAAATCTGAAAAAAATAATCATGGAATATGAGTGAAACATAGAAAAGGCACATCTAGGGACCATAAAGTGTACATGTATAAAGTTTCATAACAATTGAACAAGTAGTGTTTGAGTTATGAGCGGAACCAAAAGTGTGACCATAGACGCGCACACAAAGACGCTTAAAAGTGGAAAATCTGAAAAAATAATCATGGAATCTGAGGGAAACATAGAAAAGGCACATCGTGGGACCATAAAGTGTACATGTATAAAGTTTCATAACAATTGAACAAGTAGTATTTGAGTTATGAGCGGAACCAAAAGTGTTCCTGACGGACGGACGGACGGACGGACGCGCTGAGCGCTATATACCCCCGACTACTTTGTAGCGGGGGTATAATTAAATGCAGGCTGTAGAATAACCATAGACCATAGCGGGTACCATTACTGATTAGTTTTATGTATTCCGAATTAAGGTCTTGCACAAGTTGAGCGCAGAGATTGTCGTAGCTAGTAGTTATGCAAAACTGCACATGTGTATCTCAGCAGGTATTATGACTAAATACACAATCAGTACTTAACGACTCAAATATACAATCATTTGATTGCGTTGTTGTGGAATGTATTGAGAGAGATTATTATGGCTCATTTCGTACACATAAATACATGTTGATAAAATACAAATTTAACAACATACGATGGTATGACGTAAAATATTGCAAGATATCTGTGAAATTAAAATACATGCGTGATTTTGCTACATTGCATAAATGCTCATATAACCAATTTTGTCATTTTACCGAGATGATGTATTTATCGAAATAACATTGTACAACACTGTGAAATGAGAGATGGACGGACAGAGAGGGAGAGAGAGACGGACAGAGAGAGAGAGGGAGGGCGAGAGGGAAAGAGAACGGAGACAGAGAGACGGAGAGAGAGAGAGAGAGAGAGAGAGAGTAGAGGAGGAGAGGAGAGAGGAGAGAGAGAGAGAGAGAGAGAGAGAGAGAGAGAGAGGGAGAGACGGAGAGAGAGACGGACAGAGAATGGGAGATGGACGGACAGAGAGGGAGAGAGAGACGGATGGAGAGAGAGGGAGGGCGAGAGGGAAAGAGAACGGAGACAGAGAGACGGAGAGAGAGACGGACAGAGAATGGGAGATGGACGGACAGAGAGGGAGAGAGAGACGGAGAGAGAGGGAGGGAGGGCGAGAGGCAAATAGATTAGACTATGCAAGTTGTCTATAATTGTAAAACGTTATACAGTTATATCTTCACAGAGATACAGGGAGAGAGAGAGAGAGAGAGAGAGAGAGAGAGAGAGAGAGAGAGAGAGAGAGGAGAGGGAGAGAGAGAGGAGGGACGGAGAGACGGAGAGACGGAGAGAGAGAGAGGAGAGAGAGAGAGAGAGAGAGAGAGGAGAGAGAGAGAGAGAGAGAGACGGACAGAAGAGAGAGAGGGAGGAGAGAGAGGGAGAGAGAGACGGAGAGGAGAGAGGGAGAGAGAGACGGAGAGAGAGAGGGAGAGAGAGACGGACAGAGAGAGGGGTGGGGGGGGGGGGGGGGGGGGGGGGGGGGGGAGAGAGACGGACGGACGGAGAGAGAGGGAGGGCGAGAGGGAAAGAGGTTAGACTATGCAAGTTGTCCACTATTGTAAAACGTTATATAGTTATATTTTCCTAACTGAAGAATTGTAGCCAGTCGGGAAAATTCGCTACCACACAGTCAGTCCGACATATGTTTACCTTTTTATATGTGGTTACATTAGCTTGGTAAGTCACGAGGTTGGCCAGGTAGATTCCTTTGACGTGTGAGAGAGGGTAAATAGTGAAAAAAGAGAAAGAGACAGAGAGGGAGAAAAACGGACGGAGAGAGAGGGAGAGAGAGAGAGAGACGGACGGAGAGAGAGAGAGGGAGGGCGAGAGGGAAATAGATTAGACTATGCAAGTTGTCTATAATTGTAGAACGTTATATAGTTATTTTTTCCTAACTGAAAAATTGTAGCCAGTCGGGAAAATTCGCTACCACACATCAAAATGTTGGCGTTGTGTCACAAGTTTCAGGTTTTTAAATTATTTTTCTGTCAGTCCGACATATGTTTACCTTTTTATATGTGGTTACATTAACTTGGTAAGTCACGAGGTTGGCCAGGTAGATTCCTTTGACGGGGGAAAGAGCGAGAGAGGGTAAGAGTGAGAAAGAGAAAGAGACAGAGAGGGAGAGCGGGAAAGAGGGGAAAGAGAGAGAAAGAGATTAGACTATGCAAGTTGTCTATAATTGGAAAACGTTATACAGTTATATCTTCCTAACTGAAGAACTGTAGCAAGTCAGGCAAATTAACATAACAAACTGTTGGCGTTGTGTAACAAGTTTCTATTTTCGGCAGCACCTTTCAGATGATTCTAATAACAAAATGACATGACAAAACTGTTTACATCATTGATTTGATGATCAATTGTAACTTTATGTAGGTATTTGACACATATTATTTACATAATTTACAATAAGGATATTCATGATATTCAAATGTTATAGTTTAACGAAATGCAATATTTTCTCTTGTGAGATGTCTCCCATTGGTATTTGTTTGTAACTTGGTGCAATATTCGATAATGTACAAGATCAATTAAACTATGATGTATGGACAAAAGTAATTTTATATGCGTGTCCTTTCCCTGTGTAATCACTTAATGTACATTTTGCCTCAGTGATTGAACTGTATAATACAAATTTGTAATCATTGTGTGGTTAATGAGTTATACATACATGAAGGATTAGTAACTTTAGTGAGTTTTCATTTAAAAAGAAATATTCTGTGATTAGGTGAATATGAATGGGTGGTTAAAAGTGGGAACAATCTAATTAGATTCATAACGTAAAATTGTATAAATTTGCATAGTTTCGAATTCGAATACTTCGTATGTATTACATAATGGCAATTGAAAAATTAGTAAAAAAAAAAATAGAAATGTAAGTGTCAACGTACAGACTATTTTTAGAATTGACACGTTTTATAAATTATTTTGATGAAGTAAAGTGTATTTGCAGGACCACTATGAAAATAATAATATTGCTGATAATTTTATCCCAACTACACCAAAGGCAAAACACACGAACTGTGATTTTAAACATGCTTCGTTTAATGATCTTTTCAAATAATAGTAGTTTTTAATTGTGTTGTATACATTCCAAAATAACTAATTAATACTTATAACCCTTAACAAAAAACAAAACTACATCCACTGCAATGTATGACTCGTATTTCCTGATTAATTTGCTATTGAAACGAAATTTCACTCACTCAATGTCATACAGAAATGCCACTCGCGCTTTGTTAATATTTTTTTGCAAAATCTGTGGATATGTCTTCGTTTGGTTGAGAAAACAGATTCACCATAGGTTGTATGTAAGGATGGTCTTAATCTCATTTCCTTTTGATTTCCTATTCAACTATTATTTCTGGTTATCTGAATGATGATAATTTAGTCATGTAAATTACAATGATCTCATCTATCATATGTTCAGG
This sequence comes from Gibbula magus, assembly GCA_936450465.1. Lineage (NCBI taxonomy): Eukaryota > Metazoa > Mollusca > Gastropoda > Trochida > Trochidae > Gibbula > Gibbula magus. Next base: position 36,516,858 of record OW388294.1, on the reverse strand, counting down.
ATATTATAGGAAAATATCATTAGTTATTGTACTGGTCATAAAACTATTTCAAAATGTTTCCGCTGCTTCAGAAAACTGAACCACGATTTTATGAACGCTTCACATAATGATAAGAACAAGTTAAATACTACTTTAAATGATTAATATATAATTTCTCACTTAAATGTAATGGCATTAGAATAAATTAAGATAAATAGGTTGAAAAGGAGTTTTGAAGAGTGATTATTTATTTAGTTTTAGAAGTAAGGAGATGAAAAAAGATAATGTGATTTTATTCACGCTTCAATGGAAATCCACAGTTTGGAAAGGTGGGCTGTGGAAATGTGATCATTCCACAGTGTGGAAAGGACGCCTTTCGGTTTTGGAAAGATCGTTATTTCCAAGTGTGGAAAGTTGTGGAATGGACGGACGTTACTCCAGTGTTGGGCTATCTGATATCACACTGGTCAGTTATAATCCATATCTACACCCAGATAACCATGGAGTCCACCCAGTAGGAGCTGCCATCTTGTCTGCCCCGGAGATGTTGAAGTTGATGATATAGGTCCAACCCCCTGCGATACTAGTTAGATTGGAGGAGTGAAAACTCCCATTTCCTCAAGTATAGATTATCATGAGTGTATGGTAATATCTATATGACGCCTTGACTTACATAAATCCCCACAAAACATAATATTGAAATTGTTATATTAGATGAGTGTAATATTTAAATAACATAAAATTTAGTTCCTCAGAAATCCTTAATTTCAGTATCTAGACTTGCCAAACTATAAAGGACTTAAATTGGCTCCTGGGACGGGTCTAGCTCTAGGACTGGTTTAACATTCATACAATGCATTGCCCCTAGTCTGTCAACCAGACCCCTTAATTGTTTAAGCGCCTAGGCAAGTCTACAACAAGACTCTGAGCTCAGTTTCTGAAAATGAACACATCTCAGAGGCTCCTTTTTATTATATTTTTTTTCTTTCAAATTTTGAAATTTTACGAAATATTCATTTCAGAGTCTAAATGTTAGACTACATTGCCCCTTACCTCTCCCTTTAACTCTTTCAGGGAAAGATGCAACTTTATCTTATGATGAGTCCAAATCTAATGAATCCTAATCTTTAAACAATTTCTAATAAATTTCTAATGAATTTGAAAACCATTACCTCAGTTTATCTCTTTACCCTTATTAAAATTTAGTCCATGAACAATTAAACAAAAAAATTTATTATCTATCAATCACCTCTTTTTGATTTCTATCTTAAATTATACATGTTATCAATGGAATCTAGATTGTATGTGAGAAGAAGAAAATAGAAGAAGAAAATTGTTTTATTTCTGTGTCACTTGGTACAATATATATATATCTATTAAAAAAAACAACAATACATTCAATAAAAGAAAGTACCACCCAGCCATACGGCCTATGAGACACATAAATTTCTACACGTTACACCACCACAAACATATACAAGAGATAATATTGTTATGATAGTTATATATTGCAGGGGATGATTCCATGTTTTGCCTATTATACATTTTAAATGCTAGAGCGGCGAGAGGCTTCACAAACCTCTCATTTCGTAATATGTGAGATCACCATCTATAATACAAAGTCATAGAGCAGGCTTAATGAGCATCTAACTTTGTCCACCCCCTCTGTCCCCTTTCACTGTTAACTTGTCACCTCCCCCTCCCCAATACAGGAAGGTAGGGGGTAGTTTATCAGATTGACCCACCCTGCTTACCCCAGTATAGCTGATGAAACAAGACATCCTCTATTGAAAGAACATTGGTCAAACAGCAGGACCTTATCATTGATGATTAGATGTTTCCAGGGTTTATATTCCATCAATGGTTGATGTTCACTTAACCCTTGAGATGCCACTCTGGAAATGTTCAAGTAGGATGAGAAAATCCCAATGATGGATGCCAACTTTAATGAAAAGTGACAATATTTAATAAAATTAATAAAGTGATTAAACTTAATAGCTGCATGTCCACCTCATTTGCCTGCAAAGCTGAGATGATTGGGTGCAAGCTTCTCAATTAGTTAACAAAGTTCATAGGCAAGGGGCATGCACCTCATCAAGCTTTTGTCATGATTTCAGCTTTCAAGAGCTTTTAGAATGGGCACATAATATACAACTGATACCCCCCATTGGTCAACCAAGACCCTTTTGAAGGCAAAAGTGTGAGACTATGACCCGAATAGAGTGGAAATTAATTCAAAATAATTTTGACATTTGAAGACTTACCATTCAACTCACATAGTCATCTTCTAGTTTGTAACAATGGCCATCTATCCTTTCAAACAATACCCAATGAGTCTCAACAATAACAGCAACAAATTTCATTTCAAATGAAAAACAAATCATCACATATGTAACATATCAATTTTCAATGAATTAACAGCCCCTTATAATGACACCTGATTGGTCTAATTGTGTGTGCTGACACCAATTGCCCAATCAGAAGATATTCTAACATACAATACATGAAATATACAACTCTGACTGAGTGGTGGTGTTCATTTCACATTCTTGTGCATGATTTCTTTGCCTAACCAACCATTCAGGCATTTTGCATGCATTCTGCATGAATTTTCGGCTGAAGGTTTTCTTTCTTTATTGGGTGAAAGGTGGATGTGAAAAAGCTTGATCATTTTGCATGCTTTATTCAAGATTTCTGTGCACCACTGATTCTGTAGGAACAACTGACAAGTGAAAATAAATAGGAGAGCTGCTTCTGTCAATTTCTTAAAATTTGTACATGTTTTTGTAAGTTTTTCTAACAAAAGACATCCATACTATAAACAAATATCAAACAGACCAATGAAAATTGTCCTTGAGTGTATTTTGAAATACTTTTGCATTATTTTCATTTTAGGATATTTGTACAAGTACTAAACTTTATTTAAACAACTTAGAGGAGCATTTTTGATTATTGAATATAATACTTACTTTACTAACTGTTTGTTAATTGATTTCTTGTTTAATATATGTATTTTCCCCATTACATTTAAGATATTACATGTTTGTATGTACAACAGCAAGAAAATGCCTGATTTTGAAAGAAGAACGAGCATGTCCTTCTTACCCAGTGGCACCCATCATCTGCAATCATTACTGAACACGATTGGACACATTGCCATTATTGTATCACTGTAATATCACACCCATTTGTAGAAGGAGGGAATAAATATTATTGTTTCACCTTTTTTCAAAGCAAGGTCATATTATTATTTTTTTATTCCTTGTTTACTTTTGATAATCACCTACTTTTTTACAATGAATGTGGTGTGTCAGTGTAGACCAGGGAGATTCCTGCCATATAGATTTTAAAAATTTGGAATAAAAATGCTGCACAAAATCCTGCTCAATAAAAATAGTTTTAAAAGATTTTTCAAATAAAAAAATTCAAAATCTTTTCATTATCTTACCTCTGTGCCTGTTGTGCTTACATGAAAACATTTAATAATTTTCATTCAAATTTTCCTATATACATTAAGTCGAAGTAATTTTTGCCTTTAGATGTTTTAATAATTGCCTGAAAGATCTGAAAAACAAGTACTTAATTTTGTGTGACTTCTAATTCTAAACAGATTTTTTATTAGACATAAACTGACGTCATAATCACCAGGACATCACGAACAAACAGCCAATACATTTTCTCCTTTTAAAAACTGTTTCCTTGTTCTTTCCCTAAAGTAAAGATTGCGATATGGTGTAAGGCTAGTATATAGTAAACCAGGTTGAACATTTTAAATAAAAAAAAATTTTTTTATTGGAGTAAACTATTTTGATTATTTCTATGGAATGAACATTTCTAAAAAACGACAACCATGAAAGACAAATTCAATAAAGGTAAATTGGTGTCATGTTAAATCAAATAAGCCATTATACACAAAACTAACTAATAAATAACTAAAACAAACAATGTGAGTGAAGTGCTCAAGCTGCGTACAATTTAAATCTGGCAAGTTCAACTGCGACAGTGACAAATTAGACTTTTTAATTCAGTTGAAGAGGGCTAAAAGTTCACTGGAACATGGGAGCCCTGAATCCTGAGCATTTGAATACCTCGTATTTGAATTTTTGCACATACATTAACAAAATATGATACAGTATATTGTTATGTCAAGCCAACTGCAAAAATTTCCATTGACGTGATAAGTGTCTACCGGTGATTATGCATTGTTTTAAATTGCTTGCTATAAAACTAGAAATGTAATTTATTTTGCAAATAAATTAAATTCTAAATGTACTGTCCTAATGTTTTTGTAAATGAGATACTTTAAAATGTAGGTGAAAATATACCATGCTTTTTAAAATCAAAATGTAAAGTTACATAATTTGAAGAAACCTTGCAATTTGTTTTACAAACTTTCAAATAATGTCAGCATAGTATCCATATATTCATATCTAACTATTCTCTGTACATTCACATAAAACTACCCAGTCAGACACACAACTATCTGACTGAACGCTACCAACAGCCTAAACCTCACCATGCATAAATGGGATTGGACAATTTAATCCATTTTTGTCTTATCCCATAACAAACAGCTTTCTGGTTTCAAAAATCATTTCTCAACCATTTGAATACCGGTCACAAATAGTCAGCACATAAATGTACAGGAAGAATTTTTATGAAAAATAATCTGATTGTTCTTACCACACGACAAACATCCTCCACAAGAGGTAAATATCCAGGTGTAAGATGAAAGAATCAGCTCGTCGGTGCAGGTAAACTGATTGTCTATGGACAGGTGAGTAAACGAGGGAGACAATCGCTCCGCTACACAGGTAATTTACCTGTCCACACTTACAGGTGAGAGATACGACTGCTGCAGGTAGCGATGTCGACTTGTCGCTGGAGCATAGTGCAGACTCACTCAGGTGTGAGAGTGGGGAGAGTGACAGTGGGGAGGGGCAAAATGGGACGGGGTGTGGATCGAGAGATTACTTGAGGGAGAGGGGACTAATACAGATAGTTGTGTTGACTTGGGGTTGGAGCATAGTGTAGACTTACTCAGGTGTGAGAGTTTTGGTTAATGGGAATAGGAGGGGACTTGCTTTGTCGGAGGGGGCAGACATGGAAAAGACATGTTTTGGATGGAGAGAATGAGAATATCCTTTAAATGACCTCAAAGACTTGAACATTACCCTTTACCTACAAGATCCAGAATAACCTATAGATTTAAACTGTTGTGAGTTGTGATTCTTGAATACTGGCCCCTCAGAAATGTTTTACACTAAAAAGTTTAGAAGCTAGTTGCAACTGGGAAGTGAAGAAACCTTATAATGGATAGCATTATCCCTAGGGTGCATCTTGGAAGAGCAAGAACTAGGCAACTAGAAATATTGCCACATACATACAAGAAGCTATCATCCTAAACATTGTTTGTTTTCGTCATATAGGTAGAAGGGTAAATATGGGCCCCGTTCAGTAGCAGCGAGGGCTTAAGTTGCTCATTGATTGCTCAATGTAGCGCTCAAGTAGCGCTCAAGTAGCGCTCAAGTAGCGCTTATTCTCTCTTGAACGACACAGTGCAAATTCCTCGAAGTTTGCTTGCCTTGCTACGTAGTGCTACATTGAGCAATCGCGTTCAAGAGAGGTTTAAAAGTAATCGCTCATTGAGCGATTACTTTGAAACCTGTCTTGAACACTGCCATGGTTGTCCTTCAGTGCTAGCTTAAATTGTTGCTGTTAAACGAGATAAGGATTAGCCAAACAGTAAACCAGTCACCTGCTAATGCAGTGATACTCTGCAATAGGTTATGGTTCTTGTTAATTAACCTCTGGCCGATTGCAGATGATTCAATTTGTAGAGTTCCGATTCCTGTAATTCAGCCTTTCAGAATGGTTTGACAATAATAAATCACCAGATGAAAGAGCAGTTAAAGTAAGTTAAGTATAGAAAGGAAAGTCACAGAGTAGAGGAAGCCTGAGGGAAGTAGGATGAGAAACCAGTGACTCAGTAAGGTACCCTTAGTACAATGTTAAAGGGGCAGCAGCACGTTTTTTCGCTCAAATAAGTTGATGAAATGTATTTGAAAAATAATTTCACCAATAGCAAAACATCCTTCTCTCTTAGGAAAATAAAGTTTAAAATGAGTGTACATGTTTTGGTAAAGCCATGGGAATCGTTTTTGTAATACAAAATAATAAATTGTGTTCACAATAAAATGGCCGCCATGCAAGTTTTGCTTTATACGCAACATAGTTTTTACCACTACAGATAATTGGTTTGTGTAATAAGATGTTTTACCCTCTAAAGTTAGTTTAAATGACATAAACTATCATTAGAAATGGGAAATTTGAAAATTAAATTTTGCAAAAAAACGTGCTACTGCCCCTTTAAGGGCTGAACTTGCAATACCCTAGTGCTAAGGATGTTTCGATAAAGGGTACCCAGGACCTAAGATATGTACACTTATACACCAAATCCAAGGGAATATCAAAATGTAGTGTACAATTACAATCATCAAGGTAGAATAACTAGGCCGAGCGATGCTCCTTTGGGCTTTCTTTCAGGGTTCAGTTACTTCTACACTTCAAGGTTTCAGGTCTTTTTGTACTTAGGGTTTCAAGCCTTTTTGTATCCAGTTCTCAATTCTCTCTGTACTTTACGTGTCTATAGTTAGAATTAAATCGAGGGTAAAGAGAGAATAGCGCTCCACAATAAGGAAATTATCCCCAGAATACCTAGGTAGAGGAGCAGCTCCTTTAGGGCTCCACGGTTCAGCCTGCCTCGTTATTTAGGAATAAATAAGCGTGATAACGAGGGCTAGGTGATGTTCCTGTAAGGTGTGTGTATTATATATGGTTCTGTAGGTGCTTAGGTCAGGGTTATAAGGAACTGAGAAATGATCTTCCAACCGTGATTCAGCATTATAAGGGGTTAATAGGAGGTTATAGGGTATAGTACTTTAAAGGTATATCACTTGTGTCGTTTGGGGTCACATATGCATAACGTTATAAATTATGTTATATTTTATCGAGAAGTACTGACAGTTGCTGAAAATTGCCATTTTGATTTTAGTCGACTCAGTAAAGGAAGATATAAAGGTAAAATGAAGCGATTTCTGATCGAAAGGTAAACCAAGCCTCATTGAATTGAAGAAATAAGGATGTCTACATTTTTTTTTTTTATAACACAAGTTAGACAAGAACATCACAAAGACTTATTTCAATATTCAATTTCAAAAGACCATTTGAGTCCTTATCATAGTTTTCAATCTGATGTTCTTCTAACCATGACATTTTGATAAAGCTAAATGATCAATCGATAAACATATAACTGATCCCTAAAAGTTGATCACTAATATCAATATAAATGATCCGTTAATTAGTTCTACTTGGAACTAACTAAAGAAAATTTTGAGCATTTTTATACTTTTAAATATGTGTATAGAAACAAGTTAACGTAAGACAATTGAATTTAAGGTTAAAATGTGATGACCCGGTCATATACATAGAGTATAAGGGGCAATACTTAATTCAACTGACCTATATTTAGTGATATACCTTCCAACATACAGGAGTTCACATGTACTATATACTAAAGGTGGACAGACTAATACACAGGCTTTATAATTGAAAGGTCGGGGGTCACTAATGTGGGAATCTGGACACTTAGCTTGGTCAAGTAGAAACATTGCAAGAATAGTCTGTGATAAACTACGGATAAGTCAAGCTTGGTTTCATTGCTGAAATGAAAATGTTTAAAAAAAGATTTGTATGCATTTCTATTCGTTTAGAAGCAAGTATATATATAAACTGCACATTATACATTTAATAGTATACATTTTGCAGGTAATATCTTTATATACATTCAAAAGAAACGAAAAAAATTTCAAATCATGGAATCTGAAATAAGTTAGTCATTTCTTGGATGTCCTGAAAGATTTCATTACATGCGCATGACTCTAAATACTTCAACAGCTAAATTGTTTTGGAAAATAGTGGCAAAGGGTTTAATGATTTCTTATATTAGAAATGATCTCTATCAAGCACCCAGTGATGAAAGTGGAGTTGGGAATTTAAAACAGCTAAGGACTGTCGGCAGAATAGTAAGAATAAAAGGCTTATTGCTGTAATAAAGACAAAGCATCAGAGAGTATAATGATTCCAAGGAGACTGGGAGAGACTAGATACTGTGTAAAATGGTGAAGAGATGCCAAGTCAAAGTGCAAGGTAAATGACTCCATCACTTCAGAAGGCCACCAGAATAGGTCACAAAACTATTTATTTGCCGTATTCTCAGTATAAACAATTGTCCTCATATAAAACTATCTGTTTGCTGTTAGTCTGAGCTGTTTGAGGGAACATATAAGTACCACAGAGGGTCGTAAACAGTTGAGTTGTATAATTCTTATATATATTATAATGAAATGTGTATAGTTTTGCAATACTGTATAGTACCATCCTTTAACATTGCACCCGAGGTCTCAATTCTTTTGTGCTTATCTTAGTTTTGTGCAACATGACCATATGGCAGTATTAATTGTTACAAATATGTGCAAACTATATTGCTCAATGTGAAACAATTATCCAACAGCTTCATGACACTTCATTATACTTTTGTGAATATTAAACTCAAACTAGTCTATGTTTCTTTCTAAAAAATAATTAACACATTCTAAAGAAAATTCATTTATGAAAAAAGGTGAATATATGAATATTGACGACAAAAGAAGTCTCTTAACTAGAATTTTAACAAAATGTTCAACTTAATGTGCCCTTTAATTGCAGGCATACATTTAACTATTTGCTTCTTTATCAGAACCCGAGAACATCCTAGAAACAAAAGTTACCAATGCTGTAATCAAACCACTTGGGACATTTAATTAAAAGTTGCTATCTTTTCTTAAATGTACTCTAGTTGTCAAACACTTGCTTTTGATTGCATGGCATATGGCATATATCGTATACCAAACTTCTACTTATCAATATTTAGCTGAAAATAAACAATTCAACACTTACATGTAGTTTCACTCATCAAATTATTTCACAAAACCAATCTTCACCACTTCTGAAATAATTCTGCAGTGCAGTTAACCAGCCATATTTCACAGTATAATATATCCTCACTGCTAGTATCAAGCTCCACCGATGAACAACTAACACAAGCATGGGAGCTCTAGATTTTAAAATATGAGTGCATGGCATGGTCCATCAAATTTCTTCTTCAGCAATATTTAGCAGAAAATAAACACTTACATCAACTTTCACTCATCAAATGATTTCACAAAATCTGCCTTCACCACCTCTGAAATACTTCTGCAATGTGAGTTAATGGACCCATATTTTAAAGTATAATCCTCACTGCTTGTATCAATATGAGTACATCGCATATGGTCTATCAAATTTCTACTTCATCAATATTCAGCAGAAAATAAACAATTCAACACTTACATCAACTTTCACTCATCAAATGATTTCACAAAATCTGCCTTCACCACCTCTGAAATACTTCTGCAATGTGAGTTAATGGACCCATATTTTACAGTATAATCCTCACTGCTTGTATCAATATGAGTACATCGCATATGGTCTATCAAACTTCTACTTCATGAATATTAAGCAGAAAATAAACAATTCAACACTTTACATCAGCTTTCACTGATCAAATGATTTCACAAAATCTGCCTTCACCACCTCTGAAATACTTCTGCAATGTGAATTAATGGACCCAGTATAATCCTCACTGCTTGTATCAATATGAGTACATCGCATATGGTCTATCAAACTTCTACTTCATCAATATTTAGCTGAAAATAGACAATTCAACACTTACATGTACTTTCACACATCCAATGATTTCATAAAATCTTTCTTTGTTACTTCTAAAATACTTCTGCAATGTGAATTAATGGATCCATATTTCACAGTATAATCCTCACTGCTTGTAACATCACCACTGAACAACTAACACATGTCTGGGAACTCGAACAATCAAGAACACTGGGAACAACTGCAGTGGGAATCAATCAAGATAACAAGTAAAACCAATAACGCTATCAAAAACCATAAACCGAGAACAAAACAGGCAGTTTGGGTGGACACTATATTTAGCAGTGAGCAAACAGGGCTTCCTAAAGAAAGAGCTTTTATAGTGATTGTCTCTGGAGTACCAAGGTACTTAGTTCTGGAAAGTAGCTAGGGGACAATGCTGGACGCTGGATACAATCTGGATACATGAAGGTACTAGGACAAGGAATATTTCCTGTGGATATTTAATACTGAGACATCTTGATACTTGATGCTTAATAAGACAGGCTACAGGAAATAGAATAGATTAAGTTAGCTACTTACATTTGACATTTTCAATAAAAATGTTTTTAAGTATTTCAGAATTGATATAGGCTAAAACATCATAATATGACAAATTTTTCTTTTCTCAAATAATGCAATTTAAAAAAATATTTTTTTATTTTCTCTGGATTGTAATTGCAAAGTGTAATCAGTGGCTGAATATATGGTTAAAATGCTACTGCATGTATTATGATCATTACTAGCATTATGGTGTCCTCTCAAAGTTTGCTTTCACAAAAATACTGAGGTGAAATATGATCAAATATATAGCTGTGAAAATACAACAGTTATTATTTGTTTCAATCACTTTATGCAATAGATTATTCTCAAGTTCATCAGAAGGAAATTCAAATTATGTTAAAGATCTTTCAATAAAATAATCATCGTGAAATTTATTGGATCATGAAACTTGGATATAGGTCGAGGTCAACCTGGTAACTAGGTCAAGTCAATATAATACCGGGAGGCTGTTTTATGATATCATAAAATATATCAAATTGGACAAAACTATTATCACACCATAACTCACAGTAACTTAATTGGACTTCATTTTAATATTAGTGTTTGCGGAGTGATACAATATCTGATATTTCCATGTACAATTGTAAAGAAAATACAATCCTTTTTTTTATTTCAATGCTATTTGAAAGGTCCCACATCTAAAGCTTATTCTTAAAAGAATAACATGCAATAAAGAAACAAGATGCTCATATCCTACCGTAAAATCCAAGAAATATTTCCTTGTATCTCCTTCCTACAATTGTTATACGATATGCATCCTTATAGATTTTTATGAACCAATTATATTCCTTCAGAATTTTCCACAAGGTATAAAAACACAAGCCACAATTGTCTGGTCTTCCCACAACTGTTACATGATAAACATCCTTGTTTGTTATCAAATATGTTTTCTAATGACAGCTAGATGAACAGTTATATTTCCAACAAGTAAATTCTACTGCAAGCCACCATCCCTAACCTGTGTTGATAGTTGTGTGATGCATGACAAACAATCAGAATATTAGGAATCAAATTCTTGCTCAAAGACTTCTATTGATTGGCTGATGAGGAATATCAATCATAGTACGGTAATTCTGATTAGTCAATAATGTTCGGCCAATTACATGAGTTCTTTATTAGCCAATCAATTTATTATGCAATTCCTCTGCTTAAAAAAAAACCTTTTAACAATGAGACTGCTATTTGAAGAATCAATTGTTCAATATCTCCTTTGTTGCTTTTGGTGTTTCCTCATGTGTGGTTCTTAAATATTGTGATAAAAAATACTGTTTTGTGGTATCAATTTCAGACAGACGCTCTGCAATAACTCGTCGCACAATGAGAATGTCGGGCATGAATTTAACATGAGCGCTGTTTAACAAACACAAAGAAATCTTAGATGTATAAATTGGTTTCGGAATGCATTTTTAATAGATGTGAAGACGCTGAAAGGTTTTCAACAATAATTACTTTTATTGACAATAATCTTAACAACATTGAAAATTAAAGCTTTTAATTAATCTGAAAATCTTACAGCTGAAATGGAAATGATGGCACAAACTATTCAAGATTTGCATGATTATGTAACAAGTGTAATAAAAGAAAATATTTTACAGGATCTTGCTTTTCAAGATTGATAATATTAATACATGGAAAATAATTAGAGAACAATTCAACATTGAATAATTTGGTTAAATGTAATTCATTTCATCTTGAATTCTCTAAGTATAATGTAACACATGAAATTGTTCCATTTTGAAACACAGTGTTGTCAGGTTTTCTAACAATCTGAGCACACTTGTAATGGTTGATACAAAATGAAAATATCTGCATCTTGACATTTAATTTTTTCACTATTTCCTTGATAATTATAACAAAATAAAAATGTTAAATTATTTCGATCCACTTCACCTTTATCCTTTTATTAAATGACGCTATGATTACACGGAGATTTCTGCAAGTTTACATTTTTATTGGCAGCACTACTTCTCTATTAAGTCTAACTAAATACTACAGAAAAATATTCAGCAATTTTTAATCATGTGAGAATCTAATTGTTCATTACATAAAGCTTCACAATTGAAAGACCACTCCTTGATTTATGAAGGAAACCAGACTTACGTCTTTTGAGTAGTGTGTTAAGAGTCTATTACCTATGTGAGTTACAGTCCATTATGAAGTAGTTTATATATCCTTCTGGGTATTGGATAACAGTAAATAGACACCAGCTGCTATTAAAGCACAACTGTGGAATAAAACTGGTATCAAATGTACACAAGATGATATCAGAGTGGGATAGAGTGTCAAATAATGGAGGTAGTTAATCTAACCAACAGAAGAGGATAACTCTGATATTCATGGAATCTGTGTTAAAAAGTGTGAGGATAAAGTGAGAGATTGGAATGACGATTTCATTTTTTATGGACCTTAGTGATTATACTATCATCATTGAAAATTCCTCACATTACTGTACAGCTATTAATTCTGTTACTAATTAGTATTGATAATTAGATTTTGGTTGAAAAAGTATTATTAAGTAAGGAATATTGCATGTATATCATGTATCATATATAATTTTTTCTTTTTATCTAGAAACAATTTTATTATTTATGAAAGTCTATGCAAGACTAGACATATATACAGTTCGTACATGGCAAGTTACGGTTATTTTAATTTTAATAAAATAAATGCACACACACTTAATATAACCATTAAGAAAATAATTCCCATTACCATGACATGTAACCAGGCATGAACTGTATTTACACAGGAAGTGGATGACGGACACATTACAGCCTCGGCATTTCCATAAAGGGTTACAACACATTCAACTTCACTAATGGAGCAAGTGTACATCTGGGCACAAAATGAAGGATCCATGCACTCTTCCAGAAGAATGTCAACAATAGTACAGCCATCAGAAATCAGTTACATCACCCCAGAATTCCAATCTCAGTCAAATCAAATCGAACAAAATACTCTTAACTCGTAACTCGTTGTGTTTCTGATCTGAGTACTGCACCATAGAGGTCATTTCAGGTCAGCGACTAGGCTACATCGCCATCGGGACTGAATCGAGTTGACGTACGAAACACCACATTCAATGCCATATCTAAGAAAGCCTCTGATTGGCTAAATCTATTGAAGTTCTAGGTAGTGAAAGTCACCTGACATGACCTGCGGGGTAGTACTCAAATCCACGAACGAGGCACAAGTGTTATGTTCGATCTGATAATCCCGCCAGGGGCACGGCAACTTTGTCTGCAGTAGAGAACTGTTCTACACGCAGTAAGGTTTGGGTGCAATACACTAAAAATTTCAGCGTAGTACCACCCATGGTTGGCTAGTTCCAGCCGATGCTCGCATCCAGGCGTTGCGGGCTTTCTCCCTGCCATAATACTAGCAACCGCGATATAAGTGAAATACTCTTGAAAGCAGCGCTAAACCCCAACTCACCTCCCCTCGATCTGATATACATGAGATTGCCAAAATTCTAAAATCTCCAAAGCATTAAACAAATAAACTGTTTGAGAGGCATTCTAGAAGTTGGTGTGATGAAGAAGACAAATATTTATGGATGATCAACTTCTTTATTAACAATAGCGACATTTCGGTATAGATCCTTATACCATTATCAAGCATATATACCGTTTTATCATCCAAAACTGGCTCTCACAGTAGATATCGCTTGTGTGAGATCAAGCGATATCTACAAGCGATATCTACATTGTAGATATCGCTACAATCAAATCGTCATAATCCTATTACATCATCAGTTAATGACATCACAAAGCTTTGACATCACTGAAAACACTACTGACAATGTTATGACGTCACAAGGTTGATGACGTAACAATGCTATGAGGCCACAATGCTGATGACGTCACAATGCTATGACATCACTGAGCTCCCTGCTGAAGTACTCAAATGGCAGTTTTGTGTTGCAGATATGTTCATTATTTTGCTAATAATTGTTGAAGAATGATTTTGAATGATAAATAAAATCACACCCTCGTGTCTTCTGATATCAAATATATCAACACTCGTTGATTAAAGTAAAAATATCCTCGGCAAGCCTCGGATATTTGTAACTTTAATCAACTCGTGTTGATATATTTGATATCAGAAGACACTTGGGTGAGATTCTCTATATCAAGCTTGATAACGGTATAAGGATCTATACCGAAACGTCGCTATTGTTAAAAAAGAAGTTGATCATCCATAAATATTTGTCTTCTTCATTAAACAAATGTTGTGTAATATGAACCAATGTGTGAGACACCTGTCCAATCACCAAGTTTACCATTATATTGTCAGGTTGGGAGATACCCAAATATGTCAAGATGCAACAACAGCTAGAGCACCTGTTTGGACATGATATCAGTGTTAACATGTATTTTGTTGCTCTCCAAACTTCATTACCAGATAACTTCCATCTGGCGTTCATTAACACATTCTTTGAAGTGGATCTACATGGCACAATCACACATCACCAGCTGTCTATAGACTATCCTGCAACCAGAAAACAAGATCCCTCCCAGCTCTTATAATGCTAATTTGGAAAACTTTTGGTTTGTCCAAAACCTATGCCAAATCTTTCTGCAACCTTGGAATTTATTTATAATAATAATTATAATTAATATTGTCATATTAAACTACCACTTTTACTACTAATTAACTAAGTGTTAACTAACCTTCCTAAATGATAGAATTAAAAACCTCAAGAGACTGATGATTCTGCACATTTAATTAGGAATACCCTGGAATAATTCCTGGATCAGCAGGTAAGGGGCAAGGAATAAACAAAATAAACAATTCAACACTTACATCAACTTTCACTCATCAAATGATTTCACAAAATCTGCCTTCACCACCTCTGAAATACTTCTGCAATGTGAGTTAATGGACCCATATTTTACAGTATAATCCTCACTGCTTGTATCAATATGAGTACATCGCATATGGTCTATCAAACTTCTACTTCATGAATATTAAGCAGAAAATAAACAATTCAACACTTACATCAGCTTTCACTGATCAAATGATTTCACAAAATCTGCCTTCACCACCTCTGAAATACTTCTGCAATGTGAATTAATGGACCCAGTATAATCCTCACTGCTTGTATCAATATGAGTACATCGCATATGGTCTATCAAACTTCTACTTCATCAATATTTAGCTGAAAATAGACAATTCAACACTTACATGTACTTTCACACATCCAATGATTTCATAAAATCTTTCTTTGTTACTTCTAAAATACTTCTGCAATGTGAATTAATGGATCCATATTTCACAGTATAATCCTCACTGCTTGTAACATCACCACTGAACAACTAACACATGTCTGGGAACTCGAACAATCAAGAACACTGGGAACAACTGCAGTGGGAATCAATCAAGATAACAAGTAAAACCAATAACGCTATCAAAAACCATAAACCGAGAACAAAACAGGCAGTTTGGGTGGACACTATATTTAGCAGTGAGCAAACAGGGCTTCCTAAAGAAAGAGCTTTTATAGTGATTGTCTCTGGAGTACCAAGGTACTTAGTTCTGGAAAGTAGCTAGGGGACAATGCTGGACGCTGGATACAATCTGGATACATGAAGGTACTAGGACAAGGAATATTTCCTGTGGATATTTAATACTGAGACATCTTGATACTTGATGCTTAATAAGACAGGCTACAGGAAATAGAATAGATTAAGTTAGCTACTTACATTTGACATTTTCAATAAAAATGTTTTTAAGTATTTCAGAATTGATATAGGCTAAAACATCATAATATGACAAATTTTTCTTTTCTCAAATAATGCAATTTTAAAAAATATTTTTTTATTTTCTCTGGATTGTAATTGCAAAGTGTAATCAGTGGCTGAATATATGGTTAAAATGCTACTGCATGTATTATGATCATTACTAGCATTATGGTGTCCTCTCAAAGTTTGCTTTCACAAAAATACTGAGGTGAAATATGATCAAATATATAGCTGTGAAAATACAACAGTTATTATTTGTTTCAATCACTTTATGCAATAGATTATTCTCAAGTTCATCAGAAGGAAATTCAAATTATGTTAAAGATCTTTCAATAAAATAATCATCGTGAAATTTATTGGATCATGAAACTTGGATATAGGTCGAGGTCAACCTGGTAACTAGGTCAAGTCAATATAATACCGGGAGGCTGTTTTATGATATCATAAAATATATCAAATTGGACAAAACTATTATCACACCATAACTCACAGTAACTTAATTGGACTTCATTTTAATATTAGTGTTTGCGGAGTGATACAATATCTGATATTTCCATGTACAATTGTAAAGAAAATACAATCCTTTTTTTTATTTCAATGCTATTTGAAAGGTCCCACATCTAAAGCTTATTCTTAAAAGAATAACATGCAATAAAGAAACAAGATGCTCATATCCTACCGTAAAATCCAAGAAATATTTCCTTGTATCTCCTTCCTACAATTGTTATACGATATGCATCCTTATAGATTTTTATGAACCAATTATATTCCTTCAGAATTTTCCACAAGGTATAAAAACACAAGCCACAATTGTCTGGTCTTCCCACAACTGTTACATGATAAACATCCTTGTTTGTTATCAAATATGTTTTCTAATGACAGCTAGATGAACAGTTATATTTCCAACAAGTAAATTCTACTGCAAGCCACCATCCCTAACCTGTGTTGATAGTTGTGTGATGCATGACAAACAATCAGAATATTAGGAATCAAATTCTTGCTCAAAGACTTCTATTGATTGGCTGATGAGGAATATCAATCATAGTACGGTAATTCTGATTAGTCAATAATGTTCGGCCAATTACATGAGTTCTTTATTAGCCAATCAATTTATTATGCAATTCCTCTGCTTAAAAAAAAACCTTTTAACAATGAGACTGCTATTTGAAGAATCAATTGTTCAATATCTCCTTTGTTGCTTTTGGTGTTTCCTCATGTGTGGTTCTTAAATATTGTGATAAAAAATACTGTTTTGTGGTATCAATTTCAGACAGACGCTCTGCAATAACTCGTCGCACAATGAGAATGTCGGGCATGAATTTAACATGAGCGCTGTTTAACAAACACAAAGAAATCTTAGATGTATAAATTGGTTTCGGAATGCATTTTTAATAGATGTGAAGACGCTGAAAGGTTTTCAACAATAATTACTTTTATTGACAATAATCTTAACAACATTGAAAATTAAAGCTTTTAATTAATCTGAAAATCTTACAGCTGAAATGGAAATGATGGCACAAACTATTCAAGATTTGCATGATTATGTAACAAGTGTAATAAAAGAAAATATTTTACAGGATCTTGCTTTTCAAGATTGATAATATTAATACATGGAAAATAATTAGAGAACAATTCAACATTGAATAATTTGGTTAAATGTAATTCATTTCATCTTGAATTCTCTAAGTATAATGTAACACATGAAATTGTTCCATTTTGAAACACAGTGTTGTCAGGTTTTCTAACAATCTGAGCACACTTGTAATGGTTGATACAAAATGAAAATATCTGCATCTTGACATTTAATTTTTTCACTATTTCCTTGATAATTATAACAAAATAAAAATGTTAAATTATTTCGATCCACTTCACCTTTATCCTTTTATTAAATGACGCTATGATTACACGGAGATTTCTGCAAGTTTACATTTTTATTGGCAGCACTACTTCTCTATTAAGTCTAACTAAATACTACAGAAAAATATTCAGCAATTTTTAATCATGTGAGAATCTAATTGTTCATTACATAAAGCTTCACAATTGAAAGACCACTCCTTGATTTATGAAGGAAACCAGACTTACGTCTTTTGAGTAGTGTGTTAAGAGTCTATTACCTATGTGAGTTACAGTCCATTATGAAGTAGTTTATATATCCTTCTGGGTATTGGATAACAGTAAATAGACACCAGCTGCTATTAAAGCACAACTGTGGAATAAAACTGGTATCAAATGTACACAAGATGATATCAGAGTGGGATAGAGTGTCAAATAATGGAGGTAGTTAATCTAACCAACAGAAGAGGATAACTCTGATATTCATGGAATCTGTGTTAAAAAGTGTGAGGATAAAGTGAGAGATTGGAATGACGATTTCATTTTTTATGGACCTTAGTGATTATACTATCATCATTGAAAATTCCTCACATTACTGTACAGCTATTAATTCTGTTACTAATTAGTATTGATAATTAGATTTTGGTTGAAAAAGTATTATTAAGTAAGGAATATTGCATGTATATCATGTATCATATATAATTTTTTCTTTTTATCTAGAAACAATTTTATTATTTATGAAAGTCTATGCAAGACTAGACATATATACAGTTCGTACATGGCAAGTTACGGTTATTTTAATTTTAATAAAATAAATGCACACACACTTAATATAACCATTAAGAAAATAATTCCCATTACCATGACATGTAACCAGGCATGAACTGTATTTACACAGGAAGTGGATGACGGACACATTACAGCCTCGGCATTTCCATAAAGGGTTACAACACATTCAACTTCACTAATGGAGCAAGTGTACATCTGGGCACAAAATGAAGGATCCATGCACTCTTCCAGAAGAATGTCAACAATAGTACAGCCATCAGAAATCAGTTACATCACCCCAGAATTCCAATCTCAGTCAAATCAAATCGAACAAAATACTCTTAACTCGTAACTCGTTGTGTTTCTGATCTGAGTACTGCACCATAGAGGTCATTTCAGGTCAGCGACTAGGCTACATCGCCATCGGGACTGAATCGAGTTGACGTACGAAACACCACATTCAATGCCATATCTAAGAAAGCCTCTGATTGGCTAAATCTATTGAAGTTCTAGGTAGTGAAAGTCACCTGACATGACCTGCGGGGTAGTACTCAAATCCACGAACGAGGCACAAGTGTTATGTTCGATCTGATAATCCCGCCAGGGGCACGGCAACTTTGTCTGCAGTAGAGAACTGTTCTACACGCAGTAAGGTTTGGGTGCAATACACTAAAAATTTCAGCGTAGTACCACCCATGGTTGGCTAGTTCCAGCCGATGCTCGCATCCAGGCGTTGCGGGCTTTCTCCCTGCCATAATACTAGCAACCGCGATATAAGTGAAATACTCTTGAAAGCAGCGCTAAACCCCAACTCACCTCCCCTCGATCTGATATACATGAGATTGCCAAAATTCTAAAATCTCCAAAGCATTAAACAAATAAACTGTTTGAGAGGCATTCTAGAAGTTGGTGTGATGAAGAAGACAAATATTTATGGATGATCAACTTCTTTATTAACAATAGCGACATTTCGGTATAGATCCTTATACCATTATCAAGCATATATACCGTTTTATCATCCAAAACTGGCTCTCACAGTAGATATCGCTTGTGTGAGATCAAGCGATATCTACAAGCGATATCTACATTGTAGATATCGCTACAATCAAATCGTCATAATCCTATTACATCATCAGTTAATGACATCACAAAGCTTTGACATCACTGAAAACACTACTGACAATGTTATGACGTCACAAGGTTGATGACGTAACAATGCTATGAGGCCACAATGCTGATGACGTCACAATGCTATGACATCACTGAGCTCCCTGCTGAAGTACTCAAATGGCAGTTTTGTGTTGCAGATATGTTCATTATTTTGCTAATAATTGTTGAAGAATGATTTTGAATGATAAATAAAATCACACCCTCGTGTCTTCTGATATCAAATATATCAACACTCGTTGATTAAAGTAAAAATATCCTCGGCAAGCCTCGGATATTTGTAACTTTAATCAACTCGTGTTGATATATTTGATATCAGAAGACACTTGGGTGAGATTCTCTATATCAAGCTTGATAACGGTATAAGGATCTATACCGAAACGTCGCTATTGTTAAAAAAGAAGTTGATCATCCATAAATATTTGTCTTCTTCATTAAACAAATGTTGTGTAATATGAACCAATGTGTGAGACACCTGTCCAATCACCAAGTTTACCATTATATTGTCAGGTTGGGAGATACCCAAATATGTCAAGATGCAACAACAGCTAGAGCACCTGTTTGGACATGATATCAGTGTTAACATGTATTTTGTTGCTCTCCAAACTTCATTACCAGATAACTTCCATCTGGCGTTCATTAACACATTCTTTGAAGTGGATCTACATGGCACAATCACACATCACCAGCTGTCTATAGACTATCCTGCAACCAGAAAACAAGATCCCTCCCAGCTCTTATAATGCTAATTTGGAAAACTTTTGGTTTGTCCAAAACCTATGCCAAATCTTTCTGCAACCTTGGAATTTATTTATAATAATAATTATAATTAATATTGTCATATTAAACTACCACTTTTACTACTAATTAACTAAGTGTTAACTAACCTTCCTAAATGATAGAATTAAAAACCTCAAGAGACTGATGATTCTGCACATTTAATTAGGAATACCCTGGAATAATTCCTGGATCAGCAGGTAAGGGGCAAGGAATGGCTCTGAGTCCTGACTTTAACTATAAGAATCCAACTGAAGAAACATAAGCCAAGAATGTTTAACCCTTAACTTGCGAATCCCGGAATTATCCGGGCGGGCTATTCCGAGGTGTCTGTATACGGGTCCCGGATACAAGACTTAGAATAACTCACGGCTGTCTCACTACTTTACTAGCACTGTCAACGGGTCCTGAGTCGATTGTGTCCGCGAGCCGCTCCATGAGAATGGCTGTATTAACACTCCGCGGCCCGACATTAGATTGAAGCTTTGTTCAGTATCTGGTCGGAATGTCAAGCAAAATTCACACCAATTTGCGTGTGCATTGTTGACCTGTAACGCATCGATAATTAGCTTTACAAAAGGCCAATTTTGTCGGGCTTCGCCCCCGAAGCCTCATTTCGCTTGCGGCTATTTTCACCCACGTGTTTGTATTGCATCGGGTTTGCCTCGCCCGAGACTGCTATCTGCCTCGCATCTCGCGAGACGGGGAAAAAATCGCTAACTCGCCTTACTCCCGCACTTCATATCATGTGAGCGAATAGTTTGTTTTCAAAAACAAATACGGCAAAATAAAGGGGAAAGAATGGACTACATTCCCATATAAAATTAGCAAATGTCAAAAAAATAATAAAGACACAGCAAGCGCCGTGGAAAAGGTCATGTGCACACTTCGACAATCCCTTTAACAATCGGCGATTTTCACAACTTCTTACACATTTATCACGGCTAAAATACTGAATGCATTTTCATGATTTTTATATCACAATAAACCGAAAAGAATAATCTTTTATTCTATATAAAATGCGCGTATTTATTCACAGAAATAAAGATACAATTTTACCTTTCTGAGAGACATGTGAAACCAAACGGCACACAAACTAATCAACATATTTTCATCAGTTATGGTTCAAGGTTAGCTTTTATTTGAAAGGTCAAACAACATAACCATATTAGGGTTGACATGTGCTTATTTGTCAACTGGTTCGAGATTATGATTTCTTGGAAAAGTGCGATGAACGACCGTTCGCAATGCCACATACATGTTGTAAGTATTTACGATTTTATAGGTGGAAATAAAGACAAACTTTACATAGCTATAGAATTATAACCAAAGGTCGCATTCTAAATTTTTTTTATATCATTGTGAAGCTAGACATCTTGTCTTCAATTCCGTATATAAATGAAATTTTTTTCGTTTCGTATTTATGATGTTACGAGGCCAGAATTAAAGACAATCTTTCGAAAGTAATAGAATAAAAACGAAAAAACATAGAAAATTCATTCAAAGTTTAGGGTGTGAATTAGCCATTTGTGTACGGGTGTCGCTACTTGAATTTGTATTGAACGCCCGTATATAGTCCTTATTCGCCATGTAGATGCGGTATATTTCGTAAAAACGGTACCGGAATCGCCGCCTGGAAATTCCGCCAGCAGAGCTAGTAAGTGCCAAAGCCCAAACTACTGCTGCGAGCTGCGAGCCTGTAAATTCCGCCACAGGAGCTAAAATTGGTAAAATATATATACGCAACGTAAGGGTTAAAGGTGAAAATCTTAACATTTATTAATTTCTATCATTATATTTCAATTGTGTGTGTGAAATCTTGCAATCTCAAAACTCTTGTCTTAAGTCAGATTTCCCTTTCAAGATATGGACTCTAAAATAATCATAGAACAATGATTATTGTATGCCCTGAACTAAAAATATGTCAAAATTTAATTCTAAATATTAATTTGGAAAAAATGCTTAAATTGCATTTTGCATTGTCACAAACCTACTATATACACATATAAAGCCTTGGAATGGCATTTACTGATAACCCTTGCCTTTAAAATATTAAGTCCTGCCACCAATCGGCGTAAAACAAATTCTTCATTGCATCAACAGAACATATATGATTGAAATTTTTACTTTGATTTCAAATTGTCAAAGGGAAAGATGTCATCAGAACACATTATCACAATTAATCCAATGGCCACCAGGGAATATAAAGATATTAAAAAAGACTAAGTCTGCTGTTAATGAACATCAAGTCTGTCAGTTTAAACAAGTTGAAACTAACCGTGCTTAACACACATGACAAATTGTTTACATTAAGTTTTTAACTTTCAAAGAAAATGAAGCCTTAGGCCTGGAAATCAAACAGCCTTGATGCTTTCTTAATTACTCTAACATATAGCATGAGAGTGGCATGTGCTACAAATGCAACTTCCTGACAGAAGAGTTCGCATCAGAGTTTGAAGAGTTCCACTTCCTGTAGAAGATGTTACCATGAAACTGTCCCTTTTTTTAAAAAGATTTGATTACTTTTAACATTTTTGATTCTATAAAAACAGCTGATGCTTTATGTCAAGCTGACATGTGATAAGAATCTGACTGTTTTCCTTCAGACTACATTAAGTGGCACTTTTGCATCATTAAATTGTGTTGAATTTTTTAATCTGTTTTACCAATAACTTACTTTCTAAAACAGTACATCTTTTTCATCCTAGATACATTGGTAGAAATCTGGTCAACTGTAAGAATATTTTTTATTTTTATTTATTAGTCTTTTAAATTATTTTGTAGTCTCCCTTTTCAATGCAGATCATGTAGTTACTACCTGTAGTTCTTTAAAAGCAATAAAATAACTCATCACTACAATGAGGTACGTGGCACGAAATGTTGTTTTAGGAACGAGAAGCAATTCAATACAATATTTCAACCTGATAATTTGGGATTTGAACCCGATCCATTGGTAACCTCCCAAAACTTCTACAGACTAAAACAACACAGTTCAGGGTCCACTGCACATGGTTATTACCTCAAGTAAGAATGGACTAGTCCCATTAAAGGCGCTGTAGCACTTTTTTCGCTGAAATAAGTTGATGAAACGTATTTGAAAAATAATGTCACCATAAGTTAAACACCATTCTCTCTTCAGAAAATCAAATTTAAAATGAGCGTACATGGCTCAGTAAAGCCATGGAAATCGTTTTTGTCATTCAAAATAATAAATTGTGTTCACAATAAAATGGCCGCCATGCAATTTTTGCGTTATACGCAACAGCGTTATTACTACTACGAACTATTGGTTTGTGTAATAGGATGTTTTACCATCTAAAGTAAATATAAATGACATAAACTATCATTATAAATGAGAAATTTGAAAAAATAAAATTTGCAAAAAACGTGCTACAGCACCTTTAATGTGCCAAAACTTCTACATTAAGCTACGAGTAAATAATAGACATAAATATCACAGGAGGTTGTATAACTGTTTATTCTCATATATCAATTTCATAACATATATAATAATAACAATTTCCATATCTTTCACAAGCGCTGACGTCTTACAACTACCATTACATGTATGTTCTTTCATTTTATCTGCCTAAACTATTCACACATTAGATCAAAGAGCTATTATTTTGTTAATGGATTCAATTTGAAAATTGTGGTAACACTGACTTAGCTGATGAGACTAACTTAAAATTTTGGATTCTGTTTGTGCATTTATTGACTTAAGCAAACGTTTCCAGGATATTTAGGAAGCACATAACATACATAACATAGCATGCAACAGCATAAATTTCGTATGTTAAATTTGTGAATGCCCGTGTACATATATTATGTTGAATTTACATATTCAGTTATCGGTTTATGAAATTGTTTCTTGTTATAATGTACGTTTCATGTTATAATGTACAAACTCCTATCAACGTCACGGGGAGATATGTTTATCAATCCCCCTTTCCATGTACTATCTGGATATAAATTTCATAAATCACAAGCTCATATATAAACATTATTTCAGTACTGAATTCAATATTAATTGTCAAACAT
This sequence comes from Gibbula magus, assembly GCA_936450465.1. Classification (NCBI taxonomy): domain Eukaryota; kingdom Metazoa; phylum Mollusca; class Gastropoda; order Trochida; family Trochidae; genus Gibbula; species Gibbula magus. The sequence continues at coordinate 36,492,199 of OW388294.1, read as the reverse complement.
ACTCGACAGCACTCAAGGAACTCCCTTAGTGTTTTCTGCCTGGTGAACAGCTTTATTGCAACCAAAATTGTAACAATCTTGAAAACTGTTACTTTTCATATGTGAAGTACGAAAAAACTAACAAAATATTTATATTAATATATAATATATATAAATATTAATATACACAAAATAGTCTGTCATCTTCCTTAGTAAGCGCTAAGCTGGTCCTGCTTTAATCCTCTACTCCAGTAATCCTCTACCCCCTTCTGCAATCAGCTGTAGAAGTTTTGGAATGTAGCAGTACTGGCATGTAGAAGTACTGGCATGTAGAAGTTTTGGGAGGTAACCGATCCATTAACCAATGAGTAACCACTGTACAACAGCACCTGTAACCTACGTCCCACAGTGATAACAATATACTTGTCGTCATCAACTATGTGACATATCCCAATGCTTTTGACATGAAATAATGACTCACAATTCTATGATGCCAAAATTATGATGACATCACAATGCCATGACGTCTTAACCATATTGCTATGACATCACTACATTGGTAGTCTAATGGTTGTCTCAAAGATCGAAATCATTTCATAGTGCACAATGTCAAATATCACTGTCACTTACTCTACTGGTAGCATTCAGAGATGTAATTTTTTCAATAAACATAATGAAGAATGCTTTTGTTGGATAAATAGAATCTCCCCTCATGTCTTCTGATATGAAATATATACACTTGTTGATAAAAGTATATATCAGATATTTTTTACTTTATATTTATAATTAACTCATGTTGATATATTTCATATCAGAAGACTCTAGGACAAGATTCTATGTACTAACCATGAAATTAACCCTGTTTTTACACTCATATTAACCGTTTTGTCATCTTTTTTTTTATTTCAGAAGGTCAATTTGAGAAATACCAACTTCAAAGAATATTCTTTAGAACTCTTACATTCATTCTTATCAAATTGACATCATTTTTTATAAAGTGACCTTCAAACTCCTCAACAGCTGAAAGATTGAGGTCGTTTATCATTCCATAGTGCACACTGTCAAATATCACTGTCCCATAAAATTCAGTTTAACCTTTAAAAACGCTCCTGTACGGTTATTTACTCAAATCATTTGAATTATCCAGTGTCAACCGCTGTGTTTGACGATATAGTTTACAGTCCTTTTGATTGCTAACTGCTCTTTTGATAGCATAATGCAAGCCTTGTTCAAATAATTTGGGTTCAATAAATCTTATGGACTATTTGAGTGAATTTAAATCAGTGTGAAATGCCAACAACGCCCTGTTTTATTTGAAGAATGAAGTTATTTGACCTCTGGTGATATCACTAAATATGCGAAATAACACATTATAGACCTATCTGAATAACAGTTAATTTATGACAATTCTAATGTCATTTTTTGCTTTATTGCCATATACTTTCATATAATATGTATCATATTTATGTTCTATAAACTATGTTTGTGTAAAAAGTTTAAAATGAAAAATATAATATCTAAGATTGTAAAAGAAAAACTATATATGAATTAATAAGAAATGAAACCATAAGTCATCTTTTCTGGAATTGTCATCATGTTCAAACATTTTGGCAAACTTTTTTAAAATTACTTTGTGACAAATGTTCACATGTACACAACATGAACTTTGACTTGCAACTTGTTTTGTTTGGGTTGAGGAAGAATATTTTCACTGATGATGTGTTTGACCTACTGCTGCTGTTAGCTAAGTTTTTCATTTATAAATGTAAGGTTTTAAAAACCTCCCTCAATTTTAATCATTTTAGACATTATATCTGTAACAGGTATCTCATTGAAAAACAGATAGCTTTTAGCAAAAGTAAACAGGACAAGTTCTACCAAAAGTGGATGTTGTATCATGATATAGTTAATTTAAAGTAATCTCTCTGGAATTGTTGCTTCTTGTATCCTGTCCATCACATAATGCATATATCATATCATCGTTTCTTTTCAATGACTGATTGAAATGTTCAACTTTGAAACTTTATTGTATTAACATAGGGATAAAAGTGTGAATGGGTGAGTGAATGTGTTGTCTTTGTATCGTTTGTAAATAATAACAAAAGTCAGAATCCTGAACTTCACAAATTTATCCTTGTGGGGCTCCTACTACCCTGGGTAGTAGTCCCTGGTCTTGTAACAGGGTTGCTGAAATAAAAAGTTGATTAAAAAAAAAAAAATTAATAAGAAATGAACTTATATCAAATAAATCAAGTCAAATATCAAAATAAAAATGGCAAAGTTTTGTTTTCAAACCCACCCAATTGCACATTTGCAGTATTAATGCCTTACCACAACCACCACCTGTGAGATTTCTCACTCCCTTTTATAGTTATACCATCCAAACATAGATAACCTCTATATATACATATATGAAATGAAATCATCATAGTACTCATTCTCCTTGTATTGTCTGGTTTGATGAAATAAAATGTCACTGACCTTTTTCATCAGAAACTGATTCTGTCTGAATTATAGATATAATATCATACAGATCAAACCTAAAGAAAAATGTTAAAATAAACCACCATCATGTTTTCATATGTAATTTACAAATTCTGATTCACCTATTAAGTTCATACATTCATAGCAAGGCTAGATTCTTAGTCAAACAATGTAAACACATATGCTGTAAACATGCAGCCACCTACATGCTTTCACTTAATGACATCTACAGAAACTACGCATATACAAGAATTCTTGGCAAATCATATTTATGGAAGTCTGCTGTTTCACGTACCCCACCTTAATTAAACATGTTTCTTGCATCACAAAAGTTACATGTAATGCACATGTTTATATATAAAGTGTGAATTGGCAACAGTGATTTACAAACATGCTGCAAGCATAACGAAAGTTATAAATAAATATGTTAAAACATAATGTCAATAATGAACAAAAGGTTGACTAACCCAACAAGCGTTTGAAGTTATTGTTTAATAATTATTTCAAAGCATGCTTGCATATTTCTCTACCTACTCTACAGGAGAACATAGAACAGAGATGTTCATAATAACAAAGTATAGACCGTTAACTTGTTTGCATAAGAACTGTTGTCGCTAAATGTAAAATTAACCAGGGATAGAGTTCAGTTAAAAGAAGGAGTTCTTGTTACCTGGAATGCAGGTTTTATTCTAGACCAACATATCATCCCTGTAAAAAAGAAAAAGGACTTAGAGAAAGCCTGCTATTTCACTTATATTAGCTTATGTATAACTGAAGTACAACCTGTAAGCTAGCAAACTAGTAAACCATTGATGACAGTCTTCACTGAACATCAATGTAGCATTGCACGCAAACCTTACTACATGTAGAAAAGTTCTCCATAAAAATCAAAGTTAAATAGCCAAATCTCTGGTGGGATTTGAGCCCCGGCCCTCTGTATCGGAACCGATGTGCACAAACTACTCCACTATCTTGCCCCCTATGACCTACCAATCGTGGAGTAATTCAGCCACATTGAAGGACTGGAATCAAATAAGCAGGTAAAGTTAAATTAACATCACATCAGTCATTCTCTACAGTTTCTCTCTAAAAGAATACAATGGACACAAACACTTAGACCTTCATTATGCTAAAAAAAAACAATAAGAATTTCTCACAAATGTCACCTATTGTTCTGTCTTTATGAAATGTCATGGTAAACCCACATTCTTAGCTAACTTCTTCAAGGTGTTTTTAAATATTTGCTGTTTAAAACAAGGAAGTAAGCGTCGAGTGCATTTAACACTATTATGCTGCCACATTCCTTAACAGACAGTCCTTATTAGTTTAAAGAGTAACACATTTTCAACCAATTCCTCTTATCAACAAACAAACATCAACAAATTGCCTACTTCAATGTGGTATTTTTATGTGCAATGTAATCTCAAAATGCTTTTGAGTTGTTTAGAGTTCTATAAACCCACATATTTCCTACTCAACTTCCCTGGAGTATACACCTTGTTTTGAAATGGATAAACATTCTAATTCTATTATCAAAATGGCACCAGTTCAACACTAGTTTCATATGAACCCAAAATGTCATTATGATTAATTTAAATTTCACTAACCCAGTGGGACAGAGTGGAGACATCACTCACTCCTATATCCCCCTTCCAGAGAAGTACTGACTGTTGCCAAAAATTGCCATTTTGATCTTAGTTGGCTCGGTATACCGACGATATAAAGGTAAAATTCTTGATTTCTGATCGAAAACTGAACAATCCACTGTTATTTACAACAGACTAAAAGAAAATTTTAAGTTGATAATGTTTAATAGGTCTTATGACTACTGTGCATGTAAATGGAACGTGTAGTTTCGGTTTCTGCACAGGTATAATGATGTTGCTCGATTTTAATTGGAACCTAGTAATTATTATATATTTGGCGATTGGGGATGAATATGCAAGTTGAGTGAAATTATTTGAACTGATATCTGCACATATTGTATGTTGGCATGTATGAAAGGCAAATACAATTTTAAGAAACACAATGGATGCACCTTTAAGCCTTCACAAGGACATATCCTAACAAGGATAAACAAATTTTTTTTTAATTTCTCCAAATCAGCACATATGTACAACCAAATGCAAAAATCCCCAAAAAATAATTGGTCACCATGATCATTTTCAAATTAATTTCTTACTTTTTTGAGTGAAAAAGCCTAAAAATTGCAATTCTGTATTTTCTGCACTAAAAAAGTTATGGAAAACATATATTGTAATAAAGTAAGATTTGAATTATCCATAAACATTTTGTTAATAAAATTTCACCTCTGAAATTTCCAGGTATAAATATTTTTCCTCTAGCTCTGTATGTTAGTCAAACCTATCATAACACTTCATAAACCTGCTGCAGACACACTCACCTAACATCTAAACATAAACCTGCTGCAGGTCGACACACTCACCTAACATCTAAACACACTCCCACTGGTTGTTTAATCACATTACAGACATGTTTAGTTAATGTATACCTTGCTCATAAACCCTCAAATAAATGAAGCTAAGGAAAAGATGATAACTCATATGTTCTAAAAAACCCACCAAAGATTATCTCTGATAAACCAAAACCACAAAATTCTCAACTCCTAAAGGGTAAATAAGTCACTCAAAAGCCTCTGAACAAACATTTAAGTAAATATTAATGACATAATGTTGTCCAAAACCACTAAAGATTATCTCTAATAAACTTCCCTGAAACACCATCGTATATTGCGCTAAACCCCTCCAAAGTAAATAAGCCACTCAAGAACCCTTCAACGCAACTGTTAAGTAAAAAATGATGACATAAGACTCTCCAACAACGGCTTGAGTTGTTGAGATATGCAAGTAACAGAGCAACATAGGTATGTGGCCACATTAACCGTCAAGAGGCAAACCTACTGGTATGAAAAACACATCAGTCTCTTCACACAACACTACTGTAAACACAGAGAGGATTTGTATAAGTCTGATTTTAAAAATACTTTGCAGCTATTATGCATTTTATCATTTCACAAGCTCTCTACAGCTAGTGATAACCATTTGAAAGACACATCTTTCTCTCTTTACAAAATTTAATGTTCAAATATGATTTTAAGTATGAGAGGTTTGTTTCTTTTTGGAGGTACATGTATGAAAAAGACATCTATATACTCAGTAAATAATGTCTTTGGGGGTACTTGTATGAAAACAACATTTACACCATAAATAATATTTTGGGGAGTATTTGTATGAAAATGACATCTGTTATACACTTTAAGTGATAGAAATAACGTGATTCATGTATAATTGTGTAACAATTTCTTGCTCTTATTAAACCTATATGAAATATGAAGTGTCATATTCGTCCAAAATTATGGATTAAAATGTCTCTGTATGAGCTTCCCTCTGTACCGTGGCATGTAAATAATAACAGACGAGGAAACCAAGACGTGAATACTTCTCCTGGCATTAGGAATAAGGAAACACAATCAAAGTGAATATTTACGCCCAAATGTTCTCTTTTAACTGTATTATCAATAATCCCTTATCAATGAAATTAAACCTAGCCCCATTTAATACCACAGATATAAGAATAGATTCATATTTAAAATGTAATAAATAAAGCATGAAAACAGATTCGACTTGTTAACGTACCTGTTAACGAGCTAACTATCCCCAGCAGGTGAGCGAAAACATGTCCCTCCGAGAACTGCGACAGGTGGGTGTCCTTGTGAGGGGAGACACTCGAAAGCTCTTAAAATAATGGCGGGATCATTTATCACTTGAGTTATTACCATACCATTAAGGCTCCCCCACATATCTAGACATACTCTCTGTATCCCACACTGTTCTCTGTATTACACTCTGTCCTGGGATATAGTGTCTGTATTACACTCTGTCCTGGGATATAGTGTCTGTATTACACACTATCGCGTAGATCATTGTCTCCTATATATTCCCTGGGCTACAATGGTCCATGGATATGCAAGTTACATGATGATGATATTTCATATTCTTTATCATGTACTTTCTGCAGAAAGGTGCAAAGTGTATCTGAATACCTGCATACCTGTCAAGTGGTTGCTCTTCAATCAAAGGCTTTCTTGCATGTTCTAGCTCCAAATGTCACCACTGCATCTAACGATATCTTCAGAGATGAAGGACACCAGAGAGTCCCTGTCCTTTAGTCCATACATACAGATACAATTACAGTCTTGCACATTATGCTTTACCAATTTCAAATCCTGAAGTTGATATCTTAAACACATGGTTACCATATTCCTTCTTTCCAAGATGTTTTATACTGTGTATTTACTAGATGACTTCAGAAAGTTGTTACATTTTCTCAAGGATATTTTGCTTCAGCTGATTCCTGCATCCACTTCCACTCAAAAACTGACAAACTACTTCAAGTTCTGAAGTCTCAATCGCCTATTTCAAATTCCATAGTCAAGATTTTCTTTTAAATGTTGAAATTTCCAAGGCACCTGTGAAAGATCAACATATATTCCTCCATTTATTTCATCATTTTCTAGTTCCAACTCAAGTTGAAGTCACGTCCAGTTCCGACTCAAGTTGAAGTCACGTCTAGTTCCAACTCAAGTTGAAGTCACGTCCAGTTCCGACTCAAGTTGAAGTCACGTCTAGTTCCAACTCAAGTTGAAGTCACGTCTAGTTCCGACTCAAGTTGAAGTCACGTATAGTTCCAACTCAAGTTGAAGTCACGTATAGTTCCAACTCAAGTTGAAGTCACGTCTAGTTCCAACTCAAGTTGAAGTCACGTCTAGTTCCAACTCAAGTTGAAGTCACGTCTAGTTCCAACTCAAGTTGAAGTCACGTCTAGTTCCAACTCAAGTTGAAGTCACGTCTAGTTCCAACTCAAGTTGAAGTCACGTCTAGTTCCGACTCAAGTTGAAGTCACGTCCAGTGCCTACTCAAGTTGAAGTCACGTATAGTTCCAACTCAAGTTGAAGTCACGTCTAGTTCCAACTCAAGTTGAAGTCACGTCTAGTTCCGACTCAAGTTGAAGTCACGTCCAGTGCCTACTCAAGTTGAAGTCACGTCTAGTTCCAACTCAAGTTGAAGTCACGTCCAGTGCCTACTCAAGTTGAAGTCACGTCTAGTTCCGACTCAAGTTGAAGTCACGTATAGTTCCGACTCAAGTTGAAGTCACGTCTAGTTCCAACTCAAGTTGAAGTCACGTCTAGTTCCAACTCAAGTTGAAGTCACGTCTAGTTCCGACTCAAGTTGAAGTCACGTCCAGTGCCTACTCAAGTTGAAGTCACGTCTAGTTCCAACTCAAGTTGAAGTCACGTCCAGTGCCTACTCAAGTTGAAGTCACGTCTAGTTCCGACTCAAGTTGAAGTCATGCCAACTTAAATACTCACTGTTATCCCTGGTTACTTCTTCACTCATGAAGAGATAGTTCTACACAAAAAGCCTTCACAAATCCTTCATTCACCTTGATAATTTTCAGCAACATAATCTGCCTGTGCCAGGGTGGATGTTAATCATTTCTTCATTACACCCGTGAAAGAGAAAGGAAGATACTCCGAAACATTCTGCTCAATAAAGAAGTTGATGTCCAGATATCTTCTATTGTCTATCTGTCTTCTATTTGTTCCCCTCCATACCTCGAACTCCTTCCAGCCGAAATCTGTATGTTCTAGTTCTACCGCAGTACTTACCAGATATTCTATACCTATGCATTACAGCACTGAAATAGCTTCCTAAAGAACTGTATTGCTTAGGTTAATATCTCATTTGAGAGAACTTTGCATACTATCTGACTAAGAATGTGATGTTTTCGTATTCATTTGGTTTACCAAATTGAGATCAACCATACCTTTACCAATATAAGCCAAAAGCATGAACTAAAACAACTTCTTTGCCAAACAGTTTCTTAAGGCTATTAACCATCTGTTTGCTGAAATATTTTTAAATGCATGTGTTTGGAGCAAATTGATTTGCCATCCAATGTGAGACAAGGGTGGTAGAACATTAACTCTTTATTGGCCACAGTGTAATACATAGTGCAACTTTCTCTTGTGCACAGCACAAGGCACTCATCAGTTTGTATATTGTCTTTTAATTGGCCAGTGGATGTAAATAAATTAACATTCCTGTAAATTGGCCATTTTGAATGGTTTGATACTAATTCAGCAGCTGAAGGGTTAATTATTTTATTAGAAGAGAGAAAAAGAAAACATGTGAGACATTTTCAGAACATATATATATATATATATCAGGATTCTCCTTAGTTTAGCTGATGGAAGAACAACCCTGAAGAAATATGTCAGCGTTTTTTGGGGTTGAGTAGGAACACAGATGTAATTTATGAATGTTGTATGGAGAGCAGAATGAGAAAACGACAACCTTTCAGCATTGAATGTATGTATAGATGTTCAGTCTGTCACCCGGACACTTACATTAAATAAAGTCAAGCAAGTCTATCACAATCTATAGCAAGACTTGAAAGTTGAATAATATCTCCTGAAATTGAAATCTTAGAGGCTCCTTTTAATTTTTTGAAATATTTTCAACTTGTGAATTTCTTTCTGAAATTTGAATTTAACTTCTGAGACCATAAGTTAGTCTGGTACATGTTCAGTTGACGTTTCAACTTTCGTGAGGTAATTAATGAAAAGAAAAATATTTGTACACTTTGCAGTCATTCTGTTAGTTTATAGAAGACTCTTAAGAATATTTTACAGTTCCAATTCATCATTTGATATTCAGGTATTTGTAGTTCATGTAAGAAAAGAGACACTAAACAAAAATACCCAATGCCAAAAGGCACTAGTTTTCTGAGTGACTGAGTTGGAACACAGTTGTGCTTGATGAATGTAATGAGGTAAGAAGAATGAGAGAAAAAAAAGGCTTTACGTCATAGGAGGCTGTTACAGGTAGTATGGATGACAGCAACTTGTTGACTTAACAAGAGTATCTACAGGGCTGTTTGTAATACTCAACACTAACCAGGAAACTTACTCTACTAACCGTAGATACCGTAATCAACCTTACAAGCGTTCCAAGCACATACAGCACTCTGATCCCTTCCTAATAAGCACCCGCTAATTCTACAAATTCAATCACATACATCACTCTGATCCCTTCCTAATAAGCACCTGCCAATTCTACAAATTCAAGCACATAGAGCACTCTGATCCCTTCCTAATAAGCACCTGCCATTTCTACAAATTCAAGCACATACGGCACTTTGTTACCATTCCTAAAAAGCACCTACCCCATTCTACAAATTCAAGCACATAGAGTTGGGGGCATCTAACTTTGTGGTTGAAGCAATGTGCAGTAAGATGAGGTCTGTTTATGAACACAAAACCAGTCTTGTAACAAGGGACTGGTGTTCATTAAAGCAAACGTGTCCCACAATATCTACTTTCTTAAATACCATGGATGACAAAATCAAATTACAATGTTCTTCATTGGCGCTACTAGAAGGGGGATGACGTAGTCAGCTCTTCCTCTCCTCCCCTTTGAATATTGTATATCTCTAGGTGAGTATCAGGTAGACTACGGTATCTGCAGACTTGTTACCTGTGCATGTCAGGGTAATGTTGACATATACAACAAAAACTGATCAGATTTATTCAGTTTGCTCATTACAAGAATATAAGACAGTTTCTATCACTATAGCCGTGTAAGTAATTAGAGAAAAACCTTGGTGTAGCTCATCAGTACTAGTTAACACTATACAAACAGTGTTCTCTGTAATTTGTTGAGACAGTTGGCACTGTACAATTTGTTTGCCAAGTATTAAGAAATCTTTTTTGGTCTTTAATGTCCCTTCTTTGCTAAAACCAACAAACTGACGTTTGAGGTGAGGTGAGGTGAGGTGAGGTGAGGTGAGGTGAGGTGAGGTGAGGTGAGGTGAGTTGGGATTTAACGCCGCTTTCAAGAGTATTTCACTTATATCACGGCTGCTAGAATTATGGCAGGGAGAAAGCCCGCAACACCATGTGGCTATGCATTGCGGTGAAACCTGCGAGCAATGGCTGGAACTAGAGAACCATGGGTGGTACTACGCTGAAATGCAGTGTAGCATTGCACCCAAACCTTACTGCGTGTAGGACAGTGCTCTACTGCAGATAAAGTTGCCGTGCCCCTGGCGGGATTCGAACCCCGGACCTCTTGATCTGAAGCCGAATGCGCTAACCACTCCGCTATCCTGCCCCAACTGACGTTTGAATTTGATAACACTTTGCTTGCTGATGAAATTTGTGAGCACCCGTTCTTTAGTGGCCAGTTTACTGCAATCACTACTATTTACAGGAGCAGTAGCACACCGTTCTTATCTACCTCTCACACTGAACAGTTCCACACCACTGTCGCTTTATACATCGCACAATTTTCTTCCAGTACGGAGTACCATTTTCTATGGAAACTGTTTATCGGGTCGTGTAATGATTTTTTCCCCTCTAATGTAACAATATAAAGTGTAAACTTAAATAATAAATGGAAAATTTGAGAAAACAAAATTTGCAAAAAACGTGCTGCAGCGCCTTTAACAGAAGATTGACCACTGGCTAAAGATTGGCTCTCTCAGAAGTCAAAGTCGGTCAAAGTGGAAACATTGGATTCCATGATTACCGGGGTATTTGCTATAGTAATAGATTTAATGACTTACACATATGTATACAACTGAAAGCTAACAGCTTGTCTACATGAAAACAGACCTATTTATCAAATGGAAGCCAAACACTGCATGGTCTACATGCAATATTGCCTGACAGATATAGATACAAGAGTACAATGTGTAACTTTATACTAGTCTGCAGATTTAGACCACCTACAGTAGGGAATAAGTCCACTTATCCCACCCTAATCCATAAACAAGTTACAATCTCATGCTTTGGAGATTAAACGCCTTTACTTTAATCCAAAACGCCTGTTAGGTTTTTATTATTGTGTATAAAGAGAGTATATTACCTAATAGACTGCCTGCTAGTCATGATTAAAACCTTGGATTCTTTACTGAAAACAATAGACATAGATCGAGCTCTGTGAATATTCAGTTTTGAGCTCACTGTTCTTTTATTTAAAGAAATGACCCATATTTTGTGTTGTAAAATATCTCATTGACCTTTTATTGGTTTACCTTTGGTAGGTAGAATTATTGTTTGTTCATGACCCTGGGTGAATATTACTATTATTATTAGTATTATTATAATGTTTCTATTAATGAAAAGAAGTTGAAGATACTTTGTTGAGATCTGGACTAGGTTCAGCAGAGGATTTTTAACAATTCTGTTGAATCATAGAATCCAGGGGGGACTGTTAATTGCTATTCAACATAACACTCCACAAATTTAGCCCAATCTGAAATTGTTAAGGAGCAATTTCAATATTTTTTTGCTATATTAAATCTATAGCAAATAATAGATTTTTCAAAGAAAAATATGTAAATCTATACATTCGAAAGCTCATCACTCAACAGTGACTAAAGTAGATCTTAGTGTTATGATTGACAATTTGTAATTTGAGAGAAAACAAAACAAGACTGAGAAACAGTCTAGCATACTAAAATGAGTTGAGATAAGTTATATGTTCTTCAGTTTGTAGTGATATCAGGCAATATCTAATTGATATAATCATTTAATAAATACAATAATCGCCATCACACAGGGCTAGTAAGATAACCGTGATCAGAGTTTGACATCATGACCTATCGCTCATGATTAACCAATTGTTTATCAATTAATATTTTTTAATTAAATCTTCATGTCAAAGGGACAGTACAACAGGGGTATTTTTGTGGTGACAGAATAAGAGGGTTAAATTAAGTGTTAATAATTTTCCCAAGGGTTGTCCAAAATGTTTTTAATCTTAAGCACTAACTTTGAATCCAGAAATCCAGAAATATTTGAAAGGATGGTTGACTTAATGAAAAGAGAGGATTCACCATTAGGGGCCATCAAATTTACTCGCTCGAGTCCCTTTTGATCTGCCACTGAGGTCAAGTAGTGGTGATTTGGAGGTCAGCATTAGGCTAAATTAAAAAAGTTCAATGTTTCTCAGGCATCAGCGCATCACTTTTATTTTTGTAGTCATTTAAAAAATCAATTGAGAATTTGCCGCATCATCTTTTTGCTAAACCCCTAAATTCATTTTGTCCACCAAATTTAACATTCAACTTTCTTATGCAGCCTTATTTTGATTATTTCACTATTTTGCAGCAGCTGATATGACAGCCAGCAACACCATTGGGGCTACAGATCACAGTGTTGGCTGGAACATTGGAGTTATTATATACTGTATTTCCTCTAATAAGAGCCCAGGCGCTTATTTTTTCAGCACCCCTTGATCCCCCGGCGCTTATTAGAGACCCGACGCTTATTGGAGGCCCGGTGCTTATTTTCTCAACTACCCTTAAAGGTACATCCATTGTGTTGTTGGGGGTCAAATATGCCAAACGTTATAAATGGTCTTACTTTATCAGGAAGTACCAACTGTTACCGAAAACTACCATTTTGATGATACTCGACTTAGTATATTGACGATATGAAGGTAAAAGTGTCGATTTCTGATCGAAAACCGGACAATGCTCCGCATGTGGCGCGCGCCAATGAGTCAAACGTAATTTTGGAATCTTTTTTAAACCAGATAAAATAAACTAATTTGGGTTGATAATGTTAAATAGGTCATATAACTACTGTGCATGTAAATAGGACATGCACTTTCGGTTTCTGCACATGCATAATTGATGTTACTCGATTTTAATTGGAAACTAGTAATTATGATATATTTGGCGATTGGGGATGAATATGCAAGCTGAGTGAATTTGTTTGTATTGTAAGCAGCACATTTGGTGTGTTAATTGGAATGTATTAAAGCCAAATAAAATTTTATGAAACACAATGGATGCACCTTTAACCCCCTACGCTTTTTGGAAACACTCGCTTATTGGAGGACATATGGTAGGCACAGTAACCACATTAATCAATGTGTAACAGTTCTGTACTCCAAACAAAGTCTCTCCACACAATCAGGGCTCAAAGTAAAACAATAACTTCATAAAAAGTAAAGAAACAGTTTTAAATATAATGAAATCCCCATTTTCTTCATCATCATTACATGAGAAATTCAAGACAGATATGCTATTGGCTTATACAGAATCACAAACATAAAAAATCAATGTTTCTAATCAAACGGATTGATATTCTTAAAAATAAACAAGGGTTTAAGTTTTAATCATGGTAATAACTAAATGTAAGTTTCTCTGGAAAATTAACAAAACTTCAATTCATTCTCTTCCAGAGAAATTGGAGAAAAATGATAAAACTTTGGACTGATCAAATTAAACATGATTAATAAAAATTCAAAAGCAGTCAATTAAGTTGTAATTAGATTAAGTCAATTAAATTGTAATTAGATTAAATTTTTGAAAAATTACATCAATTATAACATCATTAAAGTTCAAAAGTTAACTAAAAGCCATTTCCAGATCCTTTAAGATATCAACTGACTGGAGAACTAATTTCTCATTTCCTGGCAGGCTGACGTCAAACGTCTCTCAAAATCTTCCAGACATCGTAAATATTGCAATTTACTTTAAAAAAAAATTTATTTGTCAAGTTTAGCTAGATATGATATACATTTAAATTTGAAATAGATTTTATATTTGTTAGGAAGTTACTTTAATGTATTCACCACCAAATATCAGTTATTTTGGAATTTTGAGTTCACTGTTAAAGGGACACAGTAGACTGGGCCATTTTGGTGAAGACAATATTCAAGGGGTTAAATCTCTTTGTTCATTTTCAAGTCATATGGCACTATTTTGGGTATAATGATTTTAATCATGTAAAATTCTTCAGTAAAGAAACGTCAAGCAGAGTGGACGACCCTCCTAGGATATCACAGAGGACAACATATTGGACCTCAGCTGAAATGATGGTTAGGCAAAAAATTATATTGCATATATTCACATAAGGGAAATATGACACTTAATATGCTTCATAACGTTAGTTATGCTTATGATATTCTACAGATGTTTTATATTCCTGTCCCCAAAATGGATCTTCCTCCATCATCTGTTTATTATCTAATTTTGACTTAGAACATAACACTTTTTCTTTTAAAAAAAGTATTTTTAATTGTCCATATATATCTCTTGTTTTCTCTAATACATTCAAATACATTCGATTTAATATACTGTACTGTTGATTGTTTTGTTTTATATGTTTGAACGTGAATGAACATGAAAAACAATGAATAAAGTTATAAACAAAAATCTAATTTGGACTTGACTTACGTAAGTGTCATTTTATGATATACATGTTAAAGGATAAGGATTTATTTGTCTTAATGACTGTCGATTGAACTTTGTATTACCTTGTGTGTATATATATATATATATATAGTTTTCAATTATCCTTTAGCAAGTCTGGTCGTCCCAAAAAATAATTAAAAATTTAAAATGTATAAAGACATGAAATTTTAGACTACATTTTTAACATTTCTTTTATCTCCATACAAAAAAGATTTTTTTTTTAAATATTGTGCATTTAGACTTAATTCACTTCACTTTCATTTCTGATGATTTATGTCGCCCCATATCAAGTTCCTCTAACCATCTCTCCTAATCCTTATCTGTCCTATCTTACCGGAAATGAGAATGTAATTGCACAAGTTTGAATATGATTAATGATAATGTGTTATGCAATTATATAAACTTTAAATCATATGGTTTCTCTTCAAGTATAAGATAAAACCTTGGTAATCCTAAAATATTTACATCAAATGTTGACATGTTTTAATTTTTTTAATATAAATATGTAGTCAAGAACTTCATGGTCCAGAGTAGAGCTATGGTAATTATACACATTCATTTTTAAGGGTTACATAAAATGCATGAAATCATCTATGTTATCTTTTTATGTTCACATATCTGTTGATATATTCAGGATTATATAATATCTACCATATCAGATATACAACTAGAGAAATGATGAAAAGAATATATTTACTAACATAATGAAATCTTGATCTCCTTCAGCTAATATACAAAAAAATACGTACACCAACCAAAATTAATCCCAACTGTATAATGTCTTACAACTATTCTACCAACGCTTATATCTGTCTCAAACTACTAAACCTCATGAAGTTGAAACTATAAAAAAGATGAAATGTATAAAAACTTACCAAAAATACCATCTGTCGAAAGGTTTAAACTCCAACAGCCACATAAAATATATATTCTGCTTTAAAATACTACCTCATTATCTTATGTAACTATCAAAAAGAGACTTAGTACTTATTTACAAAAAATTTCAGACCCAACAGTATACCACTGCGTGTAAAATTGAATTGAATGTAAATATCTGATAAATATAACTATCAAAACATATTTCACATTGGTTTCTCATTTTAAAACCACCAGAATGAATTTAAATGTATATACGCTTACCCACCACAAAAACTATATCTCTTTGAACGGCTGTAAATCTCAACTGTATATGTCAGACAATATACCTACCAATATGACCTGCCACAATACTATCATGTTATATTGAAACTATCGAAAGAGTGAGTGAGTGAGTGAGTGAGTGAGTGAGTGAGTGAGTGAGTGAGTGAGTGAGTGAGTGAGTGAGTGAGTGAGTGAGTGATTGAGTGGGTGGGTGATTGAGTGGGTGGGTGGGTGAGTGAGTGAGTGAGTGAGTGAGTGAGTGAGTGAGTGAGTGAGTGAGTGAGTGAGTGAGTGAGTGAGTGAGTGAGTGAGTGAGTGAGTGAGTGAGTGAGTGAGTGAGTGAGTTATTGTTAAACGCCGCTTCTGCAGTACTGCAGGCATTAGTGGCGATTATCAGAAAGATAATAATTACAAAAACTTACCTACCCATATACAATCCATCTACAAAAGTTTAAATCCAAACTGAATGGCCACTTTACAAATGACTTCTAAATACTTAACGTGTCCGCGTCTAGACATATTTGCAAACTATCAGCGAGACATTTGTCAAAACAGACAATGCCGTGACGAATAGGCAGTTCGGGTGTCATAATCAAGGGGAAATCCAAAGAAAAGTGATACGAATGTCTGCTTTCCCATAATCCCTTGCAATCATCGGCTAGTTAGAACGGTTAACTTGATCTGACTAACAGAAGATGATCCTTTCTAATGATTGCCGACACTCTTGATCAGTCAAACAACGGAGCGTATGTTTTACGTCAATATTAGTTTGAAAATGTTTGCGTTTCACACAGAATTTGTAAATATAAGATATTTGGTAACAAAACTTATTTATTTTATTTCTTTAACGTGTTTATTATTTTTGTTTTTCAGTGGTTCAATGAATGCAGTATTTTGTATCAGACTTTGTATGTCAATATAAAGTTTTCAAAAGTTCTTGTTTCATGAAGAGACTAAACGTACCATTTGTTAGTTTTGCTGTGTAATATTTATGTTTCACATAACAATTGTAAACATGAAATATTTGCTGACAAAGTTTAGAGTTTGTTTTATTACTTGTTTTATATATGTATTCCCTTTCAGTAAACATCAACATTCAGTAATTTTAGCTTTAAAAACAACAAATAGTGATAAAAATATTTTTAAAAAGGTGTGCAAGAGTTTTAAGAAAAGGTGCAATTAAAGTAAATTTCCCAATGTTAAGTACATGTTAAAACATCCATTTATATATTTAGTCCACTTTAAGCAATTAGGAATCTTACAATAGAAGAACGAACTCATTTGCTCATTTCCAAAATCAAACGTACATAACCTTCAATTTTCTTTGATCTAAATTTTTCTTTAAAAAATGCATTTTCAAGGTGTCTAGAAAGCTTTTAAGCAAGTAAATAAGCTCCTACAAAGATGGCTGTTTTCTCGATGCTACTTGAAATGTTCAAAGGCAAGGCAAGTGGTTTGAAGTGGCAATGAGATATAGGTTAGCGTTAGGTGCGTGTGTTGTTTAGGAGATCGGGAATCTTCACAAATAAAGATCATTTCTTTTGTATAAACATGTTCCAACTTTTATTCTTAAATTTTTCTGGAATTGTTTAAATGTGAAAGTGATTCGTCTGAAAAATATTGAGTAGAGTTTTTTTATGTAAAGATATGCAAAATATTTTGTTTACAAAGAACCTAAAATAATCTGGAATTGTTGAAATGTATTGAGATGTACACAAACAAGAGATTTACGTAGATTTACTTACCTATTAGAAGAACAATTCTCAAGAAACAAATGAAAATATATTAATCACTTGGTTCAATTCTTTTTCAACACATCTTATAATCATTACTATCAATACAAGAACTTCCAATTAGGCCTAAAAAAGAAAGAATTTGTTTCTGGTTTCCGCCCACGTAAATTTGAAACCCACGCCTCAGGTCTTTTTTTCCAGGTCTTAACAAAAGAAAGGGGCAGATAACTCCAATTATTTAGCCTAAAAAAACTTTGGACATTGAAAATGTCACTCGTTTTTGTTGAGATGGAGTGTAGAAATGAGATTATTGGCCATTTGGAATAATAATACATATATATATATATATATTTAAGAGGGTTTGTGCTTCATTTACATAGATAACTGTGTTTATTTTGTTTTTTAACTGGTGAGAGAATTTATCTCTCCATTTGAATTTTTTTTTTTAAAAATCACGTCATCGCATCATTTTGCCTTGTCAGCCTGTAAAGACCAGAAACATTATTTTTTTTTTTAGGCCACGATTTCATCTTTGTCATTTTGTGAATTAAAGATTAATGAACACATTTCTGGAGACATAAAAAGTAAACAAGAAATCAGCCATTAATGGGTGAGCCGATTAATAGTCTTCAGCCGAAAAACCTTCAAAAATGAGACCTCGTTTCTGAGGGTTTATTACTAAATATGCTGGTATGGTCATGGCTGTTCCAACCATCACTGGTTCTGTGTTGAGTGATGAGGCTCTACTCTATATATACAACCGCTAATGAGAAACTATCATAGAGATGTGGGACTGAATGGAGAAACCAGCACTAATGCAGGCAGAGACCTGTTGTTAGTGGAGAGAAGGAGAAGGTTGAGGTTAAATCAAACCAGATATAATTAAAAAGCGATTGCTTGGCGTGGATCTGATTCGCTGAACACTGTCACAGAGATTCAGTTCATACCTGCATAAACTTAATTTCGTGATGTCACATCACTTTTAGCCACGCCCCATGACGTCAGATTCATGGCTAGTTGCGTTGTGCATTTTCATTGGCTGATGAACACGTTGTAGGCTGGGCTAATATTTGGTGTCTTCATACGCGAAAATGGTACAACTCTAATTGTTGCAAATTTGTATATTTTTAGCAATGAATCCTTTTCAAAACATCAGGTACGAGTGTATTTATTTATAAGAATTGACTTCAAAATGTATTGAGTTCATGTAGGTATAAACTTAAAAAATGCTGTGCAAACTTGGCGTAAATCTGCTATGCAGATTTACACAGTTTGCACAGCGTTTTTTTAAGTTTATACCTCCATGAACTTAATAAATTTTAAAGTCAATTCTTAAATAACAATGTTACATTTGTTCACTGTCTAAATGTCATGTACAGTCAAACCTTGTTTATCCACACGATTTTGTTACAGTTGAAAAACATTCGGAAAGAAAACCATCATGTGCATTGAAAAGCATAGAGAGGATTTGAAGAATACCATGCAGATTGCCAGTTTTCCGGATATACGAGGTCCGGGGCTGTATTTCTAATACATTCAGTCTTGGGAGCTGTGCCACTTTACACCTATCAGTGGGGTGCTGAATGTCAACATGTGCTGTTTTGTCAAGGTCCCTGGTGATCGAATTGGTATGGTGTTGGTACAGCTGGCAGTTGGTGCCTGACTCTGAGGGTGTGAATTGGAGTCCTGCAATGGACTTGTCCCGGAAAAGGTTCAAGAATTTGGACTATTGCAGACAGTGTATATAATTTTCTCATGACATATTTAACCTTTTGCCTGTTCCTTTAGTTCATAATTAATATTGTGATACGACTTTTCTTCAGGAGGTCACATTCAAATTAATCCTTATCTACCAAAATCTTCATTATCAGATTATTAAATCTAGAATCCTTTTTTATTGCTAAATACAAAATGAAAATTATAATTATCCACAAATTGCAGTCATTCAAATTTGACAGCATCTTTAAGCCTGGAAGTGTGATAATAATCCCCTATGAAATATTCTCATGGCTACACAATAAACATCATTTTCATTTTGCCAGGTTTATTCACATAGGGGACATACACATGAGATTTATCTCCCTATTTAATTTGTCAACTCTTTCTCTATACCCTGTTTATGAAAGAGTTCACCGAAGCGGAACAGATTCACTTGTTGAAGAACAATGACAACATGGCAGGACAATCATCCGGCTGATTTGTGTTGAGGTGGTCCTGTCTCTCTCATGGTTGCTTCCTTGCAGGCGTCACATGAGTGAAAAAAATGTCTCTGTAGATCATTAGGCTTTATAAAACAAGAGTCATCAGAAGATGACGTATCCCAGCGGTCCCATATAATTTGTGAAAAAAAATATCAAAAGGCACCACTCCAGTAAATGTGTAATACATATGTGAAGTTTCAGAAAGATATGATAAATGTTTTTCAAGTTCTGCTCCGGAAAAGAAATGATTACGGACGGACGGACGGGGTGATGACTATATCCCACGGTATTACATAGGGTGGGATAAAAAATTATATAGCACTAAAATCTTAATTTTCAAGCAAGGTTTAATGTATAACTTTCATTTGCCAAAGAGTCTGTGCACAAAATTTTAAGTTTTTAGGGCTCTTGACTCTTGACAGTAATTAAGGTAAATGTGAGGTAAACCCGCCAAAATCGGGTAAGATGCCACGTATGAATTATAAGTGATTAACATTTTGTAGTTGACGAATCATTCAGTGTGCCAAATCATTCATATTCAACACTTGCAAACAAAGGGTTAATATGGAAAAAAAACAACATGACATACTTCAAAAGTTCTGACTTCAATTTTATTCTTATCTTGTTTTACCTTTGTAACCTAACACTTTGTTTTTACGTTTCTTTCGAGACAAAATGTGAGAGGAATGAAAACAAATTGATAAACAGAATAAACAGACACAAGTAAACACCTGTAATGAAATCAGGAATAATATTCAATGTTGTTTCTTCATCAAATAGTCAAGACCAAAGACAAAACATATGCTATGAAAAGAATTTCAAATAAATAAATCATTTAAGATAAGATTATCCACATATGTTTACTAATCGGAGTAGAGTAAACAACTTCTTATATCAAGTTATCTAAGTTAACCAAATACACCTACTCTTACATATTTCAATGTTTAATCAAAGCAAACATCTATGTATGTTGTTTATCGTCTACATCAGCAAAGAACAGACAAAACAAAGTGATTAAAGACCAAAACAAGATTCTTTAAAGTATTTGGCAACTGAATGTAGGTAGAGTGCCAATTCTGTCTCATGGAGTACACTGTTTAGTGTTAAACTTGTACTTGTGGGCGACACCTCACGTTTGAAGAACAAGATCACAACAGGTGATAGAGACTTTAACTTTGAGTGTCTAATTAAGAAAAGAAAAAACCCATAATGGTATGTGTTTAGAATCTTTTAAAACAGGTGATAGAGACAACTAATGTCCGATAGGTTAAATTTCCATTTGGACAAACTGGATTTACAATCGGACATGTCCGGCAAATAGACCGATTTCTGCATCCCTGTAGAGACTATATTATATGTTCAATTGTCTAGTAAGACAAGAAATATTTGGTGATACATATTAAGAGTTTAAGTGTAGTGATGCCAAAACTTTATTGAAGATCAACTTCTTGGTACAAATTCATATACGATTTTAATGTATGCTCGATATATCTTCTCTATACGTTTATACCATCAACTCCTAGAATGCTTCCCAAACAAAATGAAGTGTAAGTGAAATCTTTGAAGGACGTTAATGAGTTGAAAGCATAGGAATGTGAACATACACACAATGTTAAATGTTAAGAGTAAACAAGAGTTCCTATTTTTCCAGTTCTGTTTCACCCCTTAAAGGGAAAGTTCTATCACCGATCTATCGGCAGCATCCGCCATCTTGGATTCTTGACAATTCGTGAAATGAAAACACGCTATATTTAACCCAATTCTAAATTATTGAAGTAATAAAACATATAAAACGATAGAATATTCACATAGTAACACATAACATATCATAAAACTAATAAACTATATGCTCCTAGGTGGTGGTGAAGTTTTCCCCACTCGCAGCGCCGATTAATGGCTTCAATTCTAATTGTTTTTAATTTTCAACAAATGTGCGCTTGTCTTTATCAAGTTGTGAAATGTAAAGTCATCAAAGTATTAACTTCATTAAAATATTTTTTATTTGACTGTGTTTTAATTTTATACTAATAGCATATATGTGTAAACGGGAATATCTTCTTGAATTTCGTTTCCACAAAAAATACCGATAGAACCCTCCTTTTAATGTCTGACCACATGGTTTTAACTAGGTGAGAAGTCTGCTGAACCGAGCGCCAGGTCATAAACCTGTCCGTACCTTAACGATACAAACACAAGTCTTGCTTATTGCACACTTTCTCAGGTGTGAACTTTGTTCCCATTCTTGACCTTCATACCAGTGCCAATATGAAGGTCAACTTTCAAAGAAAATTATAAGGTCAAAGCAAAAATGAAAAAAATCTCATCAATATCATCAGGTATTACAAAATTGGAAAACACACAGCAGAGAAATTCTCTTTTGTTTTCAATAATAATACCAACTGAGTAGCGTAGCGTAGCCGTAGCAGCATGAGCCTACTTTTCAGTTACTGGCAGTGGCAAATCCAGAGGGGGATTCAGGGTTCGAACCCCATCTCTTTCGAACATTTGTGCATGTAAATTTGACCCGAAAGTGCCCCCCCCCCCCCTTTTCAATGAATTAAACCCTCCCCGACCCCCTTTGAAAATATCTGAATCCACCCCTACAGCATTAGTCCTGCTCCATGACTGTGTATTATTAAGAGCCTTTAATACAGTCTAGATTTTGATTCAGCAAGTCTAGATAAACTGAATACATACACTGAATATGGAACTGGTAGTATTGAACAAGAGTCATCAGAAGATGACATATCCCACCGGTTCCACAAAATTTGTAAAACACATCTTGTGTATCTACTACCGTACTTCAGTTAGTGGGTATTACAGATGCTGAGTTTCAGGTATGTTAAGGGTTTTAGACTTCTGCTCCAGAAGCAGTCAAAATCAACAACAACCAACCAACCATGTTTCTATGGAAACAGAAAAAAATAAATGTTTCAGAAAAAATCTGAAAATATCAAAAGGCACCACTTCAGTTAGTGGGTAATACACATGCAAAGTTTCAGGAAGATATGATGAACGGGTTTGGAGCTGTGCTCCGGAAACAAACCTGTCTCTGAACAAAGTCCAAATTCAACAAGTTTCTATGGAAACGAAAAAAATAAAATTTTCAGAAATCTGAAAATATCAAAAGGCACCACTTCAGTTAGTGGGTAATACACATGCAAAGTTTCAGGAAGACATGATGAATGGTTTTGGAGTAGTGCTCCGGAAACAAACCTGTCTCTGAACAAAGTCCAAATTCAACAAGTTTCTATGGAAACGAAAAAAAATAAAATTTTCAGAAATCTGAAAATATCAAAAGGCACCACTTCAGTTAGTGGGTAATACACATGCAAAGTTTCAGGAAGATATGATGAATTGTTTTGGAGCTGTGCTCCGGAAACGAACCTGTCTCTGAACAAAGTCCAAATTCAACAAGTTTCTATGGAAACGAAAAAAAATAAAATTTTCAGAAATCTGAAAATATCAAAAGGCACCACTTCAGTTAGTGGATAATACACATGCAAAGTTTCAGGAAGATATGATGAATTGTTTTGGAGCTGTGCTCCGGAAACGAACCTGTCTCTGAACAAAGTCCAAATTCAACAAGTTTCTATGGAAACGAAAAAAAATAAAATTTTCAGAAATCTGAAAATATCAAAAGGCACCACTTCAGTTGGTGGGTAATACACATGGAAAGTTTCAGAAAGATATCATGAACGGTTTTCGAGTTCTGCTCCAGAAACGAAATGATTACGGACGGACAGACGGACGGACAGACGGACGGGGCGATGACTATATCCCACGGTATTACATACCGGTGGGATAAAAATAGAGCCATGGGCTCTGTAGCTCATCAGGATTTCATTGATTTACTATCTAAAGTTGAATATTTAAGTTATTTAAGTTATTGTTTACAAGCAAAAGATAGGTTCTTAGATCATGACCACTGTGACCACATTTGGGGTCACGGGGTCACATAATTAACAATTTAGAATCCCCATTGGCGAAGGAGTCTGCACACAACTTTTCAGCTCTCTAGACCTTTTGGAACTGGAGAAGAAGATGAAAATAGGTTTTTAAGGATGTGACCCCATTTGGGGTCACGAGGTCACATAATCTACAATTTAGAATCCCCATTGGCCAAGGAGTCTGCACACAACTTTTCAGCTCTCTAGACCTTTTGGAACTGGAGAAGAAGATGAAAATAAAGTTTTTAAGGATGTGACCCCTGTGACCCCATTTGGGGTCACGGGGTCACGAAATCTACATTTTAGAATCCCCATTGGCCAAGGAGTCTGCACACAACTTTTCAGCTCTCTAGACCTTTTGGAACTGGAGAAGAAGATGAAAATAAGTTTTTAAGGATGTGACCCCGGTGACCCCGTTTGGGGTCACAGGGTCACGAAATCTACAATTTAGAATCCCCATTGGCCAAGGAGTCTGCACACAACTTTTCAGCTCTCTAGACCTTTTGTATTTTGAGAAAAAGATGAAAATAGGTTTTTAAGGGTGTGACTCTTGTGACCCCATTTGGGGTCACGGGGTCACGAAATCTACAATTTAGAATCCCCATTGGCCAAGGAGTCTGCACACAACTTTTCAGCTCTCTAAACCTTTTGGAACTGAAGAAGGAGATGAAAATAGGTTTTTAAGGATGTTACCCCTGTGACCCCATTTGGGGTCATTGGGTCACGAAATGTACAATTTAGAATCCCCATTGGCCAAGGAGTCTGCACGCAACTTTTCAGCTCTCTAGACCTTTTGGAACTGAAGAAGAAGATGAAAATAGATTTTTAAGGATGTGACCCCTGTGACCCCATTTGGGGTCATGGGGTCACGAAATCTACAATTTAGAATCCCCATTGGCCAAGGAGTCTGCATACAACTTTTCAGCTCTCTAGACCTTTTGGAACTGAAGGAGAAGATGAAAATAGGTTTTTAAGGATGTGACCCCTGTGACCCCATTTTGGGTCATGGGGTCACGAAATCTACAATTTAGAATCCCCATTGGCCAAGGAGTCTGCACATAAAATTTCAGCTCTGTGGAATCATTGGTTCTGGAGAAGAAGTCGAAAAAGCGAAAAGTTTACGGATGGACGGACGGACGTACGGATGGACGGATGCCGGACGCCGGACGCCGGACACCATGCCATGCCATAAGCCCATCGGGGCCTTTCAGGCCTGATGAGCTAAAAATATAAAACCATAAGGATGAAAGTACAGTTACTAAAAAATTCCATAGACTAAATTTACTAGAGCATATATATATATAGTGTCTAGGCATATTTTATATCCTGGGTATACCACTGTAACCATCATATATCTGCAACATTTTCCAATCTTTTGAGTGGTGGAGAGATTTCAAGACCCAAGTTGCCTCATACCAACCCTCCCAAATCTCCAACTTCCCCCTCCCCTCCCTACCCTCCCCTCCCCTCCCCTCCCCTCATCCAGACTGGAGTAGACAGACAGTTGTGTAGTAATGGTCTGATAATGTCAGGCTGGTTTAGGAGAAGAGGAAGACAGATCCAGATAGAGAGGAGAGGACAGTGTTTTGTTGCCCTGGTCAAGATTCCTCAAGTGTTATGGCTGCTTAGATAAACAAGGTCAGAGATTGGTACCATAAATTTGATCAGAGATTTTAGATGGAACATGGTCAACTGACGAGGAACATGTGACCTACTGAAAATAGTAATTATCACCTGTTGCCAAAATTGTTCAGGAATAGAGACAGAAGAATTAATAAGATTTACTAAGTCTTTGACATTATGACTGATAAGTGGAAAACATGCTTACATAGGCGAAGATTCCACAGTCTTTGTATAGAGGTTGGACTATAACAAAAACTGAAAGTCCAACCAAATTGACAGTAGGTGTGAGCCTAAAACAATCGAGCAGGCTAAAGGTTAAGGATTAAATGTGGCTCTTCATTTCACTTTATCTCAAGTAAGTAACTGTGAACGAAATAAGATGAAATGTTCAAACAAGAACCATCTTTCATTCAAGGGGCAGTAGCACGTTTTTTCGCTCAAATAAGTTGATGAAATGTATTTGAAAAATAATTTCACCAATAGTAAAACATCCTTCTCTCTTCGGAAAACAAAGTTTGAAACTAGAAGAGCGTTTGCGGTACACCGCAAAAGCAGAGCAGCTCCGAACCTTTGGGTCTCGCCTTTCCCTGTTCCGCCTTCTCCTCAGCATAAATAAAATGGGATTTTTTTTGACAAAAATTTGTTCATTATTCAAGTTATTCTAACAAGTTGAATCATCACTGGGGTCACTTTTCACAACTTTTTTCTTAAAACCTTTTTCTGATTTCAAAATTGGATCAAAAGATTAACATGGCCTTAACCAATATCTCATGACCTTGAACTTTGACCCTCAAGGTCACACCATCAACAATTACTTTTCATTGTGTATAACAATCATGCAATGACTCAAAGTGTTCATTGTTAACATAAGGCATATTCACAATAGCACGCTTAAGTTGTGACCTTGCTGTGACCTTGACCGTTGAAAGGTTTTAGCGAAAACGTTTTCAAATCTTGGTCTTTCTCCATAGTTGATATATACCAAGTAAGGGCCTGATAGCACAGAAGTTGTTGAAGTTATCGTGTTTACAAGGATTTTTGTAGAGATTTCAGAACTCATGACCTTGACCTTTGACCTTGAATGTGAGCATGTCAAAATATTTCCCCAGGTGTACAAGAAAGAAGCTAATTATATGAGGTGTTAAATTGATACCTTCATGGAAAAAAGTTATTTAGTGATTTCAGAACTGGTGACCTTGACCCCCATCTCGTGACCTTGACCCCATCTCGTGACCTTGACCCCATCTCGTGACCTTGACCTTTAAAATTCAAGGTCACACAATCAGTGATCACTTTTCATTGTGTATAATAATCATTTAATGATTCAAAGTGTTAATATTTGAAATAAGACATTTTCGCAAAAGCATGCTTAAGTCTTGCCCTCGCTGTGACCTTGACCTTTGACGGATGTTAGCGAAAACCTTTTCAAATCTTGGCCTTTATCCATAGTTGATATACACCAAATAAGAGCCTGATAGCACAAATATTTTTCAAGTTATTGTGTTTACAAGGATTTTTTTTAGCAATTTCAGAACTCGTGACCTTGACCTTTGACCTTGAATGTGAACATGTCAAAATCATCCACCAGGTTTATGAGAAAGAATCTATGTATATGAGGTGTTAATACCTTCTTGGGAAAAGGTTATTTAGTGATTTCATAACTGGTGACCTTGACCATATTTCGTGACCTTGACCTTTTAAATTCAAGGTCACACAATCAGTGATCACTTTTCTTTGTGTATAACAATCATGTAATGAATCAACCTGTTAATAGTTGAAAAAAGACATTTTCGCAAAAGCATGCTTAAGTCGTGCCCTCGCTGTGACCTTGACCTTTGACGGATGTTAGTGAAAATCTTTTCAAATCTTGGCCTTTCTCCATAGTTGATGTATACCAAATAAGAGCCTGATAGTACAAATATTTTTCAAGTTATCGTGTTTACAAGGAATTTTTTTTAGAGATTTCAGAACTCGTGACCTTGACCTTTGACCTTGAATATGAACATGTCAAAAAAATTCACCAGGGGCATAAGTAAGAAGTTACATATATGGGTTCTCAAAACCTTCTAGGAAAAAAGTTATAGTGAATACAAAACGCGGCGGCGGCGGCAACGGAAACTGCACAAAAACTGATAGCAGGTAAGTCGGTAAGTCGGAGCTGCTAATGAGTGTACATGTTTCGGTAAAAACATGTAATACAAAATAATAAATTGTGTTCACAATAAAATGGCCGCCATGCAATTTTTGCTTTATACGCAACATAGTTTTTACCACTACAGATAATTGGTTTGTGTAATAAGATGTTTTACCCTCTAAAGTTCATTTAAATGACATAAACTATCATTTTAAATTGGAAATTTGAAAAAATTAAATTAAAAAAACGTGCTACAGCCTCTTTAATATGAGAGCCAAATCTACACGGGCAGCATAATTCAAAGAATATGTTCACATTTCACAGACCCATAACACGGTCATCTCACCCCCGTCTGAAGGAACATAACATTGTTCTACACAAACAATGGGGAAATAGCAGACTGGTCACAATAAAACTGTTCTCAGTCGGAGCATAAAATACTCATCATTCCGTGTTGTTTTCTCTGGTTATATTCCTCATGATTTATGTGTTTATTCAGTGACAAACATTTTGTGAGCATCGTATATATATCAGGTTCCAGAGTTAAGGATTAGAAGACAGAGATTAGTGGTCAAACATGACAAGATGATCATATACTCTGTGATGTGATTGTTCTATATGATTTATGCATTTATTCATTGACATCCGCCTTCTTATCATATATTAGGTTCAAGATATTATACTTAGACGACAGAGATTATTGGTCATATATGATCAACAAAATGTATATTTAAATGATTGTTTTATGAGGCAAGGTGAGGCGAGAAGAGGCGAGCTGAGGGAGTGATCTGAGGTGAGTAAGTTGAGGTGAGGTGAGGTGAGGTGAGGTGAGGTGAGGTGAGGTGAGGTGAGGTGAGGTGAGGTGAGGTGAGATGACAGGTGAGGTGAGGTGAGGTGAGGTGAAATGAGGTGAGGTGAGGTGAGGTGAGGTGAGGTGAGGTGAGGTATTGTCAGTTCCAATGTGTATGTTAACATCTTGATGCCTTGAAAGTATGAATAAATCATTGATCCTGATATTTATAAATATTCTTTTACTCATGACGTTGAAAGCCAAATAAAATTTTGATGGGTAACCTTCAGATGCAGAATTATCATAATCTATTTGAGTTTTCATCATTTCATTAATTGTCAGACATTCTTATTGATGATTCAATATTCATAAAATGAAGGTTTTAGATTGTCATACCAAACTGGAGATGGATGATATGCATGGAGATCACTGACTATCATGTTCTGAAATCCTCATTGAAAGCGTGAATTGTGAGTACAGTCAGTAAATCTATTTACCTCTTAAGATTATTCAAAGTGAAAACTTGTCTAGGGAAAGGTCATTTAGGTCATTATCAAAATACATAACTCAAAATATGTCAAATGTATTTGTTCGGCCGGTAATATTTGCTGTACATTTGCTCTATCAAAAGACACCCTCTCGGTTGACAAATGTATAACTGAAAATATGACAACTATTTTTTTTCATCTCGTAATATTTGCTCAATAATTGTTAAAAATATTACAAGACATGTCTTGTGTGTGATCAGAGGGAAAATAATGTGTGCTAAACCTGGGCGTGGTCCGTGCTAACCTCTGCGATTTATTCAATCTGTTTGAAGAAGTAGTCACTTTATAAATCTCACAAAGCTCAAACCCAAACATTTAGACACGGTTATCTAAGTATCAGTGACTGTCCAGACTAAATGTCATGTGACATTCAAAATGCAAAGATTTCTAAAGGAAATATCAAATTTCATCTTCAGGCATCGTGATGACATGATTATAGTATTGTACAATTCGTGCATGGGACTTTTTGTAAAGATCATGATGCGACATTTCTTTGATATGACCGTGCATGAAACTATTTACCTGATACAATATTTACTTATCACAAACTGTTTTTCACAGCTTATTCATTGCAACAGTTGCCTTTTGAATAATCAGACAGAAATTCATTCAATTCCCTTTTTAAAAGTTTACATTAGTTTGGAAATGTTTTAAAGGCTTACAATTAATCATTATTCAATATTCATATTTTCAGAGAGAAGTTTCCAAGTAAACAAAGAATAAAGTTGATCAGTTTCGATTTTTATCAAAATGATTGACATGTACTTTTACCTTTAAATATTGAATTGTTTTAAATGGACAAAACAACTGCACTAAATTCAAATCTGCTATTGAAACAAAAACTTTATAAAAAATTTGTTTCAATATGATTACTTTGAAAGTTTAAACATTATAAAAATAAAAAATCAGGAAAATTATATTCTCAAAAAGTGTCAGCCTAACAAATTTCTTTATCGTTATTGGTAACAAACAACTAAAATTTTAAGATGAAGTCTAGTAAGCTATTTCTTCCTCATTGAAAATTCATAGACATATGAATACATTAAAATAATTACAGCAATTAAAAGATCTAAAATATTTGACCAAAATCCCTAATATTCATATTCTAAAATTCAAGATAGATTTTGTAACTAATTTTCTAGTTTTAGTAATTATCACTGGTGATTTCTTTTACATTGTAAACACATCACCAAACACCTAATATGCAGTGATTTTGAATAGGTAAAAACAACCCTGTTATATGTTTCTTCTTATTTATGAGAGGGACAAGGAGGCAATATTTAATTTGTATACCATAAGGGAAAAGTTGCACTGCACATACAAATTACAAAGGATATGGGGAGATTTTATGAAACTTCAAACAGTAGGCTTGGGGAAACTAAATCTTTAAAAAATGTGTTTTTCAAAGTGACACGCAACTGTTATTATAGTAAAGCATACACTTATAAGATAAATAGTTGCGTTTGTAAAATTTCCGGGATTCATTTATTCAACACCCGCAAATTTAGTTTAAAACCGACGGCGTTAGCGTTCAGCAATGAATCCCGGAAATTTTACAAACCGACTATTTATCGATATTGTAACATGACCCTTAGTTATCAAGCGTTTTGAAACGAACTCTCTTTTTGCGTACCTATCTCTGAGTGGAAAGGACTTTGCGACTGTTCCATTTTTGTAAGAGGTGTGGTCAGGTCAAAACAATGTAAATGCTCGGCGTAATATTTACATTAGTAACAATTTACACATAAGCTCAAACAGTGCCACTCAAGTTTGTTCACTTCACAATATTGACGTATCCTTTTAGATGGCGATAAACATTAATCTACGACATCAACACAGTAAAATACCTAGGAACAAAATCTTAAACTTGCCCTAACCCATTGTGACAATGACGCTAGCATTGTGACGTCAAAACGGTTGATCACTATGACGTCATGCTATGGCAACGGCATTCGGTAAACACAACCGCATGGAAGAAGGCGTCAAACTTTGACAAATCTTACATTTCAGTTACTTGAAATTAATTAATTTTGAGAGTTATTTGTTACCTATACTGCTATACACAGGTTAGAAAATGACAATGCCACCTGTCAAATTTGAGTAAGGGGCACATATAAAAGGTGCATCCATTGTGTTTCATAAAATTTTATTTGGCTTTAATACGTTCCAACACACGGACACCATATGTGCTGTTTACAATACAGACAAATTCATTTAGCTTGCATATTCATCCCCAATCGCCAAACATATCATAATTACTAGTTTCCAATTAAAATCGAGTAACATCATTATGCATGTGCAGAAACCGAAAGTGCATGTCCCATTCACATGCACAGTAGTTATATGATCTATTGAACATTATCAGCCTAAATTTGTTATTTTGTCTGGTGTAAATAAGGTTCCAAAATTACGTTTGGCACATTGGCGCGCGCCACACGCAGGGCATTGTCCAGTTTTCGATCAGAAATCACTACTTTTACCTTCATATCGTCAATATACTAGGTCGAGTATCATTAAAATGGTTGTTGTCGGTAACAGTTGGTACTTCTCGATAAAATAAGACCATTTATAACGTTTGTCATATTTGACCCCCAACAACAGAATGGATGTATCTTTAAGAGAAACAGAAAAATAAAATTTTGAGTCGGACCGGATCTTGTGAACATGTTGTATATGTTCGCGGTGATTCGCCCCAACTAATTTGCGGGTATTCATTGTCATTCAACATAGGCAAATCAACCAATCAGAATCAAGGATACACCGAAATCATGTTACAATATTTACTTGACACACACTCACACCAATGGCATAACTAAAATAATGACATAAATAAATTTAAATTAATCTATTGTTCAAAGTCTTCTAAGAAAATCGTTTAATTCCAAAATGTTCATATCAATGAAAATATCAAATTTATAATGCAAATTTTACAACATTTAAAAAAATTATTTTTTTTCTCAGTAAGTTTTCAACTCCCTCATTTTCTTACTCCCTTGCTTATGATTTTGAAAAATCATCAAAATCTTGACAATTTACATAAACATTTTGTGAACAACAATAACTTCCTCTAAATGAATAACAATGATTACTTACCTAAACTTGAATTACGTAACCTGAGCCCAGCCCCATCTTCTTTCAGTTTCTTCAATGTTTACACATCCAGCCGGCGTGCCGTATTATTGTAGTGCCCGTAAAGGCCACGTGGTTTTGTTTACAAACAACATGAAGTATTGGTAAATGTATCTTTGACGTTTTCACAATATTTTAACATTAATTAAAGTTTAAAGCTGAGCTCTGCAACATTGAAGGTGTGAAAACATTCTTGATTCACGAAATATGGTTTACACATCGTTTACGAAACTTTATCAATTTGTATTTTAACTTACACGCGCTCTTGCTCGAGAAATGAGAAGAACGTCAGCGATATATGTGTACATTGTTTAAAATCCGGAAAATTTGACAATTCACATTTTAATAGCGTTTCAATTTTGCGGGATCAATATGTGCTTAATTAGGCGAAACGACTGCGCCAACTTTATAATGAACGCTGATGACCTTTTGAAAAGCATCAAATTTGTATGACAAAAAATCTCAAAAAAAGGATGGATGAGTGTTTTGGTGGAAATGGAAATACCGATTTTTTTTCTCCGAAATACACTTAAAGACTTGCAATTTATTAAAAATTCCGTAAATGATGATGAATTCGATCAGATTAAACCGCCATTTGGATTTGTTTTATTTTCATTATCACCGGATAATATAGGCTAGTCGTAAACTAAGACTATGAACAAAATAGTTATTCTGAAAATTACCATTTTATTATAAAAAAAAGGAAACATTGAAAAGGAGACAGAGAAATTGGATTTTCAGAAACAGAGACTCCTTTTCAATATATTCTCCATATTTTGTTCAGAGTCTTAGTGTTATAGAATATGTCTGATATAAAATTGTAATCAATACACATAAATTTATTTCGGTTTTTATCTCTTTGGTTGGTCTTTATTTATCAGCATTGTCATGGTGTTATGATACATAGCTAGTCTACATCGAGAAATACACACTAAACGAGAAAACGTATATCCTACGCTCCCAAAATATAGCATTATGCCGTTTCACTGCCAAATGTCACCTTTACAACTTCGTCGCTGATTATGATTGCACAACTAACTTCAAATGCAACCAATGAGGATGCTCGATGTCTAGGCGAGGATGTAGCCTAATCAGGGATTCTAACTAAAGAATCCCTGTCTTAATGTAACAAAGTTTGCGATAGAAAATCTGAAAGGAGCAACCTCTGTGGGAAGATAATGACTTTATATGAATACGAGAGCAGTGTATTGGTTTACACGTATGGATAACTGTTAAACTTTCCACGTAACTAACAGTTTCAGGTTATATACAGGATACATGTTGGTAATCCACAAATAATTAATCCAATCTACTCACTCTGGCTTCCACCTCCACCACTAATTGGTACCCTCGCCCAGCCTTTGTCCTCTCATCCGACCCCTGGCTAATTAACTTACTACTCTCTGGTTTCCTCGTTATCACAACTTCACTTGATCAACCATTTATGTTACCTCATCTTGTTGTATTTGTTATCCCTTTATCATACCAACATGTATCCTGTATATAACCTGCTGTTTCACCATCTCTTCCATATGCTTGATAACGGTATATAGGCCGGGACCATTAGACATGAGGTGGAAAAAAATAGTAGAAAGCTGATTTTTTCTGAATACCTTAAAAATATTGTCCTTATATCAATGGCACAAAGTTCTGCAAATTCTAGCTGGTGGCTTTTTCAAAATGGCCGCCATTTCCAAGATGGCCACCGGCGTTTTGGTAAATTAATGAATTATTTTTATTTATAAGTTTATCATGTCATGTCATATATCAAATGAAAGCTTTCTTCAAGTGCATTCCAAAACTAAATAGTTTTTCCACATGGGGTGATTAGTTTATCCAATATTGGGTTTTGAAAATGTCTTCAATACCTTTTTCGGTTTACTATTTTAAAATATAATTTCCAAACCCAAACCATGCTTATCATGATTAATGATGATACATTAAAATCATATTACGTGTATTGATGATTAAAACATTTAGAAATACATTCGTGGATTTGGAGGTTTCAGTTATAAAGTTGACTTGCATATTCCAGCTGGTGGCATTTTCAAAATGGCGACCGTTTTGGACGAGGATTTGCTGGATCATCGACTTGTATAATACATTTGTGCCAATCATGGCATGTCGTGTATCAAAATAAAAGGATATAATCCTTTTCAGAAATGTGCAACTCATTACTGTAGAAAGGAAATGTAGTGTAATAATGACTATAATCCTTGCCAAATACATATATCATGTATTCACAGTCAGTCACTTAAATCAAAGACTGTAGCAGTTTCCATGACATCTAGTACACAGACTTAGTTACCACAATGCGTGTCTTGCATCCAAAAGAAAAAAACTTCATAACTTTTACAACTTCATTGCTTTTGCTACATGTCTGTCTATGTGAGGTATGCTCTGAAGAAGTTGGAGGGAGTAATTCCAAATTGAAAGTGGATGATAATCTAGCTCTATGGACTAATTTGAAATACTTTTTGCATCGATGGTTGTCCAGAGACATAGAGTTGCAAGAGGAATGTTTCTCAAACACAAGATATGTCATCCTGGGAACTTCCATGCTGATCGAACATATCCAAAGAATCCCAGTTTTGAGCATTGTCCAACAGGAGGGCTAGAGCTCCCTTCTTTCCTTGATTATATAGAGAGTTGAGATAGTGTCACACCCATAAGCTGAATGTGCCAACATTAGATGTTCATGCTCTAAAAAAACTGTTTGCACATGGGATATTATCGTATCCATCAAACAGTACTATGGGTTCTGGACCACATAATGATTATGTGCAATATATAACCGTCGCAAATCTGACCATATGTAACATCACCAGGTCAGGAAAGACAACGGAGAAGGTCACCACCATCATAGACAAAGAGTGCATCTCCAGGGAGTTCATCCTCAGAAATCACAGTGATATGAGAAGATTTGCCATTATACCGTTTGTGTTTTCCTTTATCAGAGAATTTTTGAAATACGAGGGTGGTTGCTTTGCAAACTCATGGAGGAGATATGATTTCATTTCTGGACTTGACTTGAATCACACACGTGAGTCTCATGAATAGCATAGTTGAATTTACTTTCAATTCAATCCCACTCACTGTGATTTGGCTACGTTTACACATATTTGATCAGTTATAGTTAATGCTGCTTTGCTTCCAACTGAAATTGTATATAAATTACTTCAGTTAGAGGTTAATACACATGGTGAGTTCGAGGCATGATAAAGGGTTTTGGAGTTCTCCAACAGAAGCAGACCTATCCCTGAACAAAGTCCAAATCCAACGTGTTTTTATGAAAACGAAAAATAATAAAATATTCAGAAATCTCAAAATATCAAAAGGCACCACTTCAGTTGCTGGGTAATACACATGGAAAGTTTCAACAAGATATCATGAACCGTTTTCGAGTTCTGCTCCGGAAACGAAATGATAACGGACGGACAGACGGAGAGGGCGACGACTATATATCCCACGGTACTACATACCAGTGGGGTAAAAAGTGCTATCCTTGGTGCCATGGCCAAGTGTCATATCTCCAGATACTTTCAACAATCTCATTAGATTCTTCTAAATTTTGTTTGATCACTAAATTCCCACTCAAGAATGTGTCTGTACTTGTAGGATTGGTCAAAAAACATAGAGTCGAGCAGACTTTGCATGACCAAGATGACCTGCAGCATGAAACCGTGGGATCATTTCTGTGATTGCACCAAGATGTAAATTCCAATTTCTTGTGCGTTCGGCTCAGATTTAAAGTAGAATTGATACTAAGTGCTTAACATATGCAGTCCAGAGTTTGCCTGTCCTACTCGCATTCGCAGCAGATTTTGAACACAATCTTCATCTATGACTGCATCAGTAGAACGTTCTCCATTCAGCAGGGATTGGTGGACATTTCTGAGCAGAGTGACATCCAAATCATCCATATAACCAGGTGTTTCTAACAGAGTAGGCATGATGACATGAAGAAAGAAATGGGCACGTTGGACTCAGGCATATGCAGATGAATTGCTGTTTGGAGCAAAGAAAGTTGCCCATAAATCTTCCAACCCAGTGAACCCACTGCCTCCCACCACATATCCAATCGATCCCATATATGACATCAGTAAATGAATAGCTCCAAGGTGAATAATAATCTTGTTCAGCTTTGAAGATTTCACAATTTCAACTGCTCTGAAATATAGAAGTAGATCAAATGGCAAATGCATATTTTTTGGCCACTTGTAGTGCAAAACACAGCTCAGAGTGGATGGTGTCGGGCCGGTAATTTACAAAGGCAAACTAGTGATTTTACTCTTCTCATGATTGTCAACTTGGACTGCACACTACATTAAACTGTAACACTAGTGATTGTGAGATCACCTCCAGTGGAAATCGAACCCGGGACCAGTAGCCCCGTAGGAAGCCAGTAGGAATACTTTCATCTCACCTTGCCACATACACAAATAAAACACTTGTCTGTCTGTCTGTCTGTCTGTCTACACCCCTCCACAAAGTGACTCGTCCTCGAGTTAAGCTTTTGCGAGTTAGCAAGCACCTCAGTTCGACGTACCCAGGGTGTAGTGAGCACTAGGGAGTTGCGACAAAACTTCAAGGATGTTCGTCTTGAACCACTGAAGCAACTCCTGTTGAGTGTGCAATTTTCAAAACCCAATAATGGATAAACTAATTACCCTATTAAACTATTTAGTTTTGGAATGCACTTGAAGAAAGCTTTCATTTGATATATGACATGACATGATAAACTTAAAAATAAAAATATTTTAACAATTTACCGAAACGCCGGCGGCCAACTTGGAAATGGCGGCAATTTTGAAAAAGCCACCAGCTAGAATTTGCAGAACTTTGTGCCATTGATATAAGTAAGATATATTTAAGGTCTTCAGAAAAAAATCAGCTTTCTACTTTTTTTCCGGGTTGTCCATCTCTTTTGACTAATGGTCCTGGCCTAATAAGGATCTATACCGAAACGTCGCTAAGGAGTTGATCATCCATAAATTATTTGTCTTCTTCATCACACCAACTTCTAGAATGCCTCTCAAACAGTAAATATTGCTATACTGACTGACTGACTATACTGCAGAGGCCCTTACGGTCCCTAGAAGATCGCGTGTTAAGTTATGCTATGACCAAACAACAGAACCTTCTCGAGCGTTGTTATACCTATAATACTTCAGGTAAAATCTATAATTCAAGAACAGTAAGTAAAACACTAATTGCTCAATCAATATTTCCCTATAAATTTGAAGATGATCTATGAATGTGTTAACCGTATAGTTTGAGGATTTTAATGTCTTTGGTTAATTTGTCTAGTTATAGATTAAAGCATGACTATAATACACTCCAGTTAAACATATTCCTTACGATGTTGTCTCACCGAGCTTCAAAATATAAACTGAACAACCATACATTAATAATCCAAAAACGAGAAATAGACGATGTGATATATATATATTCGATATTAGAATGTAAGTTGCAGAAATTTATGTTAAGAAATACACAGAAGTTACATTGAAATGATTATAAGAAGAAACCATGATACCGAGGATGTGGTAAGGTTGTGGACCCTTATAGGAAGGAAAAACCCGAGGATACGAAGCATCCGATGTTTTCCCTGACTATCAGGGTCTATACCATACCCGAGGTAGAATGGTTTCTCCATATTATCAACCGTTTGTAAGTGTAAACAGGCTTTTTAATTGTTATCGCGTTATATTGAGGATCCCTGGCGTTATATTGAGGATCCCTGGCTGACATCAGCCTGTTAACAGCCGCGCTATATGAGTTGCTTTTGTATCGAGAAATATCAGCTTCCCCGTTGGCGCAGTAGACTAAGGCGTTAGCTCAGTTACTCCAGGATAAATTGGAAACGGGTTCGAGAAGCACTTTCTGCAATACATTTGATGTTCATATCCCGTCGTAAATTTAAGAAATTTTTCAAGATTATTTTCAGTTAGTCTCTTCAGATCTTTACTTTCATACAGTCATCTTTGCAAATATATCAGGGTTTACAATCATTATAATTCCTTCTAACAGGGTATACAACTGTTTGTGTAAACCCTCCTGGAGGGACTTACAATGTTGTAAGTCCCTCGTACCGGGTGATAGGGGTTAGAAAGGTCGTTGCAAGTATCACTTTATATGGCTAGTAGGTTGATAATGAAGAATAAAGGATGTTGATCTCATGTACAACACACTCTTCTGTTAATTATGTGCGAGATACGTGTCTCCAGCATATCAAATCAATGTTAAATTTGATCCTCATTATCCTAATGTACGTGTTAATGATGTATGGCCAATTATAATTTGCTGGAGGATTATATGTATTAATACCCATTGGCTCAGATTCCTTGTATATACGTGCTTTACGTGTCTCTATTTCTGAAATAGCAATCGTTGCCATACACGAAAAAGAGGGGGTGCTGAAAGGAATTTGTTTATTTTTGAAGTAACCACGGTTGAGGGAAGTCGAACATCTTTAATTCTTCTATTTACAACAATTTCTTCTAAGAGAACACGATATTTTACATATCCACCTGTGTGTTTGTGTAAACCAAACAATAGGGAGGGGGAAGACCCTCTTTTACGATGTCACCCTGTGTGTTTGTGTGAAACAACGAGAATCTAAGAAACTAATCTAAGAAACAACGGTAAGAGAAGTCACTGATTTTCATATCAGCCTGTGTCCCCGTGGAAAACAGCAGAATACCTTATTTTGATATCTGACTCTGTCCTTGTGGAAAACAACACTAAGAGAAGTCACTGGTTTCCATATCAGCCTGTGTCTCCGTGGAAAACATCAGAATACCTTATTTTGATATTTGACTTTGTCCTTGTGGAAAACAACACTAAGAGAAGTCACTGATTTCCATATCAGCCTGTGTCCCCGTGGAAAACAGCAGAATACCTTATTTTGATATCTGACTTTGTCCTTGTGGAAAACAACACTAAGAGAAGTCACTGATTTCCATATCAGCCTGTGTCCCCGTGGAAAACAGCAGAATACCTTATTTTGATATCTGACTCTGTCCTTGTGGAAAACAACACTAAGGGAAGTCACTGGTTTCCATATCAGCCTGTGTCCCCGTGGAAAACAGCAGAATACCTTATTTTGATATCTGACTCTGTCCTTGTGGAAAACAACACTAAGGGTAGTCACTGATTTCCATATCAGACTGTGTCCCCGTGGAAAACAGCAGAATACCTTATTTTGATATCTGACTGTGTCCTTGTGGAAAACAGCAGTTTAAGGGAAGTCACTGATTTCCATATCAGCCTGTGTCCCCGTGGAAAACAGTTGTATTCCTTATTTTGATATCTGACTCTGTCCTTGTGGAAAACAGCAGTAAAAAAAGTATCTGATATTCAAATCAGCCTGTGTCCCCGTGGAAAACAGCAGTATACCTTATTTTGATATCAAATCAATGTTAAATTTGATCCTCGTTATCCTTATGTACGTGTTAATTATGTGTGGTCAGTTATAATTGGCTGGAGGATTATATGTATTAATACCCATTGGCTCAGATTCCTTGTTAAATCAAGCCTCGTATATACGTGCTCTACGGACATTTCTGAAATAGCAATCGTTGCCATACACGAAAAAGAGGGGGTGCTGAAAGGAATTTGTTCATTATTGAAGTTACCACGGTTGAGAGAAATCGAACATCTTTAATTCTTCAATTTACAACAATTTCTTCTAAGAAAACAGCAGAATACCTTATTTTGATATCTGACTTTGTCCTTGTGGAAAACAACACTAAGGGAAGTCACTGATTTTCATATCAGCCTGTGTCCCCGTGGAAAACAGCAGAATACATTATTTTGTTATCTGACTCTGTCCTTGTGGAAAACAACACTAAGAGAAGTCACTGATTTTTATATCAGCCTGCATGTGTCCCCGTGGAAAACAGCAGAATACCTTATTTTGATATCTGACTCTGTCCTTGTGGAAAACAACACTAAGGGAAGTCACTGAATTCCATATCAGCCTGTGTCCCCGTGGAAAACAGCAGAATACCTTATTTTGATATCTGACTCTGTCCCCGTGGAACACTGCAGTAAAAGAAGTCTCTGATATTCATATCAGTCTGTGTCCCCGTGGAAAACAGCAGTGAGAGAAGACTCTGATTTTCATATCCACCCGTGTCCTTGTGGACAAACAGTAAGGAAAAACATTAATTTTACATATTAGCCTGCGTCACTGTGTAAATTCCTAATAAGAAGATTAATTTGTCCATCTTAAAATATATCATTCTGAGGTTAATTAAGTTCACAAGTTGCTAATTGCCATCCAGTACCATCTTTGTACGATGATTATCTGTAACGGTACCACCTTCCCTATGATAGGAACGGTTGCTATGGTGATCGACTCTCTTGGCATATGTATGAGCATTCTCCTGGTGGTCCTCATCAGTTTAACCCCTGTCCTGAGGAACTACTCTGGGTTCATGCTGGGCGGTGAACAACTTCTTTGTCTTGTGGACCAGGTCAGTTCAATCTTCACGACCACGTCCGTGACGTCTGCAGATTCAGTTTCTCGGTTGGCCCCCTTCTCTGTAGCCCTAGCCATGGAGATGAGTTCTCCAATTGTCCTTGTGATGATCAACGCAAACATCTTTCTCAGCATCACCCGAGTTGCGGTACATCAAAAACTGATAACGTTGAGGCGGGTGATTGTTGCAATGATTGTGAATGTAAGCGTCAACGTCCTCTTGGCAATGTTTCCATTGTTTCATGATGACTACTTCACGTTTGACTGCCTAAAAGGAGGACGCCCGTTTCCAAATACAAAACTAGAAACTCTCTGGCATCCAGTATTGATTGTCTTGATGCCCCTCGCTTGTCTTTGTGTAAACACTGTATTTCTAGTGCTGGTGTACACGAGGAAAGATGCAAATGGACAAAGTGCCAGCACTCAGAAGCAAATGAAATTGGCACGGTTCATCTTCATTCTGACCGCCATTTTTTCTTTAACTGTCCTCGGCTATTACTCGCTCCTGTATTGTAAACTCGTGGCAGATAAGAACGGCGGAAGTGTAGACGCAGCTTTGTTTGTATTTGTCAACTTGAACAAGCTCTACATGAATTTCAGACTTTTCTTCTACCTTCCATTATACCGCCCTCTGTTCGAGACACTCAAGAGATTGCTCAAGAAAAGTCGTCGTGTTCAGGCGATGCGCATTGCAGTCGTTGCTAATGGAAACTAAATCGGTCAGTTCGAAAGTTTTAAAGGCACTGTAGCACGTTTTTTTGCATTTTCTATATATTCAAATTTGCCATTAATCATTTAAGTTTATGCTGTCTACTTTACTTAAGAGGGCAGTACAGTCCACTACACGACCGTATATTATCTGTAGTGTCTGTAGCTGGTGTCACGTATACAAACTAAAAATGCATTGGCCATTTTAGTGTGAACACCTTTTAATAATTCGAGGAAATGGATCCGAGTTACTTAACCGAACCATAACCACTCTTTGCATTGAGTGGGGAGGATTGTTTTGCAATTGGTAAAATTTATTTTTATTTTGTGAGATCTCTTTATTTCCATTAGAAAACGTGCTACAGACCCTTTAAGATCAAATCAATGATTCACTACAGAATTAGGTAAGTCAAATTTTATTTAAAACATAAGAGCTTATAAGAGTGTGAATTTAATATGGTTTATCAAAATTAACAAATTATCATTGAACTGTGGTTTCCACTAATTGCATTTTTGCAAACATTTTGCTTTAGAGAAAACCGCATTTTGAAGTTCGAATTTCGTTTCGACCATTTTTTCGATTTCGCATGTTGGATGATTTCAAAATCAAATGGCCCCCTCGGCCATCATACTTAATGCAGTACGATGTCAGTATTAGGTATGACTAGGCTAACTCGCACCAAGGCACGAAAACATTACAAATAAATCAATTTGGCTCTGTAGCTCACCAGGCGTTCAATAATACTTTATATAAGGTTGTAAATACACATGTTCCAGAACTACACTTGCTACAAATCTACAATTTATAACTCACATTGTCATCGGAGTCTGCTAAGTAAGTGTTAATCGATTAACTACAAAATTAGGTGAAAATTATCTTATATATAGATACATTGCAGTCCCCATTCTATAGTGTTAATCGCAAACTTACTGTTATAGAAATTATCAGTGAATGGTGAAAAGGAAAACGTTAAATATGGTCTGTACTAATGTTCAACATTGGTTTTATTACATGTTTGCTGTATTTTGACGACAGCAGAACCTTAACATGTTTGCCTGCCTGGTAATTATA
Source organism: Gibbula magus (assembly GCA_936450465.1). Classification (NCBI taxonomy): domain Eukaryota; kingdom Metazoa; phylum Mollusca; class Gastropoda; order Trochida; family Trochidae; genus Gibbula; species Gibbula magus. The sequence goes on along the minus strand of OW388294.1, from coordinate 36,449,926 downwards.
CCTATGGTCATAAAAGTTGCCACCCCTGGGTAATTCATAAACAATAAATCACGAAGTTCGTTATTATTAAGGCTGGATATTGTGGCAAAATTAATATTGCGATATATTGCGAAATACAGCACACAATAATACTGCGATATATTGAATGACTTCTTCATTGAGCTTTTATACACCGTTATGCGATTTAAACATGAAATATTTGATAAAATGCCTTTCAGATCTTAAAAACTTTATGCAACATTATTAAGGTAAATATGTAAGCAAATTCTAATGATATTTACATAAAAAAATGTCTCCCATAATTTGTCCAACACATATTCCTGCACAGCAAACATTTTTTTGGAGAATTATAAGACCATGTGCCTGTGCCTAAAAGCAAGATTTTAAACTTAGTTTTACTTGAAATGCATTGGAGCGATATATTGCGATATCATAAATCATATTGCAAGTATTGCAATACACACTTTGTACCGATATATACCGGTATATCGATAATATTGCACAGCCGTAGTTATTATATGACAAGGTTTGACAAATATGTGGATTTGAATCGTTTTTACTGAAAATAAAACGTGTTCAAGGTCATATTTAGGTATTTTATTGCAAAAATAGTTATTTAAGAAAATAACCTGAATTTACATGATTCTAGAAAACCCATCTTCACAACGTCGAGGCCGTGACGAAAATATTTCCAACTTTTCTCTATCTCGACACGTTTTCACCTTGCTGTGGAAAGATGACCCTCGACATGCTGTCAACCAGTCTGTTAAAGGGGCAGTAGCACGTTCTTTTCGCACAAAAACATTGATGAAATGTATTTGAAAAATAATGTCACTAACAGAACTAACACCCTTCTCTCGTCGGAAAATCCAGTTAAACAATGAAAGTACATAGTTCGATAAAGTCATGAGAATCCTTTTTTTATAATTTAAAATAATAAAATGTGTTCACATTAAAATGGCCGCCATGCAATTTTGGCTTTATACGCAACATCGTTACATGTAATACCACTACGAATAATTGGTGTGTGTAATAAGATGTTTTAAGCTCTAAAGTTAATAAAAAATTACATAAACTATTATTATAAATAGGAAATTTGAACAAATAAAATTTTGCAAAAAACGTGCTACTGTCACTTTAACATCTGCTATGACCACCTTGTTCCATATCTGGACCAAACACTGACGGCATTGGTGCAGAGTGGTAGATGATCGTCTATCTTTGTCAGCTACCTCTCCATTGTGTCCCATGTATATGCTTTATTGGATTCATATCCGGGCTTTTGACGGACCATGGCAGGCGTTCAACGTATGTTTGCAGTACATACTTGCACGATTGCACGATAGGAAATTGTTGCCATATATCTGGCGAAAATTCAGAATCAACGTTTGCTCCAAAACCGGGCAATAGGTTCTTTTCTTTACATTTCCCAACTTCCAAACGCAAGGCATAACTCTTGCCAGTCTGCATTACTGGCTGATTTAACCCTTGCGGTATTTCCCTCGCTTTCTTGTGTCGAGGCAGTGAATCGCTGCACTGGATATGCATAACGGGCCTGGATTTCTAAACACAGATTTCTTAAGGAAATACTGCAAGGCCTAAATCAGCCAGTAATGGAGACTGGCAAGAGTTATGCCTTGCATTGGGAAGTTGTACATTTCCTTGAATCACATTCTGTTCAGGGCTACTCCCTTCAAATTATGATAGAAATTCTCTGTGGGAAGAGAATGCTTGGATCAGTTGAAGTTCTCTTTTCTATTAAAATGAATGCCCCAAAAACAAAACTGAATATCTCCATCGGTAACGGCATCTTCTCAAAAGTCATCCCTGAACCTTTTTCCTTCCAATGTGCACACGTCCATCAATTCGGTGGTATGAGGAGGAAACGAGGCTCGTCAGTACACATAACGTGATGTCATTTGCTGTATGTAAGACCTTGGCCACGTGCAAGAGAGGTTTCAAAGTAATCGCTCAATGAACGATTACTTTCAAACCTCTCTTGAACGCGATTGCTCAATGTAGCGCTACGTAGCAAGGGGAGCAAACTTCGAGGAATTTGCATTGTGTCGTTCAAGAGAGAATGAGCGCTACATTGAGCGATCAATGAGCAATTTAAGCGCTCACTGTTATGGAACGGAGCCCTTGTGTCGATGTCAACAGAGGTCGTGAGAGGTCTTCTTGCATGATCACCACGTTGCAATAACCTCCTGTTCCCTAGAAAGTCTCGGATTTATCATTGGCCCCACCTGTCACAAAGTGACCTGGCTTACAAACGTCGATGGCGTTGAACTATACTACTAAATACCATAATAGGTGCCCAGCTCTGAGCGAGGACGTCAAGGAATGTGTAAAAGGGGCAGTAGCACGTTTTTTGCAAAATTTATTTTTTCAAATTTCACATTTATAATGATAATTTGTGTAATTTAAAATTACATTGTACTTTAGAGGGTAAAACATCTTATTACACAAACCAATTATCCGTAGTGGTAAAAACGGTGTTGCCTAAAAAGCAAAATATACATGGCGGCCATTTTATTGTGAACACATTTTATTATTTCGAATTACGAAAACGATTTCCATGGTTTTACGGAACTATGTACACTAATTTTTAACCTGATTTTCCGAAGAGAGAAGAGTGTTTACTATTGGTGAAATTATTTTTCCTACAAATCATCGACTTATTTTAGCGAAAAAACGTGCTACTGTCCCTTTTAGGAGTCACATTACGATTGTTTCTGAGTTTTTCTTTCTTTATGCGTTGCACAATTCTTTTGCTTACAGCAATATGGTTGACAAGTACGTCATTTATAGTCCCGTCAACGTCATTCCGACTTTGATTTCGAATTGCAGTTTAGGCAATGTTTGTTTGTTACAAATGTCACGTTTATATTTCACGTATATACATGATGTTTCTATCTGTTGGTTTAGGCATTGTTTCTTAGTTACAAATGTCACGTTTATATATGACGTATATACATGATGTTTCTATCTGTTGGTTTAGGCATTGTTTACAAATGTCACGTTTATATATGGCGTATATACATGATGTTTCTATCTGTTGGTTTAGGCATTGTTTACAAATGTCACGTTTATATATGGCGTATATACATGATGTTTCTATCTGCTGGTTTAGGCATTGTTTCTTAGTTACAAATGTCACGTTTATATATGGCATGTTTATTATATATACTTGACAAAATAAGTTTTATTGACGTTTTATTAATATTACATCATTATGTCAAGTTATAAACACATATTTATTCATAATTTCCAAATTTTAAAATACCCCGAACTATTTTTGTCCAGTATATGATGTTTCTAGCTGTTAGTTTAGGCATTGTTTCTTAATTAAAAAAGTCACGCTTGTATTTCACGTATATAATTATGTTTATATGTGCTGGTTTAGGCCCTGTTTCTAAATTACAAAAGTCACGTTTATATTCTATCGTGCAAAAACGTTATCTTGAGCAGTGTTGTTATACAATAATGGATAGTGTTGAAAGTTACTTATGAGATAATACATAAATAAAACTTCTTCGCTTTCACAGTCGTCTTGTTTTTGTTTTCAGATGGTTTTACATGGTTTAATGTCAAAACATGATATCAATTGAAAAGCCAGGTAATACAATTCCGAATACGATTCCGATTTCAGGCAGTGGATCAAGGTCGGTCACTCTTTGTGGAGGATAACACTAGGGCTGGGACGGGTAACCCGGATACCCGGGACGGGTGGGTATTGAGTAGGACCCGGGTACCCATCACACTACCCGGACCCGTTTTTATCATGTGACTAATCATAAAACAGTTTATTTGCTATTCTTTCATTTCAAGATTACAATGTATTTGAAGATTCTAACATAATATTAAAATGATCAAGTTGTCATTCATAATAAATTTGATTGAAATAGCCATGGGTCTCTATGCTTTAGGTTTCTAGCCCCATGTTTCAGCCAACCAGTTGAATAAAGAGTACAAAATTTTACAATTAGATGTTGGAGATCAACAAAACGGGTATCCGGGTAGGGTAGGGTAACAGATGGTCGGGTACCCGGGTAGGAAATATCTACCCGTCCCAGCCCTAGATAACACGTTTTCAGTTTTCGGTTGAAAATAGAAACCCGCCTAGATGGAAACCCAAGGCAAAGGTGAAGTTTAGCGAAAATATATTGCGCAACAGAGATGAACGACCAGTTTTCCCTGTATATGCGCGAGTTTTCCCTTCGACCAGTTTTCCCTATGCCTATTGCTCACTTCGTTCGCACATTGGGAAAACAAGTGAGCATTTCTCACTTCGTTCGCGCAGAGGGAAAACTTGTGGTTCATCTCTGTTACGCAACATTTTTGCGCTAATCTTTACCTGTGACCTAACACACGGACTTCGTATTGCGCTTGAAACCATGATGCCTTATTATATCTGATAACATTAACTGAATTAAGACAAAAGATATAGTCTAACATTTAGCCTCTGAAATGAATTATTTCATAAAATCTAGAAAAAATAAAAAAAATACAATAAAATAAAAAGGAACCTCTGAGCTCTGTAGTCTTGTTCTAGACTTGCCTAGGCACTTCAATTTAAGGAGTCTGGATGACAGACTAACACAGATAGTAAATCCCGTATAAGTTATTATAACACCGAGATTGATGCAAGTTTATATGTCATAACAGAGGTGTATTATTTGTAGAAGATGAATAACACTTATTAATGATTTGTCAACGCTATACTGATGCAAGTACTGATATGAGTATTTTCGCCATGATGCTAAGTAACCACTGTAAGGAAGATTTTGTAAGATTGATGTCATGCAATGATGTAAATGCTTTGATAAACATTGCTTAGTTTCGTTCAAATTACACTTGTGTGACGTGTGCCTATTGTTCTTTCCCTCCATCATTTTTCAGTAATGGAAGTTACACATCACATCATCTTTTTAAGTATGAATATTAATTTCTTTAACTTTTAAAAGTAATTTTGATAAAAGAACAATAATTGGAGTGTTAAAGGTTAATGACCTCGTAACTTTCCATTTCCTAAAAATAATGGGCCTCGGCCCTACAGGCCTTGACTTTATGGAGAGTTACTCGGACATTAACCTTTACATAAAGGCTCACAAAATAACAAATATATATTTTTTCTGAATAGCTGTTACCTTTAAAAGATATGTATCATAATGCCTATTCAATATATTGTTGAAACCTGTAATATATTTTACAGACGCTTCGTCCAGCCTGAATGCCTCTTTCTTGGTAACCAGCATCAATTATGTCAGTCTGATTAAAATCTACCTTTTTCCGAGTAATATAATTTGCAAAATAATGAATCTACCAGGATACGAATGTTCTGTAGATTCCTCGCCACAAGGTCGGTTTTGCGAGGAAACCTCCAAACGATATGAGTTTGTATACCGGTATAGATGTACTATTTTACCATTTGTAGGCTATTCCTCGTATTATCAGACCGCAAATAAGTATGTTGAAACTGATTGTTATATTGGCCATGACCTTCAATACTGAATAAAACCTCTCTGTCTGTCAAAACGTTTATTGAATAAGCTTCCATTTATGAGTGAGTGAGTTGGGGTTGAACGCCGCTTCCAAGAGTATTTCACTTATATCGCGGCTGCTAGTATTATGGCAGGGAGAAAACCCGAAACGCCATGTGGCTATGCACTGCGGTGAAACCTGCGAGCCTGAACTCGGCTTGAACTAGTGAACCATGGGTGGTACTACACTGAAATTCAGTGTAGCATTGCACCCAAACCTTACTGCATGTAGAACAGTTCTTTACTGCAGACAAACCCCGGACCTCTTGATCCAAAGCCGAACGCGCTAACCACTGAGCTATCCCGTCCCCCTTTTTGGGATGAAACAAATAATATGCCTAGAATCAAAAGTATTTTTAAATGTCCTTCATTAATAATAGTGACGTTTCGGTATAGATCCTTATACCGTTATCAAGGTTTCAAGGTTTTTCAAGGTTTTTTATTAACTCAATTCCACCATCGGTGGTACATAAGCATAATACATTCACATTTATATACATAATAAATTGATCAAGATGGCATATGCATATAAACATGTCATGCAGATACAAAATACAAGTAGGGCAATAAATATGTGCAATGTACAAATACTAACTAAGAGTTTTAGTAATCTTAAAGACATGGTTTATAAATAATGACAACTGTTTTATATACTTAATCTTTTTTGTGGTCAATAATTGTTTCATTGCTAAAAGGTTAGAAAATTTCATAAAATGGTCTGGGATATACTTGATACGTTGTTGGAGAAGAGCTTCACATCGAAAAAGATAGTGAAACTCGTCTCCTATAGCTGGAGAATTACATAAGTTACATAAACGTTCATGTTTTGGAATATCTTGCCAGCGTCAGGTTTCAATCGGGAAGTTATGATTACTTGTCCTAAACTTCAAAATTGGATAGTATACAGAACGAGGCATGAACAGATGAGTTTCAAAACACGGATGTCTTAAAGATTTGATAATATATACCTTTCGACCTATTTTTAACTGAATTTTGCCAGTTTTGTAAGTGTTGATCGGATAGAATCTGTTTAATTTTAAAAGTGAGATCAGACGTTGTATACAGCCATGGTTTGTTAAATACCAAGGATATCACAATCGTTTAAAATCTTTTTAATAAATGAAATCCATCGTAGATTCTTCACGAGGTTTGAATTTTCTTGCGATATGAATGTATATATAATAAACTAGATATATTTAATGTTTCGTTATTAGTAGCTATCCTATGCCTATAAATTCTGATATCAATCTTTATTTCGTACTGAAGAGGCCTCAGGCCTATAGTACATTTGCATAAGTCATGTGAATATATACATAAATAAATAGTGTACATTAGTTCGCTATGACATTTTTTTCTACAAATCATAGCTTTATTAATATACATCGCAAGATTTTGTAACGTTCTTTGATTTGTACTGCTCATTAAACTAGAGAATCTAGTGATAATTGGATGGACTTAGTAATATTGTTTAATATACTTACAACGTAATGAGTTATATAGTGAACAGGTGAAAAGAAAGTGGTATTCATCTTCAATTTCGTTTAAATTACAAAGTGTACATATTCTGTCTTCTCTTTTCATATTTCTATACCTGCCATTTTCAATAAATAAATCATGGGATGAACATCTAAATCTTGCTAATGATCGTCTGTACTTTTTTTTAATATCAACACATGATAAGAAAGCTTCTTTTGACAGATTGCATAAGAGAAACATTTTTTTGACAGAAATTTTTTATCACACCATGTTTGAAAATATATATCTTTTAGCCTTGTCGTTAGCGAATGGATGAATAACTTATGAGATTCTACATATTGTGAATTCCAAGCATTCCCGAAGAGAGAACAGTAGGCTTCCGACACGGGATGCCCAATTTCTTTGACCATTATTATCGTACAATAGCATCATATTATAAAAAAAAATCGGTATTCTATTAGAAGGCATAGCTAGAAGTCTTAACCAATATTTTACTGCATTTACGGTAGTGGAAATATAAAGTGGAAACCTCCCAAGTTCACCATAAACCATAACACTGGGTGTAGTTGACTTTACTCCTACAAATTTCTTACATGCATATAAGTGGACTTTTTCAATTACCTCCGTATTTTGCAAACCCCATACTTCTGAGCCATACAATAATATTGGTTTTATTTTTGCATCAAAGATTTTGAAAAAGGTCTGGTGCGTGAGATCGCCTAAGATACGTGTCTGCCTCCAGATACCGATGAACACTTTTTTTTAGCTTGGGTTGCTGCCTGATTGAAATGTTTGTGCCACGAAAAGTTTCTGCTAAAATATACACCCAAATATTTATAAAATGACGTTGTCTCCAATAGTTTCTTTTTAAAATACCATTGTTCTGCTTTTGCTAGTTTCCAGCCATTTTTAAATACAATAATTTTCGATTTAGATCTGTTCACTTTTAGATTCAATTTATCTGAATACTTCTCATTGATTGATTCATTGATTGTCTTTGTAAGCCAATAATAGTTGACGAAAATAAGACAATGTCATCCGCAAATAAGAACAAAAACAACTCAATAATGTCTGGGTGTAGCTGTATACCATGGGCACAGTTTTTTCTAATTCGAATGGCTAATTCATTAAGGAAAATGGCGAATAAAAACGGGCTCAAAACGCAACCCTGTCTAACTCCCAAGTGGCTATTGAAAATATCGGATATATCGTTGTTATTCCGAACACATACTTTGACATTCTCGTAAATGTTGCATAATAATTTGCTCATTTTCATACTCAAACTGTGTGATTTTAATAAGTTCCATAATTTGTTTCTTTCAACTGACTCAAATGCTTTGGCAAAGTCAACAAAAATATATAAAATTTACCCCCTTTAGCATTTAAATATCTTTCTATTAGAGTTTGTAAAGTGAAAATATTATCGATTGTTGAATATCTCTCTCTAAATCCTGCTTGCTCTTCGCTTATTTTATCCAGGGTATCTGCCCAGAAAACTAGTCTCTTGTTAATAATATAGGTGATGAATACCTTGCCGAGGATGCTTAAAAGAGTGATACCTCTGTAATTATTCATGTCTCGTTTTCTACCTTGTTTATGTATCGGGACAATAACTCCAAGAGACCATGATTCAGGAAATTTTCCATTTTCTAATATCACATTAAATAGTAATTCTAAATACGGTAGCAAAATATCTGTCGAGTTTTTTTTAAAGAATTCCGGCAGTATATTGTCTATTCCCGGAGCTTTATTACACTTCAGATGGCGAATACTATCGAGAATTTCTTCTCTGCTAATAGGTGAATCTAAAATATCATTAGCAAACTGTAATTCAGAGTCTGTTTGTAATGAAGCTTGACTGCTATGAACGTCTGTATCAAATAGAGTATCATTCCTAATATCTATAGAAGAGGAGAATAGATCTTTGAAGTAATCATGCCAGTCACTGATATCAATCTCGTTTGAATTACGTTGGTTACCCAGACTTCTAAGTTCGGACCAGAATTGTTTAGAATCATTAATGCTTTTCTCTAAGTCATGTTGTCTATCATTTAAATATTTCTGTTGCTTTCGTTTGCAAGTTTCACTATACTTGTTTCTAGCTATATGGTATTCACGAAGGTTCTCAATCGTTTTATTTTTCCTAAAGTGATTTAAATATCGACATCTTTCTTTGTTCAAACGATCGCATTCAGCATCAAACCATTTACATGTATTCCCCTTGCTCGCATCGTATTTATATTTTCCATTTTGTTTTTTCATACTTGAGGCAGATAAACATAACGCATCTGTTAACAAACTTACACTCGTATCAATATTAAACATGGCACAATCCATAGATTTGTCGAGTAGTTCTTGAATAGAATCAGAAAAGAGATTATGTAGAGCTTCTCTTCCAAATTCAGCGATCGAGGCAAAATTAGGCGCAGAGTTTCTTAAATTAGTCGCCAACTTTAGCAACTAATTGGTACCAATTAGTGGTGGCTCTAATTGGTACCCTCACCCTGCCTTTGTCCTCTCATCCGCCCCCATGCTAATTAACTTACTACTCTCTGGTTTCCTTGTTATCACAACTTCACTTGATCATCCATTTATGTCATTGTTACCTCATCTTGTTGTGTATGAGTATATCCTGTATATAACCTGCTGTTTCACCATCTCTCCCATATGCTTGATAACGGTATAATGATCTATACCGAAACGTCGCTTTTGTTAATAAAGAAGATGATCATCCATAAAATATATTTGTCTTCTTCATCACATCAACTTCTAGAATGCCTCTCAAACAGTTTTTGCCCCTGACGGGATTCGAACCCCGAACCTCTCGATCCGAAGCCGAACGCGCTAATTCTATTTATGTAAAAGGAAGTGATTGGGTATAGCGCGAATTATATTATATAATTCCCTATCTGAAAGTTTGTGTTCGAACCTATGGAAAACTATTTCTTCATTAGTAAATAGAAATGGTTAAACCTGCACACAGAGGGCCACATACGTTAGTAGTACTTATACCAAATATGCCTGTAACAAAAGGTTTTGAAAATAGTGTGTTGAACTTGTTGATACTTTTTCAAAATTATTTTCCACTATTCTCAAATCTAGTGAAAACCATAGCTGTATTGTTGTACGTAAAACATTACACCCAGTGTAACTATATTGAAGTTTGCGTGATATTTCTGCATACATTTATAAATACTGATTATGTCTTTCTCTTATTTTATAATTTTTCAAAACTTTTTAAAACGTCCAGGGCTTTAGTTACGGATTTTGTTTATTTTGACAAAGTAACATAATACATAAAAACAAAAATGACCTTCACCTTAGAATTTTTCTATTTTAAACAGTAGAAAACTTCTCGGAATATGACAAATTCACAAAATATAGCGATTTTTCTTGTTTTTATAAAGTACGCACAAAACTATAGACAGGTATGAATACTATTTTAGACTATCTATAAATATGTCCACACGTTTTAAGCCACTTTGAGAGCTATTATGAGGTGGAGTGATGGAGAGATACTAACTATGCACGAACTTATATTTCTCTCCTTTACGCTTATAATAGCAATAAATACAAAAACGCAAATTGTGTATTGGACTAGAACACGCGGTGCAATTTAGTACTGATACGACATACCTTCCATATAGGCCTACGCTTCGAGAGGGGAGTTATATTTAAATTTAATTAAATCAGAGACCATAAAATAAATTATTTATGGCATCTGATTAAATTAATGGATTTGGTACGTGTTCTTCAAATTCAACTTAGTGGAGCCTTAGTGAAACATACAATATAGCTTACACACAAATATATACTCACTTTATACTTTATACTTTTAATATCATTATTATAGAAAAAGAGTAAAGTTACAGGAAAATAAGAAAAAGGTGATACTAATAATTCGATATGATACGATCAGGTTATTGTATTAAGTATTACATCTTCCAGAGATGAATTGGTGATTTTAAATTCGTTAAATAAATCAGAGTGTTGTCTCTGTAAGGAAAATATTCGCTGTCAATACGTCTTAGTAGGAGTCAGTGCTCTATTTTCAAATAGTCTGCCATTATTTAAAAATACTAGAATAAGTGATATATTTTATGATGGAATATAAATGAAAAATATGTTACATATAAATCCTGTCCTTCTTGTGTAGTCTTCTAAGTCCTTGTGTATTAGTCAAATTTACTATGAAGAAAAATATGTCTAGAAGGTAACGGTAATATTGATCTAGTTTGATAAACTTTTTCACGCCCATGAGAGTGCAATCTAGTCGTTATATTATGAATGGACTCTCCCGGTTATGTGAATCCGAGGACTTTTCATTCGATATTAACTCCCTAACAACTTTATATTCTATAATAGTTTTATTATTTCTTAAAGGATAAAGAGCACACTTTGTATAATTTATTTGCTAAATAGTGTAAGTGTTGTTATAAGAAATTGAAAACAAATAGTGTTTGTAACTATTTAAGCATCTAAGAACAATTCAGGTGATGGTCCGCTTAACGAATTCAAATTTGTCTTTAGGAATATAGTTTCGTGACGTTACGATTCTTGAGCACAAGTTTTGCAACGTCATATAGCAACAGCATCACCTAACTTCCGCCAAGGGTGTATACACGACTTGGTGTGTTGTTTCTTTCCCATCACTCTGTAAGTTTACACTTATTACCGTTTACTCGAGTGGCAGCATCAACGTTATTCTGGATTGCATGTAAATTAACTGTTTCATACGATTATTAGCAATTTGCTAGCCTTTTCAAGGACTAATATTCTTGTTGTCATGTAAATTTGACGTTTCGTCTGCTCGTGGAAACTTGTATGTGATTATATTTATCAGGTAATCAATGGGTGCTATTTTATTTATGTTTATATAAAAAGTTAGAGATCTCCACGTTAGTTTATTGTTTATCAAATCAATAATAGCCCTCGATCTCCACTTTCCTAAATTTCCAACTTTCAACACATTTGGTTTTTCTCCGGTTTTCCAGTTCACTATCGATTAGTTCTATTTCCCCTCGTTCTATTACCGCGCTGTGTTTTGTATTTTGTTTTTAAACATTTATTCAGGGATTATATCTCTGTTTTGCAGACAAATAAATAAAACAACATGGGAAAGAAGGTGAAAGAAGACAAGAAAGCTCCCCCAGAAGATGTGGTAAGTTTGAAATAATTCAGTTACAATTTTTGGATAACCTTTAGTGTTATTTTATGGTGAAGATCACTCTTATAATTTCATTTTTTACATTATTTCAGTTTGACACAATCCTGGTGGAGAGCCGACAGGCTGCTACTGTAGTTCTCATGCTCAACAGTCCAGAAGAAGATGTCCAGTCAAAAGCATGTGAAGCCATTTATAAATTTGTTGACAGATGTAAGTAAAAAAAATTGTTGAAAATGATAAATTACTTATGATTATTTGATACGTTGACTATTTAGACAATAACTAACGAGTGACGGGGAATGACAGATTATCTTTCCCGAGTTATATCATTTAATTACACACAATTGATATAACGAGGGAAAGATAACCTGCCATTCCCCGTCATGAGTTGGTTATGGTTTATATTACCCATATGACAAATTAAAGTAAAAACGCGAATATTAAAAGCCAATAGCTTCTCTAAAAGGACCCGAGAAGGAGATGAATCTCCATATCCATACGCGTGTGACGTGGGTTCACTTCTTACGTACCTATCCTTGTTTACTCCGCACGATTAAAATGTCCCCTGCGAAAATGTCTTTCACAATGGCTTTAGTTGAAAGTTTTGTATTCCTGCCAATTACTATCAATCCATGATTATACATATAAGCTATTGCAACATCCATATCAAGAGGTATGCGAAGCTCAAAAACAAGTCGGCTCAAACCGAAAAGCCCTGTGACGTTACAATCGACACTGTGATGTCATAACCGCTCGCGCCTATGACGTCATTACATTCGAACGATCGCCGTCGCTCTTGAAGCTTTCCGTGGTTATACAGTCAAGCAGTAATCGATAGTTTCTTTAAATTTCGGACAATTTAACTGCTTCCTCCGACATTTGATGCGTCGGCACATGTACGAAAACGCTAATTTCAACTGCGGGAAACAAATAAAACATGTTAAAGTGCAGAAGACAGTTTCTAAAGTTACTAGTCGGGAAAAGTAAGAAAGATGAATGAAGTAGTTCCGGCAACCAATGAAATTCTTATTTTTCTGTAACAGCCAATCAAAAGCCAGAAAAAGGTGTAACTCCCATGTGACTTACAGGAAAAATACTACCCTGTGTCCGTTTTCCCATATGGGTAATATTCTTGAATATAATGTCAGTTAATGCGATCAACTTAAACAGAATATATTTCATTTTGTGTATTTTTTGTACTAAAAACGTGCAATAATGTGTAACTCTGTATAGCAAAGTATGTTATGGAAATGTTTTCAGGCAATTTAATTTATTATCACCTATGAGGGCAAAATCATATTAGTGTTCATATAATTTTTCATATGATCACCTGGAGCAAAATATCACTTTGTAATGTCATGGTGACAACACGCTTTGTCTATGACATTACGTTCTAAATGCATGACTGTATACCGGTAGCCAGTCTATGCTTGAAAGTACATTTTATCATATTTTCCTCACATGTATGAATTTGGTAATAAATAGAACATTATAATCGTGTGTATGTCATACTATATTTACAACATTCATGCTTGAATATCTGTATATCCCTCTCTCTTGCTTAGGGAAATACTTATTTTCAGACAGTCATGTATACCATAGTATGACATGGATAAGGACATATAATATCCACTATGTCTGTGATGTATTTCATCAGGTGATGAGAACAAGAAGACCCTGTTGGACCTGGACTCCATCGACCCGCTGCTGAGACTTGTGCAGGGAGACGACCGAACTGTGAGAAGGAATGCTTGTATGGCTCTTGGTGTTATGTGCGCTCACCGTGAGTGATCCGGATATTCATTTGTAACTCATAGTATACAGTTGTGATTACCTGAAGCTCTCTGTTAATCAAATGTTATTTTGAGATTTTAGATTCGAAACCTTAATTGCTAGTGATTTCAAAAGATATAAATTAGTAAGTTTTGTGGTGTAGAGTTTATAATTGATGAGTCAAGATTTCTATTTTGATACTGTGCAAGTCAAATAAGGCTGTGATAATAATAATAATAATAAAACTTTATTACCTCGAAAGGAATTCATTTAACGGTTTTAATATTAGGACAGTGAGCACTGGTAACCTATTTAAACAGACAACCTTACACCTTCATATTTGCTACTTTTCAAGCTAAATTTATATTATTCCAATGCGTTCTCCAATATTTATAAGTGATGAAAATGTATAAGGTCTGTTATGTTGTAACTATGATCTTTGTATATTTCAGCTGAAGTGAGGAAAGTCTTGAGAAAGAGAGAGGAAGCTATCCCAGCTTTCGTAAATCTTTTACAGCCTGAAGGTAAGACTAATTCAAGTGCAATAAAGGACAAGATAATATAACTCATCTCAAAACTATGGAGAGAGGTTTTTTGAGGGGCATTAAAAAGCTGATGATTTGAAGGAGAACAATTTCTATGGATAGTCAACTTCTTTATTGCAATAGATGCAAAGTTTAAGTGCAGATATTAACACAGTAGTACCTTCACTGAAACCTTGCAACGAAGAAGCTGACAATCAACAGAACATGTTTTCCTTCATATGAAGTAAACTGTTGTGTACATCTAATTGCATTGAAACATTTGGACCAATAATTTTTATACAGTGCCATGCTATAAGTTAACGGACGCTGACATAATTTCCATAGAGTTGCATGTTAATTTAGTCTAGGATAAATAATTTTCATAGATAGGATTTTTGTCCGATTATATTCAAATTTATCAAGGTTGTGAGGAATCATCTTGGCTACAACCTCATAATTTATGTTTAATTTTTCATTTCCATTATAGGGAATTACAGTAATTTGATCAACAAATATACGTAATTGTGAAAAATTTAACATGGCAATCTATGGGAAACGTTTTTATTTAATGTACATATGTAGGTAAATCGGATAAATCTATGTGAAATTGAAGTCAGAAAATCAAATTAAATTATGTACTTCAAGCCGAAATGATTTAAAATAAAGCTGAGAAATTTGACATTGATACAATGGGAACTTATTTTATAAAAATTATTTATCCTAGACTAAATTAACATGCATGTCTATGGAAAAAACGTCTTATGGCGTAACTTATGGCATGGCACTGTATGTTTAGAATTAATGTTAGATGTTTTTGTCTGTTTACAGAGGACACAGTGGTACACGAGTTTGCTGCTCTGGGTATGTCCTATCTAGCTACAGAGTTCACTAGTAAGGTTTCCATCTACGAGAACAACGGCATTGAACCCCTCGTCCGCTGCCTCAGTTCAACAGATCCTGATGTACAGAAGAACGCGATTGAAGCTCTAGCACAGATGATGCTTGTGAGTCAATAAGCCGTGCGATATCTTTCATGGAATGATATTTTTTTAAAATAATGAAGTGACTATAAATCATAACTTTATAAGGATATTAACTATTTTCATTATCTACAACATGCACATGGTGGTCTCGTCTCTGTCTCAGCACTTGGAAAAAGGTAACAGCAACCTCTATGTCTTTCAGTGAGGTTTTGATGTTCTTCCTTATTCAACATTACTCTCATGTAGAAAATAAAGTGTTAATATATTACCCACTGCATCCACGGCAATGCCGTGGATATTTAATCGTAACTACAGAAATACATCATCCCTTAATGAATCGTGTTATTTCCATGATGAATATTTCATAGTTTTCTTCTAAAGTTTGTTCGCATCCCTGCAGTTACATTGTTAACTTTCTTGTATGATGTTATTGTTATATCAGGATTACCAGACCCGGGGAGGGATCCGAGAGTGTGACGGTCTGCAGCCCATGTTAGATCTACTTAAGTCGGAGTACGCCATCATCCAGAAACTAACTCTCCTAGCACTCGACAGAGCTTCACAGGATGGTGAGTGCACTCTGTTTTCGTATGAATCTTAAAGAATCATGTACATAATGATCACTCCTCAGGCAACTGAAAGTATTTTAAAATTCATGTCAGAAGAATATTTAATATTTATATTAATCTTTCCCTAAGAAGTTGAGCTGATACTTTGATATATCATTGTCACTGTTTAACTATTGTTTGACAACTTGGGATTTTAATTATGACCCCATGGTACTATGACCCCACTATTCCCACAGGAGAGAACCGGTCGTCATTGAGAGAGCTGGAGGCGATCTCCCACCTCATCAACTTCTTGGCTCACCCAGAGTGGAACGATCTGCACGTGATGGCTGTCATGGTCCTCTCCAACCTTCTTGAAGATCATGAGAGTCTCGAAGTACGTAGATTCATTTTGAAGATAACTTTTATCATCTGAATGATAATTATCTCTGTTATTTTTTTAAGCAGATATAGATATATAATTATAATTAAAATCATTGCATTCAATTATGACAGCAAATCAAGGAGACAGGAGGGTTGAAGAAGCTGGTTGCCATTATCACGGACCAGCCCCCGGCGGAGGAGGAAGTCAAGGGGGGCAAGGCCGACAAGAAGGCGGGGTCTCGTGCTGGCAAGAAGAGTGCTAAGGGGGATTGTGAGTAGATTTGGTTAATTGTTTACCTTTCATTTCATATTTATGGCCTATTTTGAAAATGGGAGATTCCAAAAGAATACAATTGCATCATTGTGATAAAAAGGATCTTGTGTCTTGCAGAAATGCTTGCAGAAAGGACATAACTAAAACTATAAAAAAGGGATTTTGTGTTGATTTGTATTCATGTGGGATATAGAGACATTGAATTAAGAATGGGTGATGATTGATTTATAAAACTTCATGACTTTAAGTTACAATTTCTTACTGTCAACAGCTCCGAAGAAAGGTGGCGGGGGTAGTGAAGAGAAGGATGACCAGCCCCCGGGGGGCGAGTCTATCATCCCCACACTCCCCGATGTAAAGATGAGTGCTGCCAAGGCCATAGCAAGGTCTGCAAGGAATGGTCAGTTTTGCTTCACTGCTTCATTTGTTTCCCCAGCATTCTATAATGGAAGAGAAAAAGTGATATGTGAAAAGTTGTTAAAATAAGCTTTCGCTGTCAATAAAGTGAAAATGTTTTTCTGTAAGATGTGTTACTAAACATCTTCAAATCTGGAGATTTCATGATTTCTCTTTCATGAATGTTTGTAAATTGTCATCTAGTTCTATTGTATATAAAATTGTGATGATAAAGTGAAATCATTTTATATTATTTTATTTCTGAAATTGATTTTCCACTGCTTAAAGAACTGGAAGTATTGGTATCATGAAAAATGAACCTGTTCCAACTTTTGTTGATATATTTGATGTCCAAAGTCTTAGTGTCAATTGTGAAATTCTCTAATTGAGTGAATATTCTTATGTTTCTGCGTCCAGTTGAGAACCGAAAGATTCTACATGAGCAGGAAGCAGAGAAGATGTTGATCCACCTTCTGTCCCACGACTCTGGAGATGTACAGAGCTGCGCCGCCCTGGCTCTAGCTACCATGTGTGAGAACCTCTCCAGCAGGGACTCCATCAGAGAGTGGGGTCAGTATATCTTACAAGAATGCTAAATTTATGGTAGTATGCATCCTTGGTTACCTATGGTTTTATATATGCTCCGTTACTCTCCACTATATCACCCATGAGAAACTCTGTCAGCGTAATCTGTACTAAAATTACCCGCCCTTGGTCGGCGTGACGAAGTCAGTAACCAAAGAAAATACTCAATACGATAAGACAGAAATGGTCAAGGGAGATAACCGGTGACGGATGGCTAACAAAATGACCGCGCATGCTTTGCAACGAAGTGATATGAATTGTCATTGGCTCGCAGGTCCAAGCTGCGTAGCGGTTTGATTGGCTCACGCCGGCCAAGGGCGGGTTATTTGAGTACAGATTTCTCTGATGAAATTTCCCATGGGTAATATAGTGGAGAGAAACGGAGTACATATAAAAACCTGGGTAACCGAGGATGGGAAGTATGAGGACTTATCAAAACCAAACTCCCCTTGCCAGTTTCCATCACTGGCTAATTTAAGTCTTAGTTTTGATAATTTTGCTTTGCTACTGTAGCAGTGTGTTGCACCTGAACTTTGTAGAGCAGAAAAGTTAACAAAATGCAGCAAGGCATAAATTAGCCAGTAAATGGAACTGTGCAGGTTATGGCTTGCAAGGGTAGTTTATCAAACCCCAATATATGCAGATCTTGTCTCTATGTGACTTTGCAATTTGCGTATTGTCACTTCTATCTCTGGAAATACATGTTACGATGATAATTGCTCGCTAATCAGACATTGCTTGGCATTTGTGCCTATGGTACCAACACCACTGTACGACATTGAATTATTCAATAATATATGAAAGTAGATTTTTACTTGGCATGTGTAGTCTATGAAATTTTGACCACATGTCACTGACATTCCTTTTCAATGATCCTCGAAACTTTGATCAAATTATTCCATTTCTGTGGATTTTAGATGGGTTACCTCCCCTGGTGAAGCTGCTAAACTCTGATAACGGAGACGTGAAGGAGTCTGTAACTCTTGCCCTCGCCAACCTCACCTCCGCAAACTCATCCAATTGCAAGTAAGTGTCTTTCCTGAAACCAAGCTAAGAAGTATTCAAGCTCAGAACATTTGAATTAGGAGAAAAAAAAATAAAAATACAATTTGAAAGAAGACTTTTAAATGTCATCTTCTCTGTTCCTGCTTCCCTGATATTTTAAATATATCTTTGATGCTTTTTCAGTTGCATATTAATTTATAACAAATTTAGAAATATTCCCAATAACAATGAATCTCGGGAAATTGATCTCATGCTAAATATGTAAATTCAATGACATAACATACGAAAAAGAACCAATTTGTGAGATGTCTTTTGTTGAGTTTATAATGATAGATGTTGTTTCCCCCCAGTGAGCTACTGAACCTGAACGGAATTGACCCACTGATCCAGATTCTGACTGACAGCCGTGAGGAGGCGGTTGCCAACGCTGCAAGTGTGCTCACCAACCTGGCCCAGGAGGAGGTACTTCGAGTGGAGTGTCAGAGCAAGGGTGTCGTCACCTACCTTATAGAGCCCCTCAGGTCCTGGTGGGTGCCATCTTATATGCATATTGGGTCTTTATGTGTTTGGTATAGAATTCTCAGTCGGAATTGATTTTGAGTTTCCAAAAATGGTGGACGGTTTATTTTACAGTCATGAATTCAATTGATTTTTTTTTTACAGCAACACAAATGTACAGAGTAAAGCTGCCCTTGCCACAGCAGCTTTTGTTTGTGATGCAGACTCCAGAACTGAGGTGTGTACTTCTTACCTAAGAATTATATTGAAGAAATTATAATAAATTATAATAAACATAAATAACAACTTCATCCAATATTATATTGATCAGCCAAAACAGAATTTGTAATGAAATTTTTTTACATTTAGGTAATTTCATATGTTCTTTATTTATATTATTTTTTTGGTAGCTAAGAGAAAATGGTGGGATTGAGCCCCTGATTGTGCTGTTGCATTCTGGGAATGACGAGGTGCGGAGGAACGCCTCCTGGGCTGTGACTGTGTGTGGTGTAGACGAACCCACAGCAACGGAGATCTGTAAACTTGGGTACGTTTTTACTGATTGCAATGATTAAATTAACTTTTCATTATCCCAAGTTGAAGGTTAATTTATCTTCAATATGCATGTTCTAATATGGATGAAATTTAATTCTAAGTAATTGCAAATTTCAAACAGGTAATACTTAATTTAAAATAAGTTGACAATCTTGTCTGATATTCAGATGTCAATTACACTGTGAAATGCTATTCTTTCCAATTAAAGATAAAAATCCCCAGTTTAAGATTAATTTTGTGTTTTCTGCAGTGGTCTGGATGTTCTACAGCAGATCCAGCTGTCCGCAACACGACGCAGTCCGTTCACTGACGCAGCACTGGAGAGACTTCTAGACAGCAACCTCGCTGCTAAATATGCTCTGTCTGGAACTCTAGGTGCTTAAACCTTTTAATTAATGTTTACAAAACCATTTAGGCAGAAAGGATATATGGTCTCTAAGTTTGACCCCCAGTCTACACGTAAGGTTCAACTTAAATTAACTTAAGAATCAGTTTATTATATGCCAATACTTACAGGTGTGCTTAGTTATAGACTGTACAAAATACTAGCAATTTATCTCTGCCATCTATTACAAATGGTAAGTTGTGAAAAGAGCTTATGGCCACATGGGGATCAACATTTTTTCTGAATTCAAAAGTTGACTTTTGGTCAGTGAAATATGGTTTTGACCCCCACTCCACCCCTTCAAAATTAAGGTTCTCTAGCTTCAGCTCAATGTTATTAATTGCTTATGACATCAGACTTTGCTTATGATTCATCATCCCCTTTTGAGCAGAGTAGCAGATTTCAGCTGTGTTTAGCGACCTTTAGATTATATTCCACCGTCTCTTGGGCCTGGACCTTCAAATTTCATGCCTTTTTTAACATTCAGCTTCTTTTTTAAGAAGTAATTCTCCTATTTGGCAATATAAATAAAAAAAACTTGCATGTGTTCACATAACTATGTGTTTCTCTGATAAGCCATGTTCTCCTGTACCCAGGGAGCAGCAACCTGGTTGAGGACGGATTTTTTGACGCAGGTCAGCTGAAGCCTGGCACCAAGTTCCTGTCTCTGGAGGACTACTGTAAACAGGACATGAACGACAAGAGACCCATCCTCCTCATCAATGCTAAACAGGAGTGAGTATCTTGCTTGTACATTCAAGCTTTGTTTGCCATCACATAGAGGATCATGATCATTTCGTGAGTGCGGAGGGAAAGGTGTTTTGTATAGATGTGACTACTGTTGAGTAATCCTGTTTGTTTTGTGTGTTGTCCTTATAAGTGTGTATACTAAACTTTAACAATCGTTTACAACAGTGTACACTGGTGATATTTCTTACTTTGTAAGACTTAATTTGTTGATTGTTTTCTCTTCAAAACTCAATAGTGATTTTGGATTCACAAATATTGGTCACACACATTCTAAATGTGTATCTATGACTGTTACCATACACAATTGTCAAGAGGAAAACAGGGATGTATGGTTTTCGATGATGCACGAGCATCAAACAACAAAAACAGACTTTACTGAACTCCGTAACATGATGACCTCCGTGTATGACAGAATTCCTGAGGTGAAACCTGAGGTTCAGGTGGTTCCTGAGTCGGAGCCAGAACCTGAGCCAGTTCCCCCCTCCGCCATGGGGAGGCGCATGTCTTGGAAGACCATTCTCAAGAAAAAGTATTTACTGAACGACTAGTTAGATAGGATAGTACAATCTTATAGACAGAATTGACAACCAGCTCGTGACAGCTATTCTGACAAATGAGTTCTCAACTATCTAGTGTCCTCTCAAGAGCCATTACATGTCATAGTCATTTGGAAATGGTAATAGTTACTAATAGAAATACTGACAACTAGTTAGAATATGTTGCTTGTTTATATCTATTTGAGCTCACTAGTCATTCTTGATTAAAAAAATCACAACACATAAAAGGTTAATAGCTGATGATAGCTAGTGAAAATACTGATCGACAGATATAGATCTATAAAATATTTTCAAGAGAAGATATTCATTAAAGAACATATTCTATATAATAATGTTCATAATTACCATGTTCAATATCCAGAAAACGTATGAAATAATCAACAGTAGTTAGTGCTATTTTACTGATATTTTACAATCATTTTTACAGCCTAAGTGCTTACTTAGTCGAATTATTAACATTAAAGCTTTTAGAAGAGACAAGCTAATGTTGCAGATCATAAAATGTAGTAGAACCAGATCTTTCCAAAATCCAATTCTTGTGTTGCAATCAATTAATCATACAACATTTTGAAAAACAAATGCACATTGATTGTAAAGCTTGGGTTGATATTTGAAAAGGCCTCATGGTGAATTGGTAGGCTTCACTGTAGTATCTAAGCATTGACTTACATATGTTAGCTATTTCACAGTTACAAGGTATGGCTGACAAACAATAAAATATGACTTCGCATTGTAGAAGTTAAAAGTAGGGTTCTATCGGGGTATTTTTTGTGGAAACGAAATTCGAGAGAATCTTCCTGTTTACACATTATGTTATTAATACATCATCAAAACAAAGTCAAATTGAAAGATGGTAATATTTTGATGAATTTATATTTCACAACTTGATAAACACAAGTGTACATTTGTTGAAAAATAATACAATACGAACTGCAAGTTGGGAAAACTTCGCTACAGCATAACAGCAAAGTGATTAGTTTTATGACATGTAATGTGTAAGCATGTGAATACTCTATCAGTTGATGTCTTTAGTTATTAAAAAGTTGCATAATTAGGTACAATATATCGTGTTTTCATTTCATGTAATGCAAAAAAATCCAAGATGGCGACAGAACTCGCCCTTTAAGGTGATGAAGAATGTGGAATTGTTTTATGGATAAACAACTTCGTTATTCTGTGTGGGCAATTTTTGGACATAGAATGTCATTGTCAAGCAATGATTCAAGCAAATCATTGCTTGGCAACAACAGTTGAATATCATGTTGAAACATTGTTACGCAGATGGAAGAAGGTGTTTATCCTTAAAAGATGTTCTTTTTCTTAAAAGAAATGTCTATAATTAGCAATAGGCTTCATCATAATCAGATAAATAGCTAAACTATTATGTTACTTCACAATGCAAAATTATTCTGTAGTGTTATGTAAAATCAAACATTTAAAAATACTTTTAATTCTAGGCATATCATTTGTTTCATCCCAAAAAGGGGGGCGGGTTAGCGCAGTGGTTAGAACGTTCGGCTTCGGATCAAGAGGTCCGGGGTTCGAATCCCGTCAGGGGCACGGCAACTTTGTCTGCAGTAGAGAACTGTTCTACACGCAGTACGGTTTGGGTGCAATGTTACACTTAAATTCAGCGTAGTACCACCAATGGTTCGCTAGTTCCAGCCGATGCTCGCAGGTTTCACTGCAAAGCATAGCCACATGGCGTTGCGGGCTTTCTCCCTGCCATAATACTAGTAGCCACGATATAAGTGAAATACTCTTGAAAGCGGCGTTAAACCCCAACTCACCTCACCTCACCTCATCACACAAAGATTAATATCATACAAACCTAAAATTTCAATATAAGTTCAATATAAAACCATGTTCACTTGAGTATTTGATTAAGTGAATGGTGAACAAGAAGATTAAGTCAAATAAGTAAATTCTTAAATCTAAACACACATGATTAGCAGGTCAAGTTTTAAATATTCGATGCATTAGTTTTTTTTTCTTTAGTTCATTGAAAATTAGGATTAATTGCTTCTTTTTGCCCCAATTTTTTAATTTTATTTTTGCTATTATAATTGTGCTTTTAATCATTATATTTTTCATTTAATGAATTTTATTTTTAATTTCATTTCATTTTATCAATAAAGGTTTGAATTTGTTTCACCAATGAAAATATAACTAAAATTTTTAAACAAGCAAATTAAGCCAATCACAATTAATATATACCAGTTTATGAACCAGAACCTGGTAACTTGATTTGGAAACTTTAACTATTTGTGATTTTTCTTTAATTTTGCCATTTAAAGTGACAAAATACGACTATTGAGCTTTTTACTTTTCAAACCTATATCATACTCTTACTTTACTTACATAAATTCTATAAAATAACATTTAAAAAATGTAGATAAATTATGCATATAACTATCATAAATTCAGCCGGAAAAAAGAAAAACATGCTCTACCAGTCAATGTTCAAAAAGGTGAGTCTCAGATTCTTTAAAATAATAACCAAAAAACAGATATAATTAAATATTGTAAGTTATTCATTGTTTGCCTTGTTGAATCTACTGTGCCTCACAATGTGAGTGACGTAATATGTTTGTTAATCTGTACACTAGAATACTTAGATTTTAATAGTTTTATTGGTCATCAGAGACATTGTTTACTTTGGTATATCTAGGATAACTGAAATAATATGTGTGTGATATTAAACTAGTAATAACATCTAAACTAAATAAAACTGGACTTAGATATAGTTATTGATTAATAGACCTGTAAACATTCCTTCAGAAATAATTCCTTCAAGTGTGATATTAAAAGAAATTAATATATTTTCTAAAGGGGTTTTGTTATAAACACCTTGAAATATTACTTTCTTTAGAAGAAGCTACCAAGCCTGCCCCTGAAAGGTAAAAGTTTTCTTGTCATGAGCTTGAAAAGGCGTGGTTTAAAATAAAAAATAGAAATTAGTATTTTTAGATATATCAGTAGCAAATGTACACTACTCGATTTCATTGAATTATGATGATCAATAATTGTTTCAGATTTGGAGAAGTTTTGACTTTGATAATAGTTGTATTGTTGTGCAGATTCTTTTTTAATTTTTTATTCCTGTTGGTTTAACTTAATCTGTCTGTAATCACACATGATTATATGCAGAATTTGGTTGTGTACGAATTTATAATTTTCTTACACAGACCAAGTCCTCAGCCAAGGCAAGACGACAATGATATGCTGAAAGCAGAGAGCTCAAAGACTAGCATATCTGGAAAATCTTCTCGAACAGGACGGGAGACTAAATCGTGAGTCAAATCACTTAATTTTCTTGTGGGTTACCTTCATTTTACTGCAACTATGAGATATCTCCCTTTCAAAGCTATCTGATGAGATTTTTTATATAAACTGTGAAAAGAGTTAATCGTTCTGTCAAATTAATATTGTACTTTATAGGATATTCTTTCTGTTCTTTGTAGTCATTTGATGGTAATCACAGTCATCTACTTCTAATCTGTGATGTATAAGCATACTAGTTATTGTGTATGAAAGGAGTCCCATTTCTTCAAGTTTGTTATAGCCTCTTAAGATAAATATGTCAATTTTCATGCTATTTGTAAGGTCTTTAACATGTGCCTGACGCAACCAAAGTGTTGATCTAAAGCAGACAGTTTGTTATCATATGATGCAAACTTAAAAGGTATGCATTAATGTAATTACATTGCCTATTGCATTGAGTGACCTGCTTTTTTCACAGCAAATGTATTGCCAGTCTAAACAAGCAGGTTTACAGATAAGGCCTAACATACCATATCAAATATCTTGACTTTTTATAAAGTGCTTCCTTTTTGCTGATAAAATGGAAATTTCAGGTTAAGTTTCCTGATAAAGAGAAAAGAAGCATATTTCAGCTTGATAATGAAAGCAGTTTTGTTTAGTTTTGTTGAATTGAATGACAGATGTGTTGGTTTGAAGTTGATGTCAGCAAATAAACTCTTCTCTATCTTCAACTTTCAATTGAGTTTGATAAGAAATTGGATTCAATTATACACAGGTGTCCTATGACAATAAACTAATGAATCAATTTCTTGTCGAAACATATGATGAAGACAGGGTAACTAGGGGAGTGATCGTCAGATGAATTTGAGCTATGGCATGATGGTAGAGTGTCCACTAATGTCTGTATGGTTGGAGTTTGAATCCAAACTGTGTCAAACCAAAAACCAAAGAGTTGCCCTTAAGCTTAGCACAGAAGTGAACAACAATATGGGCCACCTTTCACAAAGCACTAAGGTGATCGTAAGTCACTAAAGTAGCCTTAGTGCAATGTTAAAGAATGGGAGTTAAGGTTAACCTTAGTAAAGGTTGCTTTGTGAAAGGGTCTAATCCCTAAGCTAAACTTAACTCATTAAAGTACTTTGTAATTGTTAAGACAATGGTTCTAATATGTTAACTGCAAAATTGCTGTCAGTTCCAGTTAAGACTAAATGTTCTTTCAAACACTGAATCTATAGATATGGATATATTCCATTTGAACATCAATCAGCAGGGTTCGAAATTAGCACTAGTCCGGTAGCCCATGGCTTGTGAAAAAGAACCTGGGCTAGTAGAGTGTAAAATCTGGTAGTCCACAGGACTAGTTAAAATTTGAGGTGAAATGTTCATGGAGATGTATTTGGCTAGCTGGAGTAAGTCAAGACTAGTACTTTTAGAAATGCACTAGTCCAAATGGCTACTGCATTGAAATGCTTAATTTCGACTCCTGATCAGGACATTACTAAGGTGTGCACTCATCATCTGAGCTGCAGTGATGAAATGAACAGATAGCAGCTTCTCAATTAACTTCAGTTCTAATACTGGGAACCATGAAGTCAGTACAGTTATCAACATTTGTATGTTTGCAGGCGGACCAAGGCTCAGAGAGAAAAGGAGGAGAAACAGAAAGAAGAAGAGATCCAGGCCCAGCTAGCTAAGGAAGCAGAGGCGCAGGCGGCCGAGGAGAACAAACCGTTCACCTCCCCTGCTGACCCCGCCCTCTTCAAGATGGTGGAGGAAGTGACAGACAAGATCCAGTCTCTCCCCTCCTCCAGGCAGCAGGTCATCATGCTCGCACAGTCAGTTGATTTTCATGCATCTTGAGATTATTGTCAGGGTCTCTGCTGTTACATATTTTATTCTGAAAATCTTGCTATTCTTTTGTTAATTGCTTTGAGGAAATGGGGAGGTTTTAACCCCTGAAGCCCCCTCTGTTGTCTGTGAAAGGAGACCCAGGTTGGCATTCCTTTCCAACACCTGCAGGTTACCTTGCTATCAGACTGAGCGTATAAAGTATTGCTCAAATTTAAGCTAAAGCAGCGTTTTCTGTTCAAAACCGTGGGAGACATATCCACAATTCATTAATACATTTAAATGCAATGGAAATCTTCCTTATCTGATGTGAGATAAATACAATGTTGATATTGAAATTGATAGATCATGGTCAAATTTAATAGCCTTTTATTGAATAAACAAAAAACAGCAGCAGATAGGAGTTATCTATTCTTAAATTTGGAATGGAAACCAAAGATTTCAGACATTAACAGTTAATCTCAGATAAGTTACAGCGGAGAAGTAGGAGATCTGCTAGAGAAAATTTAAAATAACAAACTGCAACTGGTTGCTTCATATCTGTGATCATGTCATCCTGTTGGAACAAAGCACCAGTAATCTAGATGTACTATCTTTCCTCCTACCCCAGATACGTAGCGGAGAGGATGGGAGGTCCGATAGAGAAGGGTCAGGTGACCAACTTCAGCTGGGAACTTCCTCTCAGTCAGATAAAGTTTGAACTCAAGTCTAACGTCGTCCCCATCGGCAAACTCAAGGCTGGAATACACATACACAGGGCCCTCCTTTTCAAGGTGAGGAACACACGTAGAAACCTTGGAACTAACAGCCAACTCAATATGATGTTTCTTACAAGATATGGTCCTATTTCCATTACTGCAATAGTTATTAAGAAACCTCAAGTAAGCTATTTAATCTCTCATTGTTCCACAGAATGTTTCAGAAAATCATGATTTATATTATATAACCTACGAAAGGAAAGATAACAGAATTCATGTTTTTGCAATGCCCTATGGCAAGTATCCATTTGTCATTGTGACATGATGTCATGAACAGTGCTATAATGTCACCTGTCTTGTACAAAATCACGTTCTAAATGTGGCAATCGCGAGTATACAGCTAACCAATGTGTGAAATTAGACTTTGTTTTTGTCCCCTCAAATTTACAACTTTACAATAGAGCTATTTATTATATGATTGCAGGTGAAATACCGGGATCTATCAATGAAAAAAAAACGTGTTATCATTCACTAGTGAAAATAACAATGGAACGTGTTATCAGTCACTAGTGACTGATATAACAATGACCTGACGTCATAAAACAATGCTCCGACGTCATGACACGTTCATGACGTCACAGTGTTGCTGAGGCGACAGGCTCATTCTCGAGCCGACTTAACGTAAATGCAAGTCTATTTCGGTGAATATGCAAAGATTTGGTCATATAATAAATAGAAAATTTGTCTTTTCTTGACAAATACCATGAGGTGAGGTAGAAAAGTTATATATTTTTACTCGTGGAAATATAACCTTTCTACCTCACTCGATGAGATAAACATGGTATTAGTCCAAAAAAGCCAAATATCCTCTTAATATTTATGCCTATATTATACTACCACACCACCCCTAAAGGTTGTGCTGTAAACATAATATGACCAGGTAACTAATATTATATCCTCTATATAATAACCCTCCGCCTTGAGATAATCATAGATTCATTGATGAAATCACAATTTATCTACGAGAGCATATTTAAGTCTTGTATAATTAATATAAGAATGTCTCATTATATTCCAGACCCTGGCCGATCGAATTGCAGTAAGCTGTTCTCTTACACGAGGAGAATACAACCGTGCCTGGAACGAAGTCTTACTTCCAGACGAAGATGAAACGGTAAGTGATGAAAATTCATGATTAGTATAAACAAAACTAAATTATCTCTTTTAAACTTTTTCATTCTTATTTTTTTATGGTTATCTATGGAATCTTAGAACAAATAAAGATCGATTGATGGCCCCAGCAAGCACTGCATGACCTTGGTGCCTTTTCACTGTCTCTTGTTCTGTAGACAATATCACATAAAGAAACTGGCAAGGGTCTGGTGAGTGTGAAGCAAGCACTAAGTCCCGTGAGACAGACAATGATCTAAATCACATTGACGTCCCAAAGAGTCTTTCTTGTTGTCATTGACTGTGTGCTTGACTTGACTTGACTTGACTTGACTTGATGGAATTGTTCTTACAGTGTATGTTAACAGAAGCAAGAATAACATGTATATTAAGTTTAATTGGGAAAACATGACATTTAGATCATGGAAAAAATGTAACATTGTTATATTTGTATTACCCTTCCCAGTTATAACCATGTTACATCTCTTCTACTGGTTAAATAGCAATCGCGTAATTTGTGAAAAACATCATGACGATTTGGGTGTTGAACACATGTATTTTGCAAAGAACTTTCTTGCCTCAAGCAAAATTACTTGAAAAAAAACAAACTTTTACTTTCAAATTGATAAAAGTATGTCTGCCAAGTGTCAGAAAGTATCTGTAATGTAACATTTTGATAAAGTTATCATTCTCGTGCATTAGTGGTATGGCATCAGCATAAATATAGCACTTGATGTCTCTTTTAGATAATAAAGGTAAATCTTCACTGTGGGTCTCCAGGTCTTGATAGACAAGCTTTTATTTGGAGCTTTATGCTTTTGTTTAAAGGAGAGATATTTTATCAAAGAACATTCAACATGTCAGTAGTATATCAAACATCGTGGCAGCAGGTTTTTTCTTATCTGTGGAATTTAAATGAGTTTCTGGTTCCTGATTAGAAAGATAAATTTCTTCTCTATTTGTTTGTATCAAAAGAAACATTTTTGACAATATATTTTTAGTAAATTTAATGAAGAAATGTATCATCTGTCAATGACTGTAAGCCATTGCAGATATCATTGCATTAAAGAATACACACACAAAAGATTATAAGCAGATTGGTTGCGCATGTATGTGTTCTGATAAATTTCACACTGTTGATCATCATGAGAATGTCATTCTACTATTGCCCTCTCTCCAGGCCAGCACGCCCAAGTACCCCCCGAAGTCGTACATCGTAGACCTGATCCACGAACCAGGGAAGCTGCTGCCAGTGAGCTCCCCGGAGGCCGTCAGTTACACCAAACTGTAACATCACTCCGTCTACTCATTCTAACATTTGCTGTCAGTCTCTCACACCATCCACATTTTTACGACTTATCCAAAACTGGCTTATTTCTAAAATTTAATTTCAAAGCTTTTTTTCTTAATATGCTAATGATGTGAGTATTTGGAACCTGATTTATTATTTTGTTCCATCAACTTTTAAAAATCATGACTTATGGCTTGCGATTACGGTAACAACATTTCGGTTCTTATCACTGATGTAAATCATTTTGGTCAAATAGGTCCTTACATCCCTCCTTTCTTTCTCACCTTTGAGGAGATGTGAAACACAAAGTAATGTGGATGGCTTAACATTCATCTCACTACTGTTGACTCTTGCTTATACACCTTGTTTATATTGTAACGTTCCTCCACCGATGTCAGATGTTCTATCTTTACTCGACACACCTTGTTTGTACAATGTCTGTTAGAGTAATCTACCAGAGTGAGATGTTTGGTAGGGGCCCATTAAACCGTCAGTCATTCCTCTTGTTGATAGATATAAATTTCTAAATCACGTAATTTGATGCTACTTGTCAGTCTTTATGGTTTATATGCATTTTAACTTTTGGATATATTTTTTATTTGTTAGCTCTGAATGACCTAATGATTTGATATTTGACATTGCCAAAATACAGTATTTAAGAAAGGTATTTATGTGAAATTAGATATATTGTCAAAATCCAAATGAAGATTATGTATAAATTTGTAAAGATAATCTAATTGGTTTATGATATAAAGAACTGGATTTTCACTGAGATAGGTCAGTTATTTTAAGATATCTGTGATACACATTTTATGTTATAGAAGTCTTTGTGAATATTAAAGGTTGATGAGAAAGCCATTTGTGATATTGCTAGTGGTTTTTGTTTTTGTACATTATGTAAATAGTAGTGATACTTGCTGACAACTTATATCAGTATTTATTAATTTTCTCAGTATTTTGACCATGGTTGATTGCAAGAGAAATCATCTATTAAAATTAATATTTTCTATATTTTGCCTTTGTTTTGTCTCATATTATGGAAGAACAATGATCAATCAGATATGATGTGAATGAAGACCAAATAGGATAATTCTGCCAGCAAACATTACCTATTTACTGTGCAAATGGTATAAGTTGAGCTCATAATTCCACTACAGCACAAGGGTTTGCTTCATGTTGAGTGTCTGTCTTTAAGGGAGGGTTCTGTTGTCACCTTGGATTTTTGTTTATAATGTGAAATGAAAACATTCTATATTGTACCTCATTTAACAACTTTTTAATAACTAAAGACATACACTGATAGACATTCTCTTCCCACAGAGGTTACTCCCTTCAGATTTCCGATCCTACCCTCTGTTGTTTTTCGCTTGAAAACGGGAGCAGAACCAAAATCCCCTAGCGGTGGAAAGAGAAATCTCATACACTGTCCCTGCTTCTTAACCAATGAAAACTCATCTTTAATTGGCCATGTGGACAGGGTGACTTCAAAGATCTTGGCATTTTACTCTGAAGGGTCTTGCTCATTAGCATATGTCATTCGAATATGTCTGATGTAAATAACGCAAATGAACTGTTTTTGGTATTTGTGTCTGATTTGGTCTTCTTTATTTATAAGTATGTTTATGATCAATAGTTTTCACAAAATCAAATAGCATATTTCGAGGAAAACACAGAAAACACAGAAAACACAGGAAAACGAGAAAACGTTGGCCTTACGTTTATTTTATCATTATGACGTGCCATTGGCAAACGTCACTTTTACAACGGCGTCGCTGATTGCACAACTAGATTCAATTGCAACCAATCAGGACACTCCCTTTCCGCTCCCGATTTCAAGCGTAAAACAACAGATCTAGAGGGTAGGATCGGAAATCTGAAGGGAGTAACCTCTGTGGGAAGAGAATGACTGATAGAGTGTTCACATAGTAACACATAATATATCATGAAACTAAAAAACAATTTGCTCTTATGCTTTAGCAAAGTTTTCCCCACTCGCAGCGCGGATGAATGGCTTAATTCAGTTCTCATTGTTTTTATTTTTCAACCATTGTGCGCTTGTGCTTATCAAGTTGTGAAATATAATGTCATCAAAATATTACCTTCATCACTATCTTTCAAATTGACTTTGTTTTAATCATGTATTAAATAGAGAATACTAAACAACGTTCTGTTTAATAACATATTTATGAAACAAGTGAGTGGTTTGTATTTAACGAGAAAAGCGAGTTAAATACAAATACCATCTTATGAATTTCATAAATATGTTATTAAACAGATGGGGGTAGTTTGGGGTAGATTTGCTTGTCAAAGGGAATACAACTACTTTAAGATAACCTTATGTCTTGATGTGGCAAGTTATAATCTAAAATACCAGAATCTAAAGCTATTATTTTCATGTTACATTGCAAAAGCCCTGTACAATAACACAAAGACACTGTGATAAATGACAAAGACTCTGTTACGTATCACAATGACTCTGTCGCAAAAGTCATAACTACTCCACCCTCACTGTTACCTTCCCTACCAGTGTTACTGACGAAATCTGGTCTGCATGACTGTAATGACACCTCAAAATCTTAGAGACGTGTTTTTATTAAGAATTGAATTGAATTTATTAAGAAAGAATTTATTACTCGAGAAAATTCATTTTGTATCATAACGGAGCTAGTAAGTCAAAACTAAAATTTAAAAGTAATACATGATCCAAACAACTCTGTTATTTAAAGGGAAAGTTCTATCACCGATATTGGATTTTTGGCATTAGGTGAAATGAAAACATGCTACATTTAACCCAATTTTACACTTTTTTGAAAATTAAACATATACAATGATAGAAATTCACATAACACATAACATATAATAAAACGAATAAACAATATGCGTTTAGTCCGTAGCGAAGTTTTCCCCACTCGAAGCGCCGATGAATGGCTTCAGTTC
Organism: Gibbula magus; assembly: GCA_936450465.1. NCBI lineage: Eukaryota > Metazoa > Mollusca > Gastropoda > Trochida > Trochidae > Gibbula > Gibbula magus. Next base: position 36,417,315 of record OW388294.1, on the reverse strand, counting down.
TCATTGTTTTTATTTTTCAACACATATGCGCTTGTCTTTATCAAATTGTGAAATATAAAGTCATCAAAATATTAACTTCATTAATATATTTTAATTTTACTGTGTTTTAATCATGTATTTATATTTTATTTGTGTAAACGAGAACATCCTCTCAAATTTCGTTTCCACAAAAAATACCCCGATAGAACCCTCCTTTTAAAAGCTAATTGCAAAAAGGTATACATGTATTTGACCTATATTTGTTTTGTATAAGTAATAAATAATTATTCCAGATGAAACAGGACATGTAACACGTTTTCCTATATTATGTTTTCTCAAAATTGTCTTTTATTATTAATTTTATACAATATAATATAACGTTCGAGGGTAAAAATCTCATTACAGCACCCGATTAGCCGTATCCATTGAAAACGGTTCATCCTTATTGGAAGAAAATGGTGCGACTTGTACAGCGTCAATTTTGTCGAACTTCTCAGTGTGAGACGTAGATTTGAAGGTCTCAAGTGATTTTGAGAGTTGACCATTCCATCATGTGTCATATATAAAACTCTTCAGTGTTTAGATATCGCTACATCAGTTAGATCACTTGAACGTACTACAGCGCTTTTAACAATAACGAAAATTACAATCTCTATCATTTAACGAAATGCAACGATTTGGTCAATATTCAGCACCAATAATCAATAATAAAAAATTAATGTATTTAAATGACACTGTCTTTTTTGCAGGTCTCAACTCAAAACAAACACTTAGATGATAAGTGCCAAAAACCTAGATCTAAATTTATTTAAATTGGCTGAAGACAGAGTCTGATTATCTATTAAATTATGTATTAGTTAAGAGTTATCTTCCCAGTTATCTTTCATGTTTTCTGTTGTCTTAAGCATTAAATTATGCATTAAAATGAAAGGGTTAGGTGTGATCATAAAAAAAGCTAAGAAGATGTACATCGTTATTGTTGCTAGATAGACACTTTGGTTAGAAGTGTTTCGCTTACTAATGATAGATCCATTAAGATACACTGTTGGCGAGTGTGTACGTGTGACAATCTGCCTGGTAATGACTACTGACGTGCAAAAGTTTTGTTTATCTTAATACAATTTATCGTTAACAGGTTAAATATTAATATTCATGTAAACCAATACAACTATTATTATCAACGTCATTAATTGACATAATATATTATTAATCCCACTTAAGATCGTTAGGGTTCATTTTTACACCGAGCCTGTTAGTCATAAACTACTGTACATGTATCAACAAAAAACCCAAAGACACCAATAACAAGAAAAACTCAAAATTATTCATCATGAGAACATGTTTATGTCTTACAAAAATTATTTGTTGGTTAAATAGTATGTCATAAAATATACACAAAACATGAGGTAAAATAAACATAATCATACATTTTCAAGTCTTTAGTAATTGAACAGTTATAGTACATAGACGAACTCTGTTTTTCAGCTTTATCGGACTTCAGTTCTGAGAATAGAGCCCTCTAAAGCGGCTGTCACAACCCGTCGTACGTGCAGCTGCGTGCTGTCTACAGACAAAAACGTGGGGTAAATTGGGGAATTCGTGCGTCCTCGGTACCGACGCCGTACCGATTTTGGACAAATTTGGAGCACGCAGACTCGTCTGAGAACTTTTACTGCATGCAGAACTTTCGCTGCGTGCAGTCTACGAACGGGCTGCGAATTTTCCTCCGTACGATCGACGTGCGTGCCCTGTACGACAACCGCACGCACAACGCACCGACATCGTGCGTTTTTTTCAAGCTTAGCCACACACACTTTCTCTACGAACGACGCACGTTGCACGTGCGTACAACGTGCGTTGTACGTGCGTAGTTCGTGCTTACGTCCAAAGCTTAACTATCAAATAATTAAAGAAAACTCACGTCGATCGTACCGAGTAAGCACGTACAACGTACCGAGTAAGCACGTTCCCCAATTTACTCCACGTTTTTGTCGGTAGACAGCACGCAGCTGCACGTACGACGGGTTGTGACAGCCGCTTTATATCCACCCTACGTTTTCAGAAAAACGTAGCGACCGTGGCCTCCCCAAAAAACGTACGAACGAATTGCACACACGATGGGTTGTGACAGGGGCTTAATGCACAACTTACATTCACTATTGGCCAACGAGTCAGTTAATAAGGCTTTTAGTGGCGTAGAAGAAAGCAGAAAATAAATGTTAGGGTGTGGCCCTTACATTGGGTGACAAGTCACCAAATCTCTAATGTAAACTGCCGTGCAAAAGAAAGTACTCACCTCACTTGGTTTTGATTAATTCAATATTTTAAAGAAATCAGATGCATTTGATTATGGCACGATAATAATACTTATCTGTAGTAGTTTGAATGAATTAATTGGTGACTGTGGTTAAATTTTAATTAAATATCTTTGTTTAATGAAGACCGGTAAGAAGTGACACTTACACCAACATTCAGTTTTAGATTATGACATCGAAAACTTGATATATTTGCAATTGAAATTCATACATATGATAAAATCAACAGAAGTGAGCACGTCACTTTCTTTTTACCTGGCAGTTTATAAAAGTTATTCGTTAAGACGTCTGTACATAACATTTAAGATTTTTAAGATTTTTAGTTCTCGATATCCCTTGGCCCAGAGCATCTATTATATATATATATATATATATATTTACTACGTAATTCATCATATATAATGGACACAAAAGTAAAAACATGACATTAATTTTCTAAGGTTGATAATACATGATTGACATAATCTATCTTCTCTTTTTTTGAAACATTAACCTTGAAATAATGTAATGCAAATCCGTAGGCAGGGTGTCGTCTTAAATATTTATTTACGTTTTCCTTGTGTTTAGAAATATGGGTCAGTGTGCGTTATGATCACATTTGAAAAATCCCCGTGCTGGAGTAGTGTCAATGATCGGTATTGAGTAACTGGAAATGGATATCTCGGAAATAACTTGGACTAACAGACACATTTTATGGTTACACCAGCGACACTTTCCCATATTCGTTCTTACGGTGATATCACCATAACCTCTTCATAGAGATGATTTCAACCTAATACAATACATTTTATCTGAAGGCACATTTGTATTTTTGGACATTCAAGAAAATGTAAACTTAAAAAAGGAAAGTTTGTTTGAAAGTTTATTTTTGATACAACATACATTTGGAATTCTCCTTAAAGGGGCTGTAGCACGTTTTTTTCAAATTTTATTTTTTCAAATTTCCTATTTATATTGATAGTTTCTGTCGTTTATATTAACTTTAAAGGGTAAAAGATCTTATTACATAAACCAATTATCTGTAGTGGTAAAAACTATGTTGCGTATAAAGCAAAAATTGCATGGCGGCCATTTTATTGTGAACACAATTTATTATTTTGTATTACAAAAACGGTTCCCATGGCTTTACCGAAACATGTACACTCATTTTAAACTTTATTTTCCGAAGACAGAAGGATGTTTTACTATTGGTGAAATTATTTTTCAAATACATTTCATCAACTTATTTGAGCGAAAAAACGTGCTACTGTCCCTTTAAAGGGACTGTAGCACGTTTTTTTCAAATTTAATTTTTTCAAATTTCCCATTTATAATGATATTTTATGTCATTTAATATTTACTTTAGGGGGGTAAACATCTTATTGCGCAAACCAATTACCCGTAGTAGTAATAACATTGTTGCATAAAGCAAAAATTGCATGGTGGCCATTTTTATGTGAACACATTTGATTATTTCGAATAAAAAAACGATTCCCATGTATACTAAATTTTTAATTTGATTTTCTGAAGGGAGAGGGTGTTTTACTTTTAGTGACATTATTTTTAAAATACATTTAATCAACCTATTTGAGCCAGAAAACGTGATAATGCCCCTTTAAAACACCTTTGTCTTTATGTACACAACTAAAAGAAAAAAACCCACTTAAAATTAGAGCCATAGGCTATGTAGCTCAAAATGATTTATATTGTTTGAAGTAACAAAACAAATTATTTGCTCGGCTTGTTCTAGAGCTGTCACAAAACTACAATTTAGAATCCCCATTGTCTTTCCAGGGCTTTTCAGACTTGAGAAGAAGATGAAAATAGCTTTTTAGGTCATGACCCCTGTGCATCATATTTGGGGTAACAGGTTACCTCTCTCGAGAGTCATTGGTTCTTAAAAAGAAGTCGAATTAGGTTTTTAAGGTTGTGACCCCTGTGACCCTTTTTGATGTCACGGGGTCACCAAATCTACAATATATGATTCCCATTGGCCAATGAGTCCGCACAAAACATTTCAGCTTACTAGACCTTTTGGCACTGAAGAAGATTAAGAAAATAGGTTTTTAAGGTCGTGAACCCTGTGATCCTTTTGGGGTCACCAAATCAACAATTTATTATTCCCATTGTCCAAGGACTCTGCACACAAAATTTCAGCTTTCTAGACCTTTTTGTACGAGAGAAGATGAAAATAGATTTTTAAGATTGTGACCCCTGTGACCCTATTTGGGGTCACAGGCTCACCGAATCTACAAATTAGTATCCCCATTGGCCAAGGAGTCCTATTAAACGCCATGCCCATTCAGTAGGATCGGAAATCTGAAGGGAGTAACCTCTGTGGGAAGAGAATGCGCCATACCATGCCATGATGATGTTCACGCCTGATGAGCTAAAATGGAAGTTTATTTTTAACCTTATATTAAATTTCAGTGTGATAAAATTATATCATCAGTTTTTATGCATTAATACTTAAAGATTTCTGTAGCTGTTACATCAACTTCCAAACGCAAGGCATAACTCATGCCAGTCTGCATTACTGGCTGATTTAAGCCTTGCGGTATTTCCCTCGCTTTGTTGTGCCTAGATAGTGAATCGCTGCACCAGAAATGCATAGTAGGCCTGGATTTCTAAGCACAGATTTCTTAAGGAATTACTGCAAGGCCTAAATCAGTCAGTAATGGAGACTGGCAAGAGTTATGCCTTGCATAGGGAAGTTGCTGTTACATAAATATTGAGCTTTGGTCCATCATCTCTTCGCTTGCACTGAGGCCGAACATGATGTCTGTCCTTCCCTGGATGCTCTAGCTGTTGATAGTCCGCTGTTGGTGTACAGAGGAGAAGAAAAATAAGTGCAGCGTCAGGCACAAACTTCATAATTGATCATCATGGATCTTGTCCAGTAATACAGTCATTTGTAAATGTAATAAAAAATAAAGGTGACCGAACGCGTTTCTAAGGAGCCCCAAAGTTGTTAGTAATAGTTGAAGATTGTCAATAATGTGTCCTATTGGTAAGAATATTACTTAATATCTATTTTCTGATGGAGGGGTTGACGCTCAGTTTGATGAGTTTAGGTACAAGAACTTGAGGATCAATTGTAGTTCACGCTGATGAGATATCAACCAAAAAGATTCGGGCTTAGGATAGCATATATGTATGGTTACAGCAGTTAGATGGCAATGCTATACCATATTCTGTCTTATGGTGACATCATCATAACATACTCATAGAGATGATTTCATCCTCATACTTTTAATTTTCTTTGAGAGCCCTTTTTTTCTTTTTGAACATTGATTTTAAGAAAAAGTAAACTGGTAAAAGAACGCTGCTCAAGTTTATTGATAACATTATACATCATATATTTTTAATTCTCCTTAAATGCACTGTTGTCGTTGTGTACACTGATTTAAAGAAAATAAAACTTCATAAGGAAAGTTTGTTAACGTTTATTTTTAAACTTATCTTCTTAAATTTCAATGTGAAAATATATATTATCAGATTTTAAGCATTAATACTTAATAATGTTTGTAGCTGTTATATTGAGCTTTGGTCCATCATCTCTTTACTTGCCAAGCGCCCGAACATGATGTCTGTCCTTCCCTTGATGCTTACGCTGTTGATAGTCCACTGTTGGTGTACGGAGGAGAAGTACTTCACGGTGAAGCTGGATCAGTATCTGGGATACCAACAATGTCGGGGTAAATGTTCACAGAGAAGAGGATGTACAGATGTTGAATATTCTAGACAGTCTTTGAGCTGCACACTCAGATTCAAGCTTTCAGATATCCATAATCTTCAGGTAAGGTTATTATCTTTATATGATAGGAAGACTTTGTGTAAGCACGTTGTTAAAGAGTAACTTGTAATAGATAAGTGTGATAAGTATATCGAATACTGCAGTAACTTGTAATAAAATGGATGCAAAAAGTAACACATATTGGTGCGGTTAATTATAATACGGCGCGGTAAATGTCCTCGCAAAATGTGCAATGTATTTTAAAGGCGCTGTAGTACGATTTTCTTACTGACATTAAGGGATCCCTCAGAAATGTATATAAGTGTTACCAATGGCTAAATAATACTCCTTCATCAATACAAAGAGTTCTAAAACGAATGTACATGGTTCGGTTAAGTCATGCGCTTCCTTTTCCCAGCGAGTGGCCTGATTGATGTAGCGATACCTAAACACTCAGAGTATAGTTCTATATATGGCACGATGATGGAATGATCAAACATCTTGCTGCCCGAACGCTCAGATTCGCATGAGACCTACAAATCTACTTCTCACACCACTGTCGCTTTATACATCGCACCATTTGCATCGAATACGGATAACCGTTCATTATGGCTACGGCTTATCGGGTTGTGTAATTAGATGTTTGACCGATTAACGTACCAATATGTTGTATAAACATTTAATTATGAGAAAACATGATATGCAAAAAACGTGCTATAACGCCTTTAATACAAGGTGCGTAAAATTCAGTGTAAGCAGAGACGTATAAAAATTCATTGATGTAAATATGCAGGGCGCAAAAGTGAGATCATTCGCCTAATATTTGACAGTAGCCACGATTATTTTTTTCTATAATTTCAGTATAAATATTGAATGCAAGTATTTCTGTTAAAATATTTTAAGTACATTATATAATGAAAAAGACAAGGATGCTTGATAACCGTATAAAGATCTATATGAAAAGTCGTCATTGTAAATAAAAGAAGTTGATCATCCATAATTCCTTGTCTTCTTCATCAAACCAACTTCTAGAATGCCATAAATAATTATCAACAACAAAAAATTAAAATTTCAAAATATTTTATTTGGTTTATTTCATCATATAACAATGTTTTGATAAATCAAATCATTGTCTCTGCAAAGAAATATATTGATTTATGCAATATCAAAAATCAATACCAAATCTTATCAATTATAAAAAGACTCTGTCAGATATTTACTATGTGGAAAAATACATCTGTCAAAGAAACAATGAAATGAGTAAATTTACCAATAAGTGGAAATCACTCATCCCAGTATTCACAAAATAATGTTTTATGAGGACTTTTCAATTGACTCTACTTATAGAGTATTCTGTATATGATTCAATCTCCAAAGACTAGTGTTTTCTAACGTTTATATGCCATCTTACATTGATTTTGTAACCCTCTCCTCTCTGAATGTTTTGTACACGATTCAATCTCCAAAGACCATTGATTTGTAACACATATAACATTTATATATGTAAACTGATTTTGTAACCCTTGGGAACGAATAAAAAAAAAAAAAAAAAAAAAACAACTTCTAGAATGCCTATCAAAGAGATTAATAGAGAATTGATCTCATGTTTAAAAATAGATTAAATATCAATTTGAGTAGTGTTTACATTTACTAGCTACTCGTGAGTGACCGTCGTCTAACTGTCTGCAAACAAAATATGATCCTACTCCAAGCACTTACCACATCAATGTCTTGCATTTAGATTTGTATCAATTTTTTTACGCTTTTTAACTGGCATTAATAACCTTTTTGTTAAAGAATTGACAATCGTGAATTTTCAGATGTTTTGTGAGGTAAACTGGTTTTGTGCCCAGTCAGGTTTCATTATTACATTTCGACTGCTTTAGTGAGTCATTTGCCCTTGACATTGGAACTTCAAAGTGAATATCTCGAATTATCAACCTACCAGCCATATAACGTGATACTTGAAACGACCTTTCTAAACCGTATCACCCGGTACGAGGGACTTACAACCTTGTAATTCCCTCCAGGAGGGTTTACACAGACATTTGTAAACCCTGTTAGAAGGAATTATAATGATTGTAAACCCTGATATATTTGTTAAGATGACGGCTTGAAAGTAAAGATCTGAAGAAACTAACTTAGACTAATTTTGAAAAAATTCATAAGTTTACGACATAATATGTACAGCAAATGTTTTGCAGAAAGTGCGTCTCGAACCCGTATCCACTATCACCTGTAGTTTCATGCTTCCTTCTTCAAACGCTTTTAAAGGGTGGGGAAATTTGCATCTAATAAAGCTATTTTGGGTGAGGTTGGCAGATTTAATATGTTTAGTATCACACATATGCGTGTTGTTAAGTATTGGATTAAGTTAATTAGAATGAATAGCCATCGCTATCCTCACCAATGTTATATAATGTTGAAAGGAATGGATGAAAGCGGAAAATGTAGTTGGGTGTCTGATTTAATTTACAAGTGGGTTTTCTTATGTTTGGATTAGCCAATATGTTGGCAATGTCCCGATGTTTTTAAGTATTTTCTCTCAACGTTTGAAAGATATTTCTCTTCAAAATTGGCAGGAAGGTATTAATAATTCGAAGTTTTTAGGTTATTATAGTAATCTAAATTCTATGTTACAGCCTAAATGCTATATTCTCCAGTTAAATGACATAACTTTAATCAGATCATTTTGTAAATTTCGAATTTCTTTACACAATCTGAGGATAATTAATTATCGTAAGTCAAAAGATAATGATATGAGTAACTCAGTATGTAAATTGTGCAACCTCAACGCTTTAGAAGATGAAAATCATGTTTTGTTTGTTTGTGATAATTACTCAGCTCTTCGTAAAAAGTATATTCCACCCGACCATAATGCGTTTAGCCTTTTATGTACTACAAATGTCAAAACTATTAAAAATGTCGCTATATTTTTGAGAAATGTATTTACTTTACGTGCAAACGTGAATGTCACGTGATACTCAATTGTATTTATGTAACTTTATTGTACTTTAGGCCATGAGGCCCATATACAAAATAAAATTCTGTTCTGTTCTGTAGTTACTAAGTCAACGCCTTAGACTACTGCGCCAAGGGGGCAGACGAGATTTCACGGTACAAAAGAAACTCGTATAGCGCGACTGTTAACAGGCTGACATCACCGAGGGATCCTCAATATAACACCAGGGATCCTCAATATAACGCGATAACACGTAAAAAGCCTGTTTTACACTTAAAAACGGTTGATAATATAGATAAGCCATTCTACCTCGGATATGGTAAGGTTGTAGACCCTGATAGTCAGGAAAAACCCTCGGATGCTACGCATCCTCGGGTTTTTCCTTCCTATCAGAGTCCACAACCTTACCATATCCTCGGTATCATGACTTATCCTTATAGACTAATACAAAAATAACTATAATGAACGCAACGATACATCAATCATCGATTACATCACTTTCGATTGATTTTAAACAGTATCCGCCTTTGAAAAGCTTCTTCTCACTAACGGCGATACATACAAAAACGTTGACAGCTCATTTACAAGATATAAGAATTTACACAAAAGAACATCCGTCAAAATTTGAATTCATCTTGGAACTCAGCGTGATCAGTCTATCAAAATGGTCTTTTTATACCCCCTTTACGACGTGATCAGTTTATCAAAATGGTCTTTTTATACCCCCTTTACGACGTTATCAGTTTATCAAAATGGTCTTTTTATACCCCCTTTACGACGTTACCAGTCTATCAAAATGGTCTTTTTATACCCCCTTTACGACGTGATCAGTTTATCAAAATGGTCTTTTTATACCCCCTTTACGACGTTATCAGTTTATCAAAATGGTCTTTTTATACCCCCTTTACGACGTTACCAGTCTATCAAAATGGTCTTCCGTTCGTCGTCCGTAAATTTGTCACCTTTTCGACTTCTCCTCCAGAACCGCTACACCCCAAAAACTGAAATTTTGTGGCAGGTTCCTTGCACCAAGGGTATTAATGTTTATTCATTTTGGTCTCCCCACCTCCCTAGATATGGGCGTCGCAAGCATTATCCCTGAAAACGACTTCTTCACCAAAACCAGTTGACATAGGGATCTGAATTTTTCAGAACAACATCTTTGTCACATGGGCTAGACAGAGGATCCATTCTAAAACCTTCAAACGACTTCGACTCCTCAAGAATAAGCAATGCTTTTTAGCTCAAAAGCTCAGATTTTTGAGAGTATTATCTTTGATTGGCTGAGACTAAGATCTGTAAATGTCAATATTTGACTCTCAAAAATAAAGACGTGGCAGGGAGGCAATGCCTAAGTAGAATATTTTGAGTCTCAGGCACATGCATGTTTGCTTCAAGCCCTGTACTGTGAGAGCCATCAGATACTATTACATAATGTTATGTAACAGTGATTCAGAGTCTTGCTTGAGGGGTGGGGTTTAGCAAAAGCCAAGCTCTGTTCAGTTAGTTAGTTAAAGCTCGTTAGTCATAATGCGTTGCAACAAACAATTCCCCCCTATCTGCCTCTCTGCCTCCCTCACTGCCTCTCTGCCTTACTCACTGCCTACCTGCCTGTTTGCCTCCCTGCCTCTCCCTCATCCCTGCCTCCCTTCCTTCCTGCCTGCCTGTCTGTCTGTCTCCCTAACTGCTTGCCTGCCTGCTTGCCTCCCTCCCCCCTTCCTGCCTGCCTGCCTCCCTCACTGCTTGCCTCCCTCACTGCTTGACTCCCTCCCTCCCTTCCTTCCTGCCTGCCTGTCTTTCTCCCTCCATCCCTGCCTGTCTGCCTCCCTCCCTCCCTCACTGCTTGCCTGCCTGCTTGCCTGTCTGCCTCCCTCCCTTCCTGCATGCCTGCCTGCCTCCCTTCCTCACTGCTTGCCTCCCTCCCTCCCTTCCTGCCTGCCTGCCTGTCTTTCACCCTCCACCCCTGTCTGTCTGCCTCCCTGTCTCTCCCCCCCCCCCCCCCCCCCCCCCCCCCCCCCCCTCACTGCTTGCCTGCCTGCTTGCCTGTCTGCCTCCCTCCCTCCCTTCCTGCCTGCCTGCCTGCCTGCCTGTCTTTCTCCCTCCACCCCAGCCTGTCTGCCTCCCTGTCTCCCTCCCTCCCTCACTGCTTGCCTGCCTGCTTGCCTGTCTGCCTCCCTCCCTCCCTTCCTGCCTGCCTGCCTGTCTTTCTCCCTCCACCCCTGCCTGTCTGCCTCCCTGTCTGCCTCCCTCCCTCACTGCTTGCCTGCCTGCTTGCCTGTCTGTCTGCCTCCCTCCCTTCCTGCATGCCTGCCTCGCTTCCTGCCTCCAAAATTTTGTGTCAAATCATGTTTTTGTTGTGCACTTCTTCACACAATTCTTAAGACTGAGATTTTTCAGGACTAGGAATTGCAAATCTATTTCAGTCTTCAACATCAAACAATATAAACCCAATGAGATACATAACCCAGGATTCTATTTATTCAGATCTTTCATCTAGGAAAATAAACATCTGATGAGCTCGAGAGACACATGGCTCTATTGTTTTGGCGTAGGTTGGTTACATTTATTTCATCACTAACCACATACGATCATCCACTCAGAGAATGACATGACTCATGGGAATGACAAGAAAATATTCCCAAAGCTTTATCTTTTAAAGACGTTTTCTTTATTTGTAAAGAGATCAGAGTGCCTATTGTGAAAATACATCAAAGCATACATTTACCACTGGGTGTAATGTGTACGCGAGGACGTTCGTTGTTACTGATTCGTCACGTGACTTTTAATGCGAGGAGCGGGACATACGACCACGATATTGGCACGAAAAGTGGTAAATTTTAGCTCATTATGCATATTGTTTGAATACTTATGAACTTATAAATAGCGACTACTTCATGAGTAAATATCTATACTCCCTCTTGTGAAACCAAATAGAAGATAAACCTAACCATTTTTTTGCAAACATACATTTTAGCAACTGCGTGTCAGTCAATGTCGTCGAAATTTCGACAATCGCTGTACATTTCCCCTATCATAAGAGTATGCAATGTGTTTATTATCCAAAATTAATTTAATGTAAATTTGTTTCAATAACTACTGCAAGCCCTGGCGAAATTTCAAGGCATGGTATGGTGTGAATATTTAATAATCTGTTGTCAAAGTTAGATCATGTGTTTTCATAGCTCGAGTGTTCCGGTGTACGGAATGTCACCGATCATGTGATTTACGGTACACGGATTGTGCTGATCGAGGGTTCGGATTGTGCCTGATTGAATTTGGTTTATTTTCTAAATAAATCCGAACATGTTAATTTTGAAACAAAGTGAAAGCTATTAAATGTGCGGAACAATGACTGGCTATCAATCCAAACACATACGATCCGTGTATAGGTAAACCTTTTTATCGGTAAGTTTATAAATGTGTTTCTTTCTGCAGAAAATAGGGATATTTCACTGTCGGAAGGCATCTTGTTTTTATGTTAATGACCCACTATTTTCAACAACCACTCAAAAACCGCCAAAAAAAGCAGCGATCAAGCTCTGAAGCGAAGTGTACAGTAGCAAGTGCCACATGCTGCAAAGAGTTCGAAACATGCATACAATACATTTACTATTTTATTTCTGCCAATTAAAATGTGTTTGTGTAATGAGAAGATGATTATAAGTACTCCTTGGGAAACTGAGGATGGTTAAGATCAGCCAAAATGTTCAAAATCAACTTCTCTTAAATGAATCAAATGTACAAAGGAGTATAGATCAGTTTGAGCGTTCCTCACTAGGCGCGCTCTATTTTGAATGTAGTAGAAGATCAACATATTATTTTATTTTTCCTTTGTTTCAGAATCTTGCTTCTTGCCGGAGACATTACTGCACCGAATGCCTGATTGTGACGAGATCCAAGAACAAGAAGGTACGGGTGCTCGACGTTTTCTATGGTGAGATCTTTCGTTGATTTTTTTACCCACTAGTATGTAATACAGTACAAATACTGTTGGATATTCGTTGCCCCGTCTGTTTATCCGTCCGTCTGTTTGTCCGTCCGCCAATCCGTAATCATTTCGTTTCTGGAGCAGAACTCGAAAAGCATTGATGATATATTTCTGAGACTTTCCATGTGTATTACCAAGTAACTGAAGTGGTAAGTTTTGATTTTTTTCAGATTTCTGATTTTTTGTTTGTTTCCTTATCAACATTTTGGATTTTGACTTCGTCCAGGGGAAGGTTTAGTTTCGGAACAGTACTCGAAAAACCTTCCATCATATCTTCCTTGAAATGTGCATGTATATTACCCATCAAATGAAGTAGTTTTGATATTTTCAGGTTTCTGAAGGTTCTTTTTCGTTGCCATAGAAATGTGTTGGACATGGAGCTCCATAACATCCTGAAACTCAAACATGTGTTTTACAAATTATTTGGGACAGGTGCGATATGTCATCTTCTAATGACTCTTGTTTTTTTAACCTTTGGTTGAAACCCAAGGAGAACATTGTCGTGGCGCAGCCCGTCTGCCCCGAAAACTATACATGTGTCCTGAAATCAACTCGTCCAAAAGTTATTGATTAATCTGTCTGAAACTTTACACATAGTTTGTATATACATCGGTGATTCGCATGTGCTTTTTGGGGACCAATCGGATTATTTGTTTTCAGAGTTAAGGCCCTTGACTTAAAGCGCTCGGCTTTCCGATTTATGACTGACAGTAGCCTACCTGTATACTGAAATCAACACCTACCACAGTTATTGGTCAATCTTTCTGAAACTATACACATGATTTGGATATACATCCGTGATACGCATGTGCTTTTTTGGATGATCAGATTATGAGTTATGGCCCTTGACATAAAGTACTCGGCTTTCTGACTTTGGGTTAAACTTGAACTTTACACAAGTTTTCGTTATACATGGGTTATACGCATATTCTTTTTTGGTACCAATCAGATTAATATTTAGAGAGTTATGTCCCTTGACTTTGAGTGCTCGGTTTTCTGACTTTGGGTTTAACTTTAACTTAGCGTGACTGAAGACCAATGGAATAGCCATATTTTTTAACATTCTAACCTTGATTAAAGACACAATGTTTGGAACTTAAACCATCACTATAACTTTTAATTCGTCAGCATTTGAAAAGGTTGTTTCAAAATGTCACATAAAGAGGTTATAACTTTTGACCTTGACCTTAATGTAGGGTCCATTTTGTGAAAAACGTAACCATGGCCATAATTCCAAATTCCATTCTTCCAAAACTGCCGCATGATTGTTGCTAAACTTCAAAATCCATTTGTCTACAAAACAAATGTGTCTGTAAGTACGCACGAACTTTCGTTTTGTATGATGTTAGCACGTTTGAAATAAAAAATCAAATGAATTCAGGTCTGATTAAAATATACCGTTTTCCGAGAAAATAAAGTGGAAAAAAAAGTACATCTAGCGAGATACGAACTCATATTGTTTGGGGTTTCCTCGCCAAAACGCCTTGTGACTAGAAATCTATAGAACTACTTCGCATTTATATAGTAATATTTTGCAGATTTTATTCCTCAAAACAGGATCGATTTTAATCAGAATGAAATGGACTCACCTCATCATCATATGTTCTAGTTAGCTCATCAGACCTGAACGCCCGATGGGCTTATGGCATGACATGGTCTGGCCGTCCGTCCTTCCGTAAACCTTTTGCTTTTTCGAATTCTTCTCTAGAACCAACGACTCTAGAGAGCTGAAATGTTGTGTGCAGACTCCTTGGCCTATGGGGATTATAAATTGTAGATTTCATGACCCTGTGACTCCAAATAGGGTCACAGCGGTCACAAACTTAAAGTCCTATTTTCATCTTCTTCTCCAGTTCCAAAAGGTCTAGGGAGCTGAAAAGTTGTTTGCAGACTCCTTGGCTAATGGGGATTCTAAATTGTAGATTTGGTGACCCCATGATCCCAAATTGGGTCACAGGGGTCACAACCTTAAAAACCTATTTTCATCTTCTATTCCAGTGCCCTAGTCTAGAGAGTTGAAAGTTTGTATGCAGACTCATTGGCCAATGGGGATTCTGAATTGTAGATTTCGTGACCCCGTGACTCCAAATAGTGTCACAGGGGTCACAACACAACCCCTATTTCCATCTCCTTCTGTTGACAAGTTAATTTGACTATCAAAGTGTTTATACAGAGTTTAGGAGTCATATAATGTCCCAGCAGTGTTGAAGCAAATCTTTTAATATGAGTTCCACAAAGTTACTGGCGAATGATATAAAAACCGGTGTTTTTATTGTTGTGTATTCATATTTAGTCTATGTCATATATGCAAAACATTTTAAATAGTGTCATTTTATTGAGAAATACTGACTGTTGCCGAAAATTACCATTTCGATCATAGTCGATTCCGTATAGTGACGATATGAAGGTAAAAGATTAAAAGTCGATATTTTTCTGATAGAAAACCGGACAATGCACCGCGATTGACGCGGGTCAATTAGTCAACCGTAATGTTGGAAACCTGTAAAAACAGATAAAAAGACAAACGTGAGCTGATAATGTTTAATAGGTCATAAAGAGACAAAGTGCATGTAAACGAGACGTTTAGGTTTGGTTTCTGTCCATGTTTAAAGATTTTGCTTGATTTTAATCCAAACGAGCCATCATGATATACATGTCGATTTGAGATGAATATTCAAGTTGAATGAATTATTTGAAGTGAAACCAGCAAACGTGGTATGTTGCACGTCTGAGAGCCTTATAAAATATTATGAAAAACAATGGATGTATCTTTAAGATTCAGTAAGAGTAATCAGCAATCAGTAACAACTAGATATAATGTTATACGTCCTAAAAGTCCGTAATGACGGACTAAGGGGACTTATAACATTACATCCAGTTTAAGCTAGACTGAATAAAACTGAAGATCATTTTCCTTTGTCTAATTTGACCTCATTTCATCCTTTTTATGTCATATTCATCATCATATAGGTGGTCTCTTGTAAATAATAACTGCAATGAATGTATATTTCAGATACTTTGAAGCCAACCATTGCTTTTACATCAAACGGTACGTTTATAAGCAATCACTTATTTCTGAGAGTTTAGTGCTGTCAGTAAACTCAACCACAAAAGAAACATCACCAAATGTCCAACAGTGTAATAACGAAATACTACCGCCCGAAAAAGTCGATTTGAATGTTTTTTCATACGGACATGGTTAGTTCATATATACCAGCCATCTCATACATCAGACTATAATACTTTTATTATACATCTGTTCAAGTACACATGAATAGTTGAAAGCTTTTTAAAAATGTTTTTTGGCGAGAATGATTGGCATTTGACTTTAAAATTAATAAAATGAATAAATCTAATTTTAAAACATGTTAACGACATGAATAACCTTCTTGGACATGCGTCCCAGGACTTTACTGAAGGACATCAGTAAACAAGCCAAACATACGTTGACCTTGACTCTTCTACCCAGTCTACTTCAATAGATTCGATAAGGACGATGTCTTAAAACGTGTGTTTCTCAGAAATATGGAAGATAATGTTTTCAAAAATTTCAAATCTTGTTCAGTTGGCTTCTTACGACATGATGTGTCTCTTTTCAGTCGTGTTTATCACTAATTTACTGACTGCTGAAAGTAATGTTTATATATTCATTTTATTCTTCTATATTCACAGAAACTCGTTTGACTTTTCAACCTCTCCCAAGAATCTTGTAATAACAAAGCCAGTTCCCAAAAATATTTTGGACAATATGGTGATTCTTGAATCTGTTTTTTAAATATTGTTCCCTTGACATCTATGATGCTGAATGGACGGATACCGGATGGCGGGGATATGTGAGCCATGCTAACTTTTTCTTGTTTACTGACTGCTGAAATTAATGTTTATA
This sequence comes from Gibbula magus, assembly GCA_936450465.1. NCBI lineage: Eukaryota > Metazoa > Mollusca > Gastropoda > Trochida > Trochidae > Gibbula > Gibbula magus. Next base: position 36,400,470 of record OW388294.1, on the reverse strand, counting down.
TATTCATTCCATTCATCTATATTCACAGAAACTCGGTTGACATTTGAACCTGCCCCAGGGGAAGCAACATGCAAGCAATCGGGAAGAGAAGGAAATGTTATCGAACCCAACCTTGAAGTACATGATCGCTACTGTATACTGAGGAGCGTTCAAATCTTCAAGAACAACCAAACATACTCATGGCGTCTCAGTGTAGTTCCCAATGATGACAATGGTAGCTCTGTCTTGAATAACATATACTTTTCGATCTCAAATGATCACCTTACATATGGATCATTTTACATGAAGAAGTTGAAATATTATTATTACCGAAGTGGTAAGTCAGCACCTGAAAAGGTGACGAATTCGTCTCGTGCAAGATTGAGACTTGTCCTGAAGGGAAACGTACTTAAAGTGACAAACCTGGACAGTTATGTTGACTTGACTCCGGTTAAACTAAAGGAAAACATCAATAATGTCCATGCTGAAATAGAATTGCCCAACCATTCTAATTGTAAGCTGATAATCAACGAGTACGATCAGCCTTAAAGCAGTATTTCCTTCCAAGGAACAATACTGTTTTTATTATTTAAACCTGTCGAATTTCAATTAACTTTTGAATAATTTGAATACCTTGCCACGAAATATGAAATGTATCAAATTATGGGGATTGTATACCTTTTTTCTCAAGAAATAAAAATTACAATCACCACTTGTACTTAATATATCTTCTGACTGCAACTGCGCACTGATCATAATAAATGAATATGAAAGGTATGCAAGGTAGTATAGCACATTCCTAATTATATATATTAATATATACTTTTACAGAGAGGAGAGAGAGAGAGAGAGAGAGAGAGAGAGAGAGAGAGAGAGAGAGAGAGAGAGAGAGAGAGAGAGAGAGAGAGAGAGAGAGAGAGAGAGAGAGAGAGAGAGAGAGAGAGAGAGAGGTGTCAGACATCTGTACATTCAATACAACATTGGTAAAACACAATAAAATAAGATTATAATTGCTTACAATTATTATCACACATTATACAATATTAAAAAAGAATAATAAAATATATTCAAAATGGTATGGTGGGTACGCTTCACTCCATAGATTGAATTTCAGGTCAGAGTAAAAATCACAGTGAATAAGAAAGTGTCGTTCATCTTCAATTGAGTTAATATTGTCACAGTATTTACAAGTTCTATTTTCCAGTGTAATTAGTGGCTTGGCGAACCACAGGTGAAGTTTAGCGCAAATATATTGCGCAACAGAGATGAACGACCAGTTTTTCCTTTGTGCGAACGAAGTGAGCAAAGTTTGGCAACGTATATCTCTCGACTCAAATCGAAATAATTTTCAACTGCCAAAATTCAATGTCCCAAAAATTCAAACTCGACACCCATTTGAACACAGGGTCGTGCTCTCTTAATCCCAACCCTATATGTTTCATTTACTCACGTAAAACATATACAATTAATTAGTGCTCAGAGAGGCTTCTAAAATCGTTCTTCGACTCCATTCTCACTCATTAACTTCCGCACAAATCAATTTTCAAAATGCACTTAGAGATTTTTCACTTTTTAAAAAAGATGCGCATCGACAACAGAAAAGTAAATCATGACAAATTCGTAGGTCACGTGATTTAGCCGTCATTTTGATTTTTGTCACTTTTAAAAATTGTCTGACCCAGTGTACCTTTGACAATCTTCTCCTCTGAAGATACTAGCACCACGAAGCTAAAACTTGTATATGTATGCAACTGAATACATGGTATTATTTTTCAAAAACGAACTCCTACTACTTTTTTCACAATGACCTTTCAAAGTCTGGTAATTTTTCAAACTTCTAGGGGAGATACCTAAAAAAAACCTACCCACTGAATTTCACGATTTTTAGGGCAGTTAGACAAGAATGTGTTCTTTATGAATCAATAATAAAATCGCTCGCGAACAGTCATTTCCGGTTAGAAATGAAAGATGAAAATATTAACATGGAGAAATTTTCAAAATCCACATAGAGACTTGAATTATTTTGGAAAAGATACACAATTACAATACGAGCAAAAAAGTAAATCGTGACGAAGTTGTAGCTCTCGTGGTTTAGTCGTCATTTTGATATTCTTTACAATTCTTTGATTTGACATGCACATATTTAGTATCAATAATCCTAGGGACATGCTAGAAACTTGCAATTTGTTTCAAAAGATGCGCAATAACATTAAAACGATGTCTTTATTCATTATATATAAAATAATGGAGTCATTTATGCGCTGAATCCTTTTATCGTCGCTTGCGACTATATTTCTTGTTCTTCTCTCCAAGAAAAGTTTTCTCTAATGATTTGAAACATAAATATCCATAGTGAAATTGTGGTCAATAAGGTTTAAGGGACCTAAACTATGTTTTGTTTGCTGAATTATGAAGTTGGTCGTCTAGAGAATTTCAGTACAAAAATAACGCCTCACATCTGCGTATTTCCTTCAACTTGTGCACATAACACATAATTATCTCTTGGGATGTGCCTCTTTTTGACCTACATCATTTTGATAGATGGAGTTGACCATCCATGATCAGAAAAGCGTTTTATCTTGCTCAATGTGCAGACATTTTGTCGTATAATGGTGATAAAAGAACGATTACACAAAACAAGTTACCCTTTAGTATCGAGCATAGCTCAGTTTGAATAATTGCTTACTGGAATGGAATACTGGTAGTAGGTTGAGATGGATGATAATTGAAAGCTTTATGTACGAAGACAGTCAGAAAGAGGTCTCGAATTTATATCATTCTGACTATCTTTAACACAAACTGGTATTTAGCTATCTTGAACGAGAAGATGAACAGAGTTTCAAAGTGATATTGAAAACATTATTGAATACCTTCATTTACCATTAACATTTTGGATCATGTCCCGTACATTCAAAACAAAACTGTATCGACTTGAAACAGACTTTCCTAATAGGAATGTGAAATGGTAAACATATTTGGATTATGATTTGTTGTTTTTTCACTAAATGAAAATTGTATTTTCTCCTGTCTCTCAGAACAATTAGTTATCCTATTTTGTCATAAAATGATTACTTTCTGTCCCTATTTAACTTACCGTTAATTTAACTTTAATCAATCAGTGTATTTTTCTCGATCAGCTTTTTGACTATTACTAATAATAAGAAACAACTGTTGGTAACTATATAGGATTATTATGTTGAATGTCACATGATTATTCAAACACAACTGTACTATTGGCCTCATGACCATTTGTACGGAAGAAATTAACATAGTAATATAGTATCTATATAGGTATATGTCTTTCTAACTCTATTTCTAAGCGAAACACGCCCATGTGTTCTCGGGTTGATATGGAGATTTAGTATATCTCTGAGTTCAATATAAGACGAGAACAAAGGATAGGCTAAATTGATGTGGAAGTCGAGATACAATGTGTTGATAGACTAAACACAAGGAAAATATTTCCTATATATTTACCCGATCTAACATACTAAAGCATTCAAGATAAGACAATCTCAATGGACATCATGATATTGCTCCAATAGTCTCATGGTGTGAGTTCGAATCCCGCCAGGAACTCGCCCGAAAAAGTACAAGAATTTGTACTATTGAAGGTAGTGTTATCTCAAATGTAACAATGTTAGACTTATGGTGTACTTTCAACCTTATAAAGCAATTCCGTGTTCTGTAAGCAAGCCTACTGTCTGAACAATGGACTTCAAAGACACGGTATCTCAGGAGACGGTCTTCCTATTTAGGTCACTTCTTGCAGTTTCAGGTGTAGACGTGTTGTCTCATCCCATCAGATTATCTTGGTGTCAGATCTGATAAGTAAAAATATAAGGTGTTTCTTTACATATGGTCAGCTAATTACTTTCTGCATATTTAGCAATGACCAATGACGATGTGCTTTGGACTTCAAAGGTTATTGCCTCGAGAGAGATGTTTACTGTGTGGATCAGTTCTTGAAGAACGATGTTGGACGTTTTCACTGGGTTCCTGTTTCAGATGTAGAATGATTGTCTGATATCATTCTATGAGATGGATCATGGGGCGTGAGTTGACTATGTTTTGTGACATCCAAAGGTATAGTGTTGCGGCAACAAATTACACGTCATGAAAGGAATTTGTGTCAGAAACATCTTTTATTACTTGAATTTCCACACCGCAACACATTTTAACTCGAGTGCGAACCATTCTGACCAAAATCAATTATTAAAACACGATTTCAGAGCCCCATATTTGTTTGAACAAACATACTTATAAAGATATCTTACCCGGGAAATGACGTTGTGAACACTTCACCAAACATATGCTTATCAAAGTCATTGAAAATCGATTCCATTTTACAACTGAACTTTTTGTTAATAATAAATTGCAATTCCATTTCTTACCATGTCCTAGGTCGTTAAATGTGCATATCAAATATATATCAAATATAAAAAGACGTGCGTATAGAACATAGCCACCGAACATTAATGGTTAAGGAATCTCAATACCGGTAAATACAAATGTTATGATGTATAAACTTTACTCCAGAAATGCGGAGTAAATGAACATCGCATGATTTAGAAATATTTTTTTACGTTCATCTATCCATTACTGTTAGCAAGTCTACAGAACAAT